>JASCZW010001293.1:0-43436 GCA_034211315.2 Aedes japonicus
TAGGATCATTGTGAAATGCTAGTGTGAAGCTCGGATCTTTAATATGTTTAAAGAAACATTTTGAAAGGCTTTGGAAGCTCGCTCCAAGAAAGGTTTGGAAGTTTCCAAGACTTAAAACAACTCTCGTGGTTCCACTCACAGGTCGTCTAAAGCAAATTAATAAAAATATTTGAATGAAACTTGATGGCTCAAGAGATTTGTTCACCAGATAACTCTTAAAACAAACTTTTGACGTAGGACTGCATCTTTGTTTTCTATACTGGCGTACATTTAAAAAAAAACCTATTGCGACCCTCACGAAATGCAGTCAGGTTTTGAGCATTAATATCTCAATCGTTTCACCATACATTTTCAAAATGTTTGCCCCAATCGGTCGGAAATATTTCTACGCGTCGATTCCAATAATGAAAACTATTGATTTTTGACATTAAACTTTTGAAAATAACGCACATATAAGGTAATGTCTTTTGATTTCGTTCGGCAGAGGGAAAACGTGGCAATCCATACAAAAAAAAAATTGAAAGTCCGTACAAAAAAACGTGACACGGGAGGGGGGAGGGATATAAAAAGTCACTGTTTGCGTGACATAATTAATGGACGTTCCCTAACAACTGTTGCAAATACACTAGTGGAAATATATATAACACCACCATCATTATTGATGCCAGCTTTTCTTTGAGTGCAGTTATCCCTTCAATAGTGTTATTGTTATATGCGCACTAATACATGCTACCAAACAATGTGAACATTTTGCGCTTGATTTGTATATGTGAGCAGAGGAGTCATGCTTTGTTCATATACGGGTGGAAATAACTAAAACGCCACTATATTAAATCTGTTGTTCAGCGGACTTATCTTACGACTGCAGTTTTTTTCATTGGCAATAACATTGGGTGAAGCCTATTTCTGGTGAATAAAATAATACAAATATTTGTGCATGCTATTATACAAATTATTTTCTAAATTTTCAAGGACTTAGGCATGGTCGAACGAATTTTGACGGACGAGGAGCGTGGTAAAATCGACATATTGAAGGAGGAAGGGTATTCTCTGCGCGAAATTGCTCGCAGAATAGGAAGGAGTAGAGATGCCATGACAAACTATATTCGATTGGGTTCTAAATACGCCACAAAAAAGCGACCGGGCCGTCCTTCATATCTGACAGATAGAGATAAACGCCGAATGATACATCTCGCTGTTAATTCCAAGCTTTCTTCTGCAAAAATTAAGGCGAATATGAATATTTCGGTTACTAGCCGTCGTATTCGTCAAGTTCTAAGCTCCGAAGAAAATCTTTCGTATAGGAAAACCGTTCCTGTACCGCGACTTCTTCCACGTCATAAAAATGCACGGTTGAGGTTTGCCGAAAAGCATCGATTCTGGGATGATGAGTGGTCCACAGTGGTTTTCAGTGATGAAAAAAAATTCAATTTGGATGGACCTGATGGTTCTGGTAATTGTTGGCAAGATAAGAGGAAGAAAAAGTCTACAAGAGAATTTCGCAATTTCGGAGGAGGGACCGTAATGGTTTGGGTAGGTATTAGCCAAGCTGCAAAAACACCGATATGCTTCATTTCAACGAAAATGAATTCGGAAATGTATTGCGAATTGTTGGAAGAGGTGTTGATTCCTTTCACAGAAGAGTTCATGGACGAAAATGTAATTTTCCAGCAAGACAACGCCTCTTGTCACGCAGCCAAAAATACCAAAAATTTTCTGAAGGCTCATAACATTCCTGTAATGGACTGGCCGGCTTGTAGTCCGGACCTGAACCCAATAGAAAATGCTTGGGGAATTTTGTCTCAAGCAGTATTTGCACAGGGCAGGACATATGAAAATGCAAAACAACTGAGGAAAGCTATCATCGATGAATGGGCTAAAATTACTCCGAACATCTTAAAATCTCTCATTATCTCGATGCCCAGGCGGCTGGAAGAAGTAATCATGAAGAAAGGTGAAGCAACGCACTACTGACTACCTCTAATAATGTATTCCTTCAGCAATATATTAAATAAACAAGTTTTTATACGAAGTGGTGTTATATTTATTTCCACCTTAAAATATTAAATGAAGCATAACATTTGAATAAAACGTAATATTCATTTCATCCTCTGACCCCATATTGTAACACTTAATACTATGTTTCTAAAAACTCAATCACTGATCATCCTTGTTTGAACACTTTTCGAAAAATTGCAAATAACATGGTGGTGTTATAATTATTTCCGATAGTATGACGCTAAAGATGTATGACGCTAAAGGGCGATACGGTCAAAATTTGGTCAATATCAACTTGACGTATTTCTTTCAATTTTGCATTTAAAAAACCTGAACACCCCTCATTTTGAAGGTGTGTGTGTGTAGAATGTTGCTCCTATTTTGATTTTGGAATTCACTCTTCAGTTGTCAAAATGCCGTCCAAGCAAGAAGAGCAGCGTATCAAAATTTTGCTCGCGCATCGCGAAAATCCGAGCTACTCGCACGCAAAGTTGGCAAAATCGCTAAAAGTTGCCAAATCAACCGTTACAAACGTAATTAAAGTATTTGGGGATCGTTTGTCGACAGCCAGGAAGTCTGGATCGGGGGGAAATCGAAAACCGGAAGCCGCTGAGACGACAAAGAGAGTTGCCGGTAGTTTCAAGCGAAACCCTAACCTATCTCTCCGAGATGCCGCAAATAAGCTGGGTGTACCGTCTACAACCGTGCATCGAGCCAAAAAACGAGCCGGACTATCGACTTACCAGAAGGTAGTGACTCCAAATCGCGATGATAAACAAAATACGACGGCCAAAGCGCGATCCCGGAGGCTGTACACGACGATGCTGAAGAAGTTTGACTGCGTGGTAATGGACGACGAAACCTACGTCAAAGCCGACTACAAGCAGCTTCCGGGACAGGAGTTTTATACGGCAAAAGGAAGGGGAAAGGTAGCAGATATTTTCAAGCACACGAAACTGTCAAAGTTCGCAAAGAAATATCTGGTTTGGCAAGCCATCTGTACCTGTGGCTTGAAAAGCAGCATTTTCATAGCTTCCGGGACTGTCAACCAAGAAATTTACGTGAAAGAGTGTTTGAATAAACGTCTGCTGCCTTTCCTGAAGAAACACGGTTGTTCCGTACTGTTTTGGCCGGATTTGGCATCTTGCCATTACGGTAAAAAGGCCATGGAGTGGTACGCCGCCAACAACGTGCAGGTGGTTCCCAAGGACAAGAACCCTCCCAACACGCCAGAGCTCCGCCCAATTGAGAAATACTGGGCTATTGTCAAGCGGAACCTAAAGAAGACCAAAAAAACTGCTAAGGACGAGCAGCAGTTCAAGGCAAACTGGCTTTCTGCGGCGAAGAAGGTGGACAAGGTGGCTGTACAAAATCTGATGGCAGGGGTCAAGCGTAAGGCCCGGCAATTCGGATTTGAAAAAACGGAAGCCTAACTGAATATTTTTCCTGAACTTTATACTAATTGAACTTGAAAAAGAAATTTAATTTGATTTTTTAAATAAACGATTTCACCGATTTACACGCGTTTTCCCTTGACCAAATTTTGACCGTATCACCCTTTAGTATTGCTGGCTATTGAATTGACGCACAATATTAGTAAAGACGTGATTAAGCATACGACAGGTCCAAAGAAGGTCCATCAAACATAGACCATTTTAAAACCCGCCCTTTTAGGACAACCAACCTGGGCTAGGAAATTCAAACGGTCTCTATATTATTCCGAAGCGCAAATATAAAGCGAGCTTATGCTAAGAGCAGCATGCCAATTAGAAATTTTACAAATGGTGACCGTCACGAAAATTGAAACAAGTGATTACAAGTCATACTTCACCTTTGCTTACAACCTCATTTGGATGTCCTTTTATTTTTTTTTAATATTCGAAGAAAAAGTCTACAAAATATTTTCTGATTTGTTTTTCATAGCTGTTTTCGAACCCATAACAACCAAATAACGAATGCATTAGGAAACTTGATCGATTCTAGCGATTTTTCATACGATTACGCTGCTACATGGTGGTGAATCCACCTACAGTATGTAAATAAAATTATCCATCGCATCTAAGTACAATTTTCTTTTTATTTGTTTATTCTTACCATCATTTACCTTAAATTTTACGCAAAAAAACTACTTGTTTTTTGGACACAAGGTTGAAATTGAAATAATTGTACAGGGTGGCATCATAGAAATCATGCACTTAAGAATTGTTATCACAACTTAAACAGTATTTTTCTCAGCTCATTGCACTCTGAATAACAAGTCAAAGTATTGAACCTACATTGTGTTAAGTGAAGTTTCTATTTTTTATCTTTATGTTTAATCACGGCTCTAAGGGCTGCAAAATGGTGGGTCGACAACTGTGATGGAGCGTGCGTCCCCGCAACATAGCTCTAGTCCTCACAAGTTCCTACCTCATACTTCCACGGGTCAGCAGATGACAAAGACTGCCAGCTAAGGGTTGCGTACTTAGCTGGTAGTGCAGCCTGGGCACTGTTGTCCTTCTGACTTCAGCTAGATTGAGGAGGTGCGTGCCGAGCGTCTGTCCACCAAGCAGCTGAGTCCACCAGCAGCTGAGTAAGAAACGCTGTACCTCGGCAGCTATACCTTAGGAGGCAGTCCCACCAACGCAATGTAGGCAGCGCGGTAAGATAGCATGCTGAAGTCTTACCCTACCACGAAAAATGTAAGTATTCTTTATTTCTTTATACGGTTTATAATTTTGGATCATCCATGGAATCAGAAGACATGCAGATAGTACACGTGTTATTCTAATTTTATATTATAACATCCCTTCACAATATTTTTTATGCTATTTTCAGCTTCGCATTTATCCATTATCGTAAGTTTTAGTCCACATACCTCCCATGGAGCGAGATAAGGCGCTATAACCTTGGCAATTATTGCCACGCTTTTGGTTCAAATGCCAAAAGTTCACCCACAGGCAAAAGGAGCATAAACTAATCTTTCTAGCATCTATGCTCCCAACGATAAGGTACAAATTATCACACTGTATAACTCAACCACGCTGTATAACCTTCCCTTGATTCAGAGTAGTAAAGCGATTTTAGATCTTTCTGGAATCGCTCTATTTCTTGGAATCCTCTCTGCGGCACATTCTACGCAGTTGGCCTGGCCGATGACAAGAAAAATGATGTATTCAAGAAAACATCATTTTCCAGGATGCTTTCAAGAATTGGCTGCGTTAGTATGAGATTAGATAGATTAGATTAGATTAGATTTATGTTTAATCACGGCTCCAACACGTTGTTCAAAATTGTTGCAAGCCGCTTGCAATGGATCCCAAATCTCAACCAAACGTTTTATAAACTAGTCCGGACACATGTGCACTGATGAAACATGGAAAATTTAGCTTAGACCACTGCTGAACTGCCTTATGCGCTGGAGCAGAATCCATTTGGAAGCAAACAATTTCTCCTTGTTATTTTTCGTTGAACAAGGCATATCTAAGGAAACATGTTGAAGCAGCAGATACCATCGAAAAATTTGCGAAGGACTGGACAAAACTGCCTAAAACAATTGCGAAGGAGTCTGTTCAGAGATTGATCAGCAGCGTTAGGGCAAAAATGCATTCCTTGGTTTATCATTAACGATCATAGGATTTTTTGAGAAGATCCTTTGAGAGAACATTAAAGGGTGTACCGTTTAAAATCCGTACACACTCAAATTGCTCTAACTTTTGATCCGTTCGGTAAAATTAATTGAATTTTGCGTGGACTAAGTTTAATGTGTATTGTTTACACTCTGTGAGTTGACTTCATCAGGTGCGCAAAAATTCTCAAAATGGCGACGAAAGGACAGTGCGTGCGCGGAAAACTTTTGCACGAGTACTTTGAGAATAAGGATCTGCCGCATCGTGCCATCGTGGGTATCCCGCATTTCACAGTCTGTCTGTCTGGTATCATAAAGCGGTTCGAAGAACGTCTGACTGTTATTCGGAAGCGAAGATCCGAAAAAAATAGCCGTCTGGTCAACGAGTACGATCACAAACGCGTGGTTGGGGCCTTTAAGCGGAAACCGAACGCCTCTATTCGAGATGTGGCAAAATAGTTGCATGTGAGCAAGACTTTCGTGCGGAATTCCAAAACTGGAGCTGTACTACGTAACGTTTGCATTTAAAAAAAATGATTTTTTTCGGATGGTGATAAAAAAAAGCTAAGTCAGATAATTTCTTTTGATAAATTTCTCATGGAAGATAATTATTTAAGCTTGCTTGCAAAAAAAATCTACGCCCTTGCAAGCGGCCTTCCGGTAGTCAACCGGAACATTCGCCATGGCAGACGAAAACATGCGTGTAGGCATTTTTTTGAGTTCTTTCTTCGTTTTATTTATCAATTCCTCCTCATTTTTCGCCACAAAATTGTTGAAGTAGATTTTACGCTTCAGGTTGGCCCAGAAAATCACAATGGGACACAGCTGGGGGACGTTGAGCAGGTTCGCCGACTTGGGTACCACATCGATATTCAGCTGCTCCATTTCCTCCAGCGATTGCTTCGAGTAGTGGGTTGAAGCCAGATCCGGCCAGAACACCGCGTCTTCGCCCTTATGGTATTTCTTGTTGAACGTCGCAACTTCCGGCAGGCATTTCGAATTATAAGTTTCCCCGTTCATGGCCAGTCCGTAGCGAAAGAAGAGCGGCGTTGACATCCCCTTCTCGCCGATTGTCAGCCTCAGCAGCACCTTCTTGGGGAACTTGGTGTGTGAAATGTGGGGGAAGTAAAATACAAAGTGCCCTGCCAGTTGTTGCCATCCAGGGTGAGATAGGTCTCATCGTCCAACACCACCGCCACATCGTGATTCGCCGGGAAAATCGAATTGACCATCTTATTCAACCGCTGTCGCTGCGTTCGAAGCCAGTGGACGCGACTTCCGCTTCCTGACATGTATGTTCATGTTTGACAGGTACTTTTTCACGGCCAAGCGCACGCAGCGATGTAGCCAGTTTTCCCTCGATCTTCCTCTTCAGCATCCTTTGGAGCTTCTTGTTGCTCAGGATCGTCGGCCATCCGGAGCCGGGCTTTATTTCGATGCTCTGATTTTTGTCTAATATTGCCAAGATGTTGTAGATGCCGGAACGGACGTATTTGGCGTCCACAAAGTCCCACACGATGTCCGCTTTCTACGCGGCGGGGTGCCGTTTTTTGAACGCACACTCTTCTGGACGGAGTTGCTTCACTGTTTTCAACATCACGGTTATAGTTCGACTAATATAGAGCTATCAAATTTTGTCTGCTGACTCATGGGCTACTATTATTGATACTGCATGGGTAGTTTTGTCAGTGCGGCTGAAGGTAAACCCATGAAAAATCGTCAATTTTTTTTTTTACTTATTTATTTTCCGTCGGCCTATTTCCTCATCACATGGTGACAATCACCGACGCCAGGGAGACGACTCCACTACCTGGACCCTACCTAACGACTCATGACTATGAACCGGGACCAACGGCTTTGCTTCCCTTCCGAAGGAAGACGTGACCAAGATTTTTTCGCCTCAGAAAAACCACCGACGAATTGAACCCAGACCCACTGGGGTGCCAGTAGCAGTCACGCTTACCACTACATCACTGACGCCGGCAATCGTCAATTTTTGTCAATTTTGTTTTAATGCAAATACGTTACGTTTCAGGTTCAGGTTAAGAATACGGCCGCAAAAAGCCGTGCCCGGAAGTTGTGTGACCAGAAGTCAACGAAACCACACTGCTTCCTAATGGATAGCGAGACGTATGTGAAGGCAGACTTCAACCAGACTCCAGGAAACCTGTATGTGATTGCCAAGGATAAGTGTGATGTTTCCGAGAACCTCCAGACACAGATGATAACGAAGTTTGCCAAGAAATTCATAATTTGGCAAGCGATTTGTATTTGCGGAAAGCGGAGTACACCTTTCGTTACCGGAAGCACAATGAATGGTCAGGTGTATTTGGAAGAGTGTCTCAAAAAGTGGACTTTCTCTCTCCTGAAGGTTTACGGCAGTCCGACAATCTTCTGGCCGAAGTTGGCATCATCCAACTACACGACGGACGTGCTAGAGCGGTGTACAGCGAATGATGTCGATTTCGTGCCGAAAGGTCTGAACCCAACAAACGCTCAATTAAACGAATGATGCCAACACTAACTTAAGTTCTTAATGATAATCGGATAAAACTACGAATTTTGAGAATGAATTTTGTGTGTGCGGATTTTAAACTGCACACCCTATAGTGGAAAAGTACGTCGTGCACTTGTATGGCTTCGAGACTGCGAGAGGTTGGTTGATTAGCAATGTTGGTTGATACGTTTAGCGAGGATACTCCTTTCACCTTCAAGTATATTCATGGCCGAGAAGCCAAGGAATGCTGGAAGCGTGCTGTTCAGGAGGAGCTCATGTTGTCGGGTCCTCTCTTAGCTTAGTCGGTAAAGGCGCGGCTACAAAGCAACACCATGCTGGAGGTGACTGGGTTCGATTGCCGGTCTGCTCTAGGAATTATTCGTTAAGGAAAATTTCTCGACTCCCTGGGCATTGAGTATGACTTGCCACATAATCATACTAATGCAAAAATGGTACCTGTTATCGAAAGCTCTCAGTTCATAACTGAGGAAGTGCATCTAGAACACTATGTTGAGAGCAAGTAATAAGTGAATTTTGAAAGCAATAAGCATGAAATGCTAAAAGAAGAATGAAGTCATGTCGTTGAAAGTCAATGATAAGTGGAACGTTGTTGCGCAACCATTCGGCGTGAAATCTTCCAAATGGATCTTTGAAAAGCGATTGGAAAGAGAGGTTGATTTGAACCTCTTCAAAGGTAAGTAGTAATTTGTGGTTTTATGCAGGTGTTGACATTCATGAAACTTATGAGCCAGTGGTTAAACTACTTTACGTTTTCTAATAGCAGTTGGGATTCAGTTTGACTTTTACTTCTGCCACATGGATGTGGTAACTGCATTTTTGCATAGATACTTGGACAAATCCATATTCATAAAATTATCTAACGAAGTGATTGCAGAAGATGAAGTGGATCTCAAGTTGAATAGATCCCTGTATGGCCTAAGGCAATCTCCCAAATGTCAGAACAACCGTTTTTATCAGTTCGTTACCAGCCTTAGATTCAAACATTCGGAAGTTGATTTCTGTTCATATGTATAGACCGACGGAGCCAGAACCATTTACTTTTCGTTGTACGTAGATGGTCTATTGATTTGCAGAGATAATAAAAAGGCTTTACAGGAATTAAAGTAAAAGATATCATCGGAATTTCGACGATTTGGAATACTTTATAGGCATGCAGATTTAGATAGATCTAAGCTTATGTGAAGTTCCCATCATCCAGAAGAAATATCTTTCTTTATACTTGAAATTTTTTCTGGAAACACCGACCTAATAACGGAAGACAATCAAGGATGTCTGTTCATTGCCAAGAATCCTGATAATATCATAGAGTTCAAGAGAAGTTTTGATTAAAGAAGTGGATATTGCCAAAGTTCCATCTGAGTATGATCGCTGATATTCTAACAAAACCTTTGCGTTAAATTCAGTTTAAGAAGTTTTGTCAAATGAATCTGGAAGGGATCCCAAGAAACAATTTTAGTTTACTTCTAGTGGTGTAGCACTCCTCCCGGCTTTGTTGATAAAACTACATTCAATACTGTTTTGTCCACCAACACCTCCTCTATGCATCTTTAAAGCCGAAATGTGCACAAAATGGTCAAACTATATAGACGGTTGTGAAAACAAATTAATAAAACCTTAACAAAACCATAAATATTTTAAAAATATTGTAGTGAAAGATGTTATAACCACCTGAGAACCTTCATAAAACCTATTGGCTGTAATCATAAGTAGCATGGGACCAAAATGGCCACAGCTGTCAAACTTCACTGTGATATCGTGGTTGGTTTTTGGTATTCTGCTTTGTTCGATTTTCTGTTCTTCTGATTCGTTTAACAGTAATATCTAAGAAAAAAGTTCTAGTGTTGCGGGAAATTTTGTTTGATAGCAAAATATCCAAAACAAATTGAGTTTTTCTAGCGTATCATACTCCATATCATATGCACATTAAATTTTATGGTGAAAATGGGCACGATAAGAGCCGAAAATAAATGCGCTTCAGAGATTTGGTGAGTTCACAACAATAAAAACAAAATTGAAACAAATATATTCGATAATTTAATAATGATTTCCCTCAAAATTTATGAAATTCAATTAAGTTATCTAAAAAAATGCCAAAATTGGTCTCAGATCTACATTTCATTTGCATAACATTTAAAATTTGATGTACTTCCATATTTCAATGATTTCTTATATTTCAATATGGCGATTGAAAGAAATCCTAGTTTTGCCAATAAGCCAATTTATCTTCGCAATGGTTACTATAAAACTATTTGGTCATTTGGTTACTTTCCTCAATGCCAATATGCCGTTTAATGCATTTACAAGATGCAAAATGGTTTTAAAATGCTTTTTCAACTGACCACAATAAGATAATTTGAATGAGTCCTAAAACGGTATTTCAAAACTGCATTTTACGAGTTCAATAAGAGTGAAAGGAACTTTAGAAGACAAGGTCTTAAGATTGTTGTAAAGAAGCTGTGTAGGTTCTCATAAACCTGGCTAAAATTTGAAACCTATTGGCACCTCTTACTGCAACAATTAAACCAAATTGATTTCTAGTGGCATTCATAAAACTTTGATAAAACTTAATAAAGCTGGATGGTTTTGGCAATGTTACCAGGGATGACTTTCATACAGATGAAACAGTTATTTCTGCATAACATCAAGCAAATGGAATCAAATTGGGCATGTGGAGGTCTTTGAACGCAAAAAAAATGTTTCTACGGTGGTTTGAGACTCCTCTCCCTTTTGTTAGGGGTGGCTCTCATACAAATTTCTGAACAACTCGAGAACTAATCAAGCATATGGAATCAAATTCCCCACATGCCATTCTTGCCATGTTTTTGGAGGCAGGATTTTTTCCCATGATGTGTGTGTGTGTTTTTAATTTAACCCACGGATCGGTAATTTCTATCGGTTTGTCTCTCTGTGTAGAAGCATCTCATAGACAAAACATTTATCTTCAAACGACGTATCCTGTCATTTCGAACGTAATTTTCTTTTGCATAACCTCAGATTAACTTCTTGTACTTAATGTAGCACTGACAGTAACTCAAGCAACCCCCATTCTTGACGAAGAAGGGGTTCAAACTTCTACCAGAGTATGGTGCTTACCCGAGAAATACACACTTTCACAACTACACAGTTGCCTTGATAATTTTCAAGCTTTTGTTGAAAATTCTGTTCTATTCACTTGAGTGCATACAGAGAGGGAGAAAGAGTGTGAGAGAGAGAGAGAGAGAAAGAAAGAGAGATGTGCGTATTTCTTTCGAATTCAAGCATTTTTTCCAAAATCAGCATAACTTCATCATTTTTCAACCGATTTCCACCATTGAGCCCTAATTTTCTCCGGTTTTTGTTTGGCTTTAGGCTTCATATGCAATATATTTTTTTGTTGACGTCATTTTGGTAATACAATTATTTTTTCTACATTGAGCCCTAATTTTCTCCGGTTTTTTTTTTGGCTTTAAGCTTCATATGCAATATATTTTTTTGTTGACGTCATTTTGGTAATACAATTTTTTTTACAAATCTCCGAAAAAATCGTAAAAGATTACACCCAAAATAAAAAAGCAAGATTGTAATGCAATTTCGCATGATTTGTTTTCATTTCTCGTAATGGATCGTAACTTGGAGAAAAAATTGAAATTGTAGCAAAAAATGCAATTGCAGTTTTTGCAATCATATCTTGAGAAATCCGCATGATTCTGATAAGGCAATTTTGCCCATCATGATCCACAAATATTTTTATGGTATAAACAAAGCCATGCAAGTGTGTGCAAGCGGTTATCGCTGTGTGCCTAGTGCCTCGATAGTCGCAGCAACCGTAGGATTTTTGTTCAACTGTCACCAACTTCTCAATATGGGTGAGACAATGGCACAGAACGCCGCTACGCCATTTGCCACTGTTGCTATTCCGCTGTCAAGTGTTCTATTTTTATTTTCACTCGTCATCACACTCCCATCTCCCTCTCAGGTTACCATGAGTTTTATGAAATAAACCAAGCCATGTAAGTGTGTGCAACCGATATTGGCTTCATTGTTGTAACGTTGAGTGCCTCGACAACCGAAGCAACTGTATGGCTTTTATTCCGTTCACCTCAACGTGTTATGGTGACTGGATGGTTACAATAAGGAGCCGTCATGCTGACGGTCGCGGTTCGATTCTCGGTAGCGAATCGAGATCTTTTTTTTTTTGTGGGCCATTGAATTTACTACTACTAATCAACTACACAACCTCACGCACACATTCAATTTTTCTAATCGAATTAATGTGTTGCTTTTTTGCCCACCACCAATGTTGCATTTTCTCTCCAAGTTACGATCCATTACGAGAAATGAAACCAAATCATGCGAAATTGCATTACAATCTTGCTTTTTTATTTTGGGTGTAGGGGATGTAGATGTTAGCAACCTGGCATTTCTAGGAAATTTACGTTTTAAGTCATTGTTTACAAATGTTACTTTCGACCTTTTGACGATTTTGTCTAGATTTTAAGTAAATGTGTTTTTGTTCATTTATAAAAAAAAAACAACTTTTATGCATATCTCAAAAAATGTTCTACCTTAACTTTTCTTACGGCAGAATATAAAAATCTGCATAAAATTTCACATAAGAAATGATGATGATTCATAAATGCTGTAAACTAGTGTAATTAATAAAATCCCTGAATAAGACATACAAATCAACCTAGTCTACTCATTTTTGTTTTGTACACCGAACCATTCCATCCACTCGACAACGAACCCAAAAGAAACGGCACATGCAAATTTGCACAAATCATGAATCGTGAGCCGATAGTTAGTCCGCCATGATCTAATTTCGATCCGGACTATTGACAGCTAATACACTGCAGATCATTGTTTCAATTAACTCACAGTTCACTTCACACCTCTCACCGCAAATGACTTACGAACGGCACCGTCGGCTTGGTTGGCCTTTGTTGAACCAAAATGAGATTCATACCTAAAACGAGAAAAAAGAAGAAGAAAACAAAATTAGTTTACTTAAATGCTTCGACGGATTCGAATTACGAAACACCGAAAAGTTTCCGATCGTGACCATCCGATACCAGATGGTACCTGCCCACAGATGTACCGAAAATAGGATCATCAAACGAAGGAACGAAAAGACCGCGTTGCCTAGGTCTCTAATTAGTATTCCCAAACGAGCCGCAGAAATGCATCGGCCAGCGCTCGCCGTGGTCCAGTTTCCATGAATCAAATGCAAATGCTAATTGGTTCGTCGTTGTCGGTGAAGAACCGAACTGATCATATCTAGATCAACGCCGAGAACTTCAACGGCGACGGCGGCGGGTAATTCACATTCCGACACGCGTATGGACAACTGTACCCGCGTCGTCGTCCCAAGTGCGCGTTCAAATTCGAAAGATCAAGCAGGAGTAAAACGGTTTTGTAATTACGTGTGGCATATAGATATATTTCGCAACCGCAGCTTGTGCGCGGGAGGTAGGACATACCGCCTTAGTTTTTTTTTTCTCTCCTCTCTATGTTATGTTGCTTTCATTTAGGTGAAGAGCGTAATGATTATCATCAGAGTTTCGACGGGCTCAAGAGATTTGTGAAAGAGACTGGGGCCTGCTGGGCAAGGTCCCTCTCAAACTTTTTCTATCCAGCTATGACATAATGATTGGGCGCGGTGTGCTGGTGCACGTTTTAACTAAACTGCTGCTGCTGCGATCGATTAAGTAGCTGGAAACGTGAGTGATGTGGTTGTGTGTATAATTGCAGGGACAGCAACTGGAAGCTGCTGCATTTGAGAGTGGAGGTCATCGTTGATGGGTTGATTGATGGTTGAGGTACTATTTATGAAGTTGCGATGCATGTGACGAATGGGATCAAGATTGGACGTATGTTGGAGATTTTTCAAAATTGTCGATTCTCAGGTGCGCCCCAAATCAAACTGGACACAGAAATGACAAACAGTGCCAAAACCTCCACCAAATGAAGCCTCTATCCCTTTTAAGGGAAGCACTAAACGCCGATTTGTCCAAAAACCGAGCTCGGACTCAAGGCGAAAAATGACTCCTGTCCGGTTAATTAAGCATTCCCCGTTTAGTCAGCCATTCAGTCAGTCAGTCAGTGTGCGTGCGTGTGTGTGGCAGCACGGATTACCCTCATCAAATTACATCACAACTGCTGTTGCTCCTTCCATCCTTTATCGCTCGGATCGCTTGAAACGACAATGCAGAAAAAAAAGGAGCAATCGTTTTGGGCAAAATTTGCAAACATTTCCATACCACAACCTTCGCCAGGAAGTTGTCAATCAATCTGGCTGAATGGCGCAGAGAATCTCCAGCGTGCGAGGGGGATCCGATTCTTCACGGTTGTCCGAAACAATCCCTCCAAACTCGTCGCGTCTACAGCGGCGAGCAGATTAATCTCGGATGGTGTTTTAATGCCCGAAGCACGTGGAATCAATTTTTCAAACAACTTTCATTTTTCTCACTCAGTTTGCCTTTCATTTAACTCGGCACCAGAACTCCCCACGACCACCCTGACACCCAGCAACGATAGAAGTTCATTGTTCCCGTTGGGCCTGCGATGTTATGTATCTTTCCTTTTATTGGGAAGCATTTCATAATACAAACGCGCGCAAGGAAATTTATTTCCCAAAATGAAGCACATCAATTTTGCGCGCGCTCGTTCGTGGGATTCGAACAACAACAGCAACAACAACAACAGCTCCAGTATCAATTGATCTCGTAAATCACGCGACCCCTCGCGGGTGAGAGGAGCGGAGGGTTTGTCGTTGTTCCAGCCGAAGCGGATCGGAATTGGAAAGGGGTTCCCTTTCTAAAAAATGCTGCCCTCTCTACCTCTCTATCGAATTCCAAATAGATGCAATTGTCGATTCATTGTCCGTCGTCGTCGTCGAGAAAAGCCGGAAACAAACTTGGCAACTCGAGATCGAGTTCGAACGAGGAACTGATAACGATCTTCCGCCGGGAAGCGACTGGCAACTGGCGCGCTTGAGATCAAGTTTTGCGACGTATTTTTAGCCCGGAGTTGGTTGTCGAAATCAATTGGGTGACGCAGTTGACGTAATGTGGTTGACAAGCTCGTGCCAAATTGTGGTCTTACGAGTGAGTGAGATGAATCATTTTTGGGTTGCGCTTCGTACAGTATCATTGGTTTGAGGTTACTAAAGCCAAGTTTTCACTGAGTTGAGCAAATTGGGGGAAGCTGTGTTTGATTTTAATCAATTTCTTTTTGACTGTCCAGATTTTTAGCTTCGGGTTAATTTTTCTGCCGTGGTAGTCACTTAGCCGATTCAATACGAATTTTTGTTCTACACCGAATTTTTATATAATTTATAATCTACATGAACAAGTAATAAATCGACATGAACAAGTAATAAAACCCATTTACAAGATAAAATTCTAGAAAATTCCAAATAAAATTCTAGATCTTCCCAAAGTCCTTGAGGTCAGACTTTGATGTTAAGGAGACTCTAGAATCTCAGTATCTCTAGAATACCAAAAGTACTTCAAATTATCCTTGAATAGAGATTTTGATATTCTACGAGATCAACAAGGTTATCTACGTACTTATGAGTTGGAATAGCCCAACGGGACTTACTATAATATACATGTTTTAGTATTTATACCTAAGGTACTCCAACCGATCATTGAGTTCAGATATTGATTTTCTACATGATCAACAAGGCTATATACGATGTATTCAGCTTCAAGTGACATCATAATGCCTGGAACAGACATACAACATACAGCGTTGTACTCCTTTAGTCTAGTACGTGTTTTTCGGTACTGGATTAAAGTATTTGACAGTTCGTACAACGCTGTACGTTGTATGTCTGTACCAGGTACAACATTGTAATAGACGTGTTACAGTATTTATAAAATAATTAAGATACTCAAAACTATCCTTAAGTTCAAATCTTTCTGACCTACATGATCAACAAGGCAACTTACGATGTCTCCACTGTACGTATGGGTAAGATTGGGTTTAATGCGTTGAAAACAAAATCTCGGCTCATTGGTCGCCACCGATAGCGACACCTGCAGAAAGATACAAAGGCGCATTATGGCTGGCAATCGTACCTACGTTGGACTACGAAGGATGCTAAGATCGAACAAAGTTGACCATCTACAAGACATTAATTAGTTCTCTACGGCCATAAAACATTTGGAAATTGCTCGTGGAGGACCTTGGTGTCTTTGATCGGAAGGTGCTGCGTACAATCTACGGAAGATGGAACGTATGGGAGGTGATTGAACTGAGAATTGCATCAGTTGCCACCTGTACACATCACTAAAATCGGTCGGGCTGGGCATGCCGTAAGAATGTCGGACAACAGACCTGTTGAAATGATTCTTGAAAACAAACCGACTAGTACAAGAAGAAGAGGCGCAGACAACGAGGCTGGTGAGGTACAGCCATGGACCGAATACAATGAACAACTTCTGTGTACTGCAGAAGCCACACTGGCCTTGGTCAGTTAGTTGTTCTCCGGGACCATAGTCCACGTGTTGTGGATTTAAAGGACTAGCTGCCAATGTCAATAATTAGTGGATGGTCAACTTTGTAATGCGGTGAACTGTTCGATCGGTATGTTACGATATTGCTTGTTCACGACCAAATTGGAACTACCCTAAGCACACAATCTCCTGAAATATGTTTTTAAAGGTTGACAATTTTTGCCTCCTTTTGGACGCAAATCTGTTCTTTATGGAAACACAAATATTGTTTCCATTAGAAGTGCTTTATCGAAATTGGCGTTGAAGAAGTAGCAACTATATAACCTTCTGACAACAGCTTGGAAGACGGAAAGAGGAACAGAAATGGATTCAAGGAACCACCAGAAGGATGCGATTTGGATTCGGATCTGATTTTGGATCTGGATTTGGATCTGGATTTGGATCTGGATTTGGATCTGGATTCGGAACTGAATTTGGATCTGCATTTGGATCTGGATTTGGATCTGAATTTGGATCTGGATTTGGATTTGGACTTGGATCTGGATTTGGATCTGGATCTGGAGTTTAACCTGAATTTGACTCTGGATTTGGATCAGGGTTTGGATCTGGATTTGGATCTGGATTTGAATCTGGATTTGGATCTGGATTTGGATCTGGAATTGGATCTGGATTTGGGTCTGGATTCGGATCTCGATTTGGATCTGGATTTGGATCTGGATTTGGATCTCGATTTAGATCTGAGATTGGATCTGAATTTGGTTGTGGATTCGGATCTGGATTTGAATCTGGAGTTGGATCTGGATTGGAATCTGGATTTGGATCTGAATTGGGTTGAGGATTCGGGTGTGGATTTGCTGGATTTGGATCTGGATTTGTATCTGTATTTGCATATGAATGAGGATTTGGATTTGAAACTGAATTTGGATCTGAATTTGGTTGTATATCCGGATGTGGATCTGGAATAGAATTTAAACCTGAATTTTTATCTGGATTTAAATCTGGATTTTGATCTGAATATTGATCTGTAGTTGGATTTGGATTTGGATCTGGATTTGGATCTGAATTTGAACTTGATTTGGTTCTGGATTCGGATCAGAATTTGGATCTGGATTTGGATTTGGGTCTGGATTTGGATCTGAATTTGAATATGGATTAATATCTGGATTAGAATATGGATTTGGAACTGGATGTGGATCTAGATTTGGATCTGGATTTGGATCTGAATTGAGATCTGGAGTTGGATTTGAATTTGAATCTAGATTTAGATCTGGATTCGGATCTGAATTTGAATCTGGATTTGAATATGGATTTGGATCTGGATTTGGACTGAAATTGGGATCTGGATTTGGATCTGGATTTGAATTTGGATTTGGATCTGGATGTGGGTGTGGATTTGGATCTGAATTAGGATTTGGCTGTAAATCTGGATTTGTATCTGGATCTGGATCTAGATTTGATTCTGGATGTGAGTGTGGATTTGGATCTGGATTAAGATCTGGGTTTGGATCTGGATTTGGATCTCGATTAGGATCTGTATTTGGTTGTGGATTCAAATGTACATATAAATCAAGATTTGAATTTGAATCTCGATCTGAATTTATATCTCGATTTAAATCTGGATTTGGATCTGGATTTGGATCTGGATTTGGATCTGCATTTTAACTGGATCTGGATCTCGATTTGGATCTGGATTTGAATATGGATATGGATATGGATTAGGTTTGGATTTAAATCTGGGGTTGGATCAGGATTTAAATCTGGATTTTGATCTGGATTTAGATCAGGATTCAGAAACGTATTTGAATCTGGATTTGAATCTAGATTTGGATCTGAATTTGGATCTGGATTTGGATCTGGATTTGGATCTGGATTAAGATGTGGACTTAGATCTGGATTTGAATATGGATTTGGATCTGGATCTGGACTTGAATCTGGATTCGGGTCTTGATTTGGATCTGGATTTAGACCTGGGATTGATTCTGGATTTGGATCTGCATTTGGATCTTGATTTATATCTAGATTTGGATCTGAATTTGGTTATGGGTTCGGATGTGGATTTGAATCTGGATTTGGATCTGGATTTGGATCAGGATTTGGATCTTTATTTGGATCTGGATTTGGATCTGGATTTAGATCTGGATGTGGATCTGGATTTGGATATGGATTTGAATTTGAATCACGACCTCAGTTTACATCTTGTTTAAAATCTGGACTTGAATCTGGATTTGGATTTGAACCTGAACTTATATTTATATCACAATTTAAATCTGGATTTAGATATCGAGTAGGATCTGTATTTGAATCTGGATTTGGATTTGAATCAGGATTTGTATCTTGATTTGGATCTGGATTTGGATCTGGATTTGGATCTGGATTTAGATCTGGATGTGGATCTGGATTTGGATCTGGAGTTGAATCTGGATTTGAATCTGGATTTGGATCTGGATTTGGATCAGGATTTGGATCTGAATTTGGTTGTGGACTCGGATGTGGATTCGGATGTGGATCCAAATGTGGATCTGAATCTGGAGTTGGAATCGAATTTAAATTTGGAGTTGGACCTGAATTTGAATCTGAATTTCCGCTACATCAAGGTTTACCTAAACATGAAAATTTTGAATCCTAGAGGGTTTGAGCTGTTTAGTGGAATACCTGTAACTAGAAATTTGAAGAAAAACTAGTATTTTCCATTAAATTCCAACTACCTTTGCTTATCTTTGACAGATACTCGTATTTCGTCTACAATGTGCAGACTTCTTCAGTGTCTCTTACTAAGTCGAGTTATTAGTACGAGACACTGAAGAAGTCTGCACATTGTAGACGAAATACGCGTATCTGTCAAGATAAGCTAAGGTAGTAGGAATTAAATGGAAAATACTAATTTTTCTTCAAATTTCTAGTAATGAAAATATTGTTTTTATTTGATTTTAAAGCTTTGTTTGAGATCTGGAGCTATTTTTGAAAACTCTATACACGGAAAGTAAAATTTAGTTGACCTCACATTTGTATTCGTTGTCCTCTGAAACGAAATTTATTTATAATATTAATGAAGCTGGCTCTAAATGTAATGCCACAAATGAACTAAGCATTAGAATATTTCAAAAGTAAATTTGTGCATGTAGGAAAACCATTTAAAGAACTACAATAATTTTTTTGAAGAAAAAAGAACGAAAAAACATGCTGGTATTTGTATGTTGGCAGTTTACTTTATCGTTTCGAAATAAATCTTGAAAAAGAAAAGGCCATCATGCGAGTGGCACATTTAAGTTAAAATGGGTTGCAAGAGTCTGTTTAGGACTGAATAAAGTTGTAAAACAGTTACTTAAACCGACGTGCAACTAGCGTGCTACTAAGTGTAAGGAGGGAGGGTTTTCATTGGGATCTTTTTTTAATGTTTCATATTAATGGAAATTGATCCTGTCCATTTGGGAAGAGCTACTACTGAATCCGAGGTTCATTTCTCAAAGCTATGGTGACCCGTGAGAAGTGAGAGTAAGAAGTGAATATGCAGTCAAAATTCGTTTCGTGCATTGTACGAATAAGGTGTAATGCAAGGGTCTAGTCAGCTCTCTACATCTCTCTTTAGTATGTTGCAAGAACGTGGCCAAGGTTGACTTTGACTACTGGAGGTTGCATATCTAGTATCGAAGGATTCGAAGTCATTCCCACAGGTTTCTTATGGAATGACAACGGAGCTGAATCTGACAGCTTTCTTAACGGGAGTTTTAAAATTCACCAAATACGATATTGTGCAATTTTACAAATTCCGATTAATGTTTTACAGATAACTGTAAAATTTCACCGAAATCCGTTAAATCGGATTGCCGAACCTCAGCTGTTCAGAATTTGGTAATTTTTTACAGATTTCTGTAGAAAAATCTAAGTGTGTGTGCTTTGCCATGCTATGCTACGCTATTCTATGTACGAATAAGGTGTAATGCTAGTATTTTGATGATAACATGAAGCAGTATGAATATTGGTTACAATTTTCAAACAAAATTTACGACAAAATATTTTCAGTGTAGCTAAGCAAGTGATAAATTCTAGACTGAAGGTTCAAAGGACTATCAAGAGACTTCTATTTAGGAACTTTTAGCGGTTTAAACACTGTCCCAACTTGGCTCAACCCGGCGGACAGGGGCATAAAGTAAGGTAATGAAAAAATCATCCCTTCACCAGAAGTTGGCGCCTGTGACCTCTTTTAATAAATTGATCACTTCTCCCGGTTGTTCTGACATGTGACTATTCAAATCCTAAAAGAAAAATCTCACAACGGTACTCTGGATGCTTTCTTCAAACACAATCCAATTTATCGCTGTTGTCCCATGACAATTAGACACAAAGCCATGGACAGCATCGCTGTAAATTCCCACAATCGTCCATCTCATCATCTCATCTCCATTCGTTACCGAACTTAAATTCTCTAAACTAACCAGATCAATACCCCGTGCCGTCATTAAATCGTCGTCATCCACAGGAATTAAAACTCGACCACCTCAGTCCACAAGATCTGCCCCCGACGAACAGATCTGCTGCATCACCTAGCTGAAACCACCAACTCCGGACGACGAGACGCAGCAGCAGCAGCACCAACAACGACAGTGCCAGATCGTGACGCGGACATTCCCGTTCATAATTATCGATCACGTTCTCTGGTGGCCGTGCCAAAACCTGTTATACAACAACAACAACAACGGCCACAGGTAACGTGTCTCATAATCTTCCCCGGCCAAAGTCTCTCTTCCCGGGCAAAGGAACAGCTGGTGTCTAGTGTCGATCCGCGAGGGAAACCAAACTGGTTCGACTCCGGTGCTCGTTCTGCAGAGGAGCCGATCCTTAAGTCTCCTACCACTTCAATCGGATGCGCTTGTTATTTCTATTATTGATAATTTCCCTCCACCACACCCATTTCGAAGTGGCTTCAACTTCGAGAAGCAGTTCCCGCGGGGAAAATGAAGTTTAATTGATCGATCGAACCGAGCCTACGAGAGTGACGAGTGAGTGATCGGTAAGAACGGAAACGGCGACGGGGATCAAAGACCTCGTATATATTTCAACTCAATTGAGCAATAAATCCCTGCCATTCTCGTCGATCCGGACGGAGCCAATGTGTACCCACCCACAACTGTCAAACTGTAAGCTGGTAAAGAATGGCACTGGAAAGTGCGAAGCTAATTTGCGCACCCTGCGCCGAAGCCCCGGAGCCGCCAGCCATTTGTTTTCGTGTCGTCACCGGCATCGATGGACATTGACGGGGAAGGAAAATGCCATCGGCGCAATGTGCCGGTACCGATCAGGGAACAATCCGGACAGATGGAATGTCTTTTTCTAGTTCTCAGTGGTGGCATTGGCGACGACGACGACGAATGGATGGATGGATGGACGGATAAAGGTCACAAATCCTCGAACATGTCCACTGCTGAGCGCGGTGACGATTAAGTTGTTTGATGGGTGATTTCATTCTTCGGACGGCGCATCAGGCCGGTTCAGAATAAGGCTTTGTGGGAGATAGGGCGTTCATTAGCGTTCCGGTTGGCTGAAACCGAAAAAGCGTCCGTTAAGTAGGGGGTACCGTAGACTTTCGTGTAGACTCCAAATTGTTGACCGTCGCCAGTTGACAGAATGACAATTCGACATATTCAACGATGAGGCAGGATCTACACATTTCGGAATATAAATACAAACCACCCCCCCCTGATGGGGTGCACAACGTAAATGCACCATCATAAGTACTTGCAAAGGCCATCCAGAACTCGTTTCGTCGGTTGATTTACGACAACAACCGGCAAAACGATTAGAAGAAATGGCCGCCAAACATGACACGGAACGCCTGCGTATCTACATTTGGATCACTTGGTCCATTTTAACGCCCGATTATGACAGTTTCGAAAATGCCAATCCATTTCAGTTGTATCCGCACGATGCTATTCATCATCATCCCCGGGTTGCTTTCGAGCGTTTTCCATGCGAAATGACCTAGAAATGTGGAGGTATTTTCGATATTTTTTCATTTGAATGAAACTGCATATGCGTTTGGGTTTGGAGACTCAGCATTTTCCGCGCTAACATAGATTTTTTGTGACACAAGAGTCAGATTTGAAAAGGGCGTAAGCATTTTGAATAGCACTTCAACTAATAATTTGTAGCTCAAAAACTTTTGGTTGAGCAAAAAAACTGTTTAAGAACAAGTTGTGACTCTATCTGTGAAGGTTTTGAAAAAAAAAGTACACTGAGAAAAAAAAATCGGAAAAAATTAACAATTAACATGAACATATCTATATATTAAATTTTTTTTTTTTGTTTTGATTTGTTACTTTGTGACTATACAAACTTGGAAGTTATAATGCAAATTTCAAAGTAGACTATAAGATGCCGAAATGCCAGAAGTATCTAAAACATCAACTTTCGGTGAATTTCTCTAAATTCTAATAGTTGCAAATAAACGTGTTCAGTGAAAGAATAATCTAATTTCACTGCAATATTTAAAAGAAATCAGTTCCTGACAATGACCATCATGAAACATTCTTTCTCGAGTTATTTGCGATTTAATTTTATCATATTCGAATAATTTTCGAAAATACGACCTTTTCACAAGTTTTTGTAGATTCTCTAACAACAAGAGTTGATTTTTCAAAATAAGAGCTTCCATCCCGGGATGTCGGGACAAATATTATCAAGTTCTGTCATTTCCTGGTTCTGATCCAGGAAATAATTTAACATATCCAGGATCCAGCGTCAAATATTCCTATATTTTTTCCACATTAATCCGGACCTTCAAAATCATTGTAACTTTTGAAATATTGCACATGCGAGATAGAAAAATTTCACTCTGATATCAGAGAGTCTATGATGAAAAAGATTATGATTGATGTTTGAATTTCATGTTTAGTATTCAAGATGGCGACGAAAGAAAAACAAGTGCTCGAGCGAACTTTGTACGAGCATGCGGCAAATCCTGACTTGTCAATACGGGACCTTGAAAAAACATTGGATTTGCCTAAATCCACTGTTCACGATGTGCTCAAATCATTCGTTTGACGGTGGAGAGGAAACCAAGGAGTGACAAAAACATTGGACGCGCTGATCCTGTCATGGACCGAAAGGTGAAAAGGATATTAAAGGGCGATACGGTCAAAATTTGGTCAATATCAACTTGACGTATTTCTTTCAATTTTGCATTTAAAAAACCTGAACACCCCTCATTTTGAAGGTGTGTGTGTGTAGAATGTTGCTCCTATTTTGATTTGGGAATTCACTCTTCAGTTGTCAAAATGCCGTCCAAGCAAGAAGAGCAGCGTATCAAAATTTTGCTCGCGCATCGCGAAAATCCGAGCTACTCACACGCAAAGTTGGCAAAATCGCTAAAAGTTGCCAAATCAACCGTTACAAATGTAATTAAAGTGTTTGGGGAACGTTTGTCGACAGCCAGGAAGTCTGGATCGGGGGAAATCGAAAACCGGAAGCCGCTGAGACGACAAAGAGAGTTGCCGGTAGTTTCAAGCGAAACTCCTAACCTATCTCTCCGAGATGCCGCAAATAAGCTGGGTGTATCGTCTACAACCGTGCATCGAGCCAAAAAACGAGCCGGAATATCGACTTACAAGAAGGTAGTGACTCCAAATCGCGATGATAAACAAAATACGACGGCCAAAGCGCGATCCCGGAGGCTGTACACGACGATGCTGACGAAGTTTGACTGCGTGGTAATGGACGACGAAACCTACGTCAAAGCCGACTACAAGCAGCTTCCGGGACAGGAGTTTTATACGGCAAAGAGAAGGGAAAGGTAGCAGACGTTTTCAAGCACACGAAACTGTCAAAGTTCGCAAAGAAATATCTGGTTTGGCAAGCCATCTGTACCTGTGGCTTGAAAAGCAGCATTTTCATAGCTTCCGGGACTGTCAACCAAGAAATTTACGTGAAAGAGTGTTTGAATAAACGTCTGCTGCCTTTCCTGAAGAAACACGGTTGTTCCGTACTGTTTTGGCCGGATTTGGCATCTTGCCATTACGGTAAAAAGGCCATGGAGTGGTACGCCGCCAACAACGTGCAGGTGGTTCCCAAGGACAAGAACCCTCCCAACACGCCAGAGCTCCGCCCAATTGATAAATACTGGGCTATTGTCAAGCGGAACCTAAAGAAGACCAAAAAAACTGCTAAGGACGAGCAGCAGTTCAAGGCAAACTGGCTTTCTGCGGCGAAGAAGGTGGACAAGGTGGCTGTACAAAATCTGATGGCAGGGGTCAAGCGTAAGGCCCGGCAATTCGGATTTGGAAAAGCGGAAGCCTAACTGAATATTTTTCCTGAATTTTATACTAATTGAACTTGAAAAAGAAATTTAATTTGATTTTTTAAATAAACGATTTCACCGATTTACACGCGTTTTCCCTTGACCAAATTTTGACCGTATCACCCTTTAAGGAAAAACCCAAATCTCTCCATTCGAACGGTGGTTCGTAAAATAGGGATGTCGCCTGGTTTTGTCCAAAAATTAAGAACAACGTGTGGGACTTAAGTCATATACAGTAAAAACAGTTCCAAATCGCAATGACAAACAGAACTTGGCAGTAAAATCACGAGCTCGACTGTTGTTCGAATATTTGACGAAGTTTTAATTCGTTGTTATGGACGATGAAACTTATGTCCTGGAGGATTTCAAGCAGCTTCCAGGGCTGGCTTTTTATTCTGCTATGGCCAGAAATGCTACAGCTGAGCATTTCAGAACGAAGAAGGTATCGAAATTTCCCAGAACATACCTTGTGTGGCAAGTAATTTGCACGTGTGGCAAAAAGAGTAAATCTTTCGTCACTACAGGCACAATCAACAAGGAGATCTATCAGAAAGAGTATCTGCAGAAGCGATTGCTACCTTTCATCAAAAGTCACAAAGAAAACCCTTTGTTTTGGCCCGATTTGGCATCATGCCACTATGCTAAAACTGTTATGGAGTGGTACAAACCAAAAACCTCAAACCCACCAAATTGCCCAGAGCTACGACCAATCGAGAGATATTGGGCACTGATGAAGCGGAAGCTTTCTGGAAAGAAGCAAGGAACCAAAGACATCAAACACTTCCAGCAAATTTGGACAAAGACGGCTTCTACGATTTCTGAAGAGTCTGTACAAACCCTAATGGACGGAGTTATGCATGCAAATACCGAATAACTATGTTTTGTCTTCAAGAATTGTTAAAACACATCCCATGAATCTGAAATAAACAAGTACAACGGAAATATAATGCGAAATTTATGTTTTATTCATGTTTTGAGGTGTCCGGATTATTGCGGATACAGACCTTATATGGAGAGAGTGATTCCTTTTCTTACAGGCAAGGAACGGTATTGGGTTCGAATTCTATCTTAAAAAAACCTACGTTTTTGCGAGTTTGAATGACCTAATGAACCTTATATCCTAATATTTGTGTGTCGTTTGTTCCCTGAAATCCGTTATCAGTGGTTGAGTTATTTTTTCGGCTCTGACCGTTTTAGTTTTGAAGATTAATGATTATCGATCTTAATGTTTTGATCGTATGCTATCAGTTTTTCGGAATACGAAAATCACTTTTTTGCATATTGGAGTGTTATGACTTCAACATGAGTGAGCTTAAACGCCCGTGTATATTTTTAAAACGAACATGACAACCGTTCAAAGTTTCATCGTGGCTTTTGCAATGTTCGCTGGGATTTGACATTCATTCATTGGAGTGTTTTTGACGTAGGACCACAGAGAACAGACATCCAAGTTGAAGTGCCCACTGTGTGTAAATTTCTGTAACTGCCATTTTAAAATTACAGCTCATTTCCGTTAGTTTTGGTGAATCGTATGGTGATGGCGCCACTTGCCCACCTTGAGATTTGATAACCTGTCAATTTTAGTTTGGTGAAAGCTAGACTAGGTGGCGTTGTTTTTCCAACGGTTTGCTTTTAAAAGTTTACACAGTAAATTGGGGAAAAAATGTTCGAGCCTGGATGTCTGTTCTCTGTGGTTGGACTACGACTTTGTTATCTATGCTGGGGAATAATTTAAAAAAATCCAATTTGGTTTTGAGCTTTAATATCTCAGGCGATTCTCCAAACATTTGCAGAATATTTGCCCCAATTGATCGGAATATTTCTACGCGTTGATTTGAATAATGGAAACTATTGATTCACAACATTAAACTATTGAAAATAACGCAAATATAAGGTGATGTCTGATAATTTCGTTTTGCAGAGTAAATCTACTAAATGCCCAGTATTTTCCTATCACAGATTTCAAATGTAAGTAAGGGAGATCTCATATGCAGAATTGAGAGATGTAATAGGGGTACAGCTTCGAAAAATGCTTAATTGCTCGGCAGCCTTGGAGCTGTTCAGAGCGGCCATGAGCCAGTATTGAATTGACAGTTAGCAGTGACAAGTACCCTGGAAGGTGCTTGGGCGTGCAACCATTGGCCAGGTAAATAATACCTCTATCGCCTTTGACTAGGCATCCTTTGCTAGGCAGCCATTGGTTATGCAGTCAGTTTACCAAGCCAGTGGTGAATTTGTAGCCAGCCTGTTGGCACAACCAAGAGCGAAATAAGTGTGATCTAGTTGGCAGCCACTTTTCGGTAAAGCAGTTGAGTGGTATCAACGGTATAAGCCAGCCACCATCATCATTGCTAATGTGTGTAGAAAATTTCAAGTATATGCTGACAACTGTTGCAAATATGACAGGTCCAAAGAAGATAGATCAAACATAGTCCATTTAAAATTCATCCTAGTTAGGACCATTAATTTGATCTAAAGAGTTTCATCCGGCGGTGGCTACACAAGTTTCAGCTTTCCCTTTGTCCCTTTGTATTCAACGGAAATTTAAACGGTCCTTTGCCTAACATCCCACTGCGGGGTAGGTCGAGGCACGGACATATCCGCCACCTCAACAGGCAAAAGTAATGTCAAAAAATGTCGTTGGTTCGAGTAATGGCAAAAAATGTCGTTGGTTCGAGTACCACTGTACACATGCCCTTTTCGCTCAATTTTCCTAAAACATCTGCTATGTTTCCGAGCCTGCCGCACACTAGCGGAACTATCAAAAACTTTCTCTTCATATCTTTCAATTCTAGCCAAAAACATTGTTGTTCACTCTTGGTGCCTCATGGTGATGAGCGAACATCTCCTTCAACATCAAAAGTAATGTGTTGGTACGCGCTCATGTACTACTGATAGCTTTGTGATAGTTTCTAGCGGTAGTTTGTACACGGTCAGCCGGTTTAACTTAGTTTTGAGTCGTTTTTGACTCACTTCAAAAGTGGAGTCATGGAGTCACTCAAATTTGAGTAAATATTTCTGGCATTGGCATGTCGACGAATTAAAAACATCCATCTGATTTGAGTCGATGTTTTGGATTTGTGGACTAGCCAACGATGCCATTCGATTTTGCTGACATTTTTACATAAGTACAGTGCAAGTAAGAGTAACATAACTAGCGCAAATATTTAGAACCGCATGGTATATTAGTTTGTTCAAGTATGAGGGGAGAAAAGGGTAAAATGGACCCTTTACTGAGGGTAACTCTAAACGAAACCACCACCATGCGACTTTCCTGACGTTTTTACATAAGTACAGTGCAAGTGAGAGTAATATTACTAGCGCTATTCTTCAAAACCACAAGGTCTATTAGTTTATTTAAGTATGAGGGGAGAATCGGGTTAAATTGACCATTTTGTGAAGTCAACCCTAAACGAAACCCTCTCCGTTAAATTTTCCTGTCATTTCTACATAAGTATAGTGCAAGTGAGAATAATATTACTAGCGCCAATCTTTAAAACCACATTGTATACGAGTTTATGAATGTATGAGGGAAAATCGGTTAAAATGGACCCTTTCCCGAGGTTAACCCTAAACG
Source organism: Aedes japonicus (assembly GCA_034211315.2). Classification (NCBI taxonomy): domain Eukaryota; kingdom Metazoa; phylum Arthropoda; class Insecta; order Diptera; family Culicidae; genus Aedes; species Aedes japonicus. Next base: position 28,432 of record JASCZW010001293.1, read on the forward strand.
AAACCCTGCTCATTCGATTTTTCTGACATTTTTACAGAAATACCGTGCAAATGAGAGTTATATAACTATGATTACGCCAATCTTCAGAACCGCATGGTACATTAGTTTATTCAAGTATGACGGGAGAATCGAGTTAAATTGGCAAAATTGACCACTTCCTGGTATCCGATCAAAGCAAAATTCGTTCCATCTCGTACTTCAGCTTATTCTGTAAATTTAAAGTGCATTTGGGTTCAATATAATAGCACCAAGTTTTTTTTTTTGGGAAATAAATCTAGTTTGCATCCAAAATGGGGGGAGAAATGGGCAAAATGGGACACTTACTGTGGTCAACCCTAAATGAGACCAACACCATTCAATTTCTCGCATTTTTTTCTCCAACCCTGCGCCGTCTATATTAATGGGATTTTGGTTCCATTTTTGCCTACTGTGCAACGGTTGCTTCGACTGTCGAGGCGTTAAGCACACAGCGATAAATTTGTTTCGAAGAATCTATATGCTGCCAATTGCTTGCACACACTTGCATGGCTTCATTTACACCATAAAACGCTTTGTGGATTATGACAGGCAAATTCTGAATCATGTGGGTTTCTCAAATGATTGCAAAAACTGCAATTGCATTTTTAGCTATCTTTTCAACTATTGGGTGTATCAACTTGTAAAATGAAAGATAACTTCTCTTAACTAATCTAAATGTAGAAATAATATAAAATAAATAAATGTAGAAAATACTTTAGTATACGCATAATAAACTGAAAATTCAAGTAAACTAATATATAAGAAAAGTTTTTCCAATCATTTTCCCTATTTCTTATGCTGTTTATAGTATCATCTTCCTGGCTAAGACGGTATTTTTGTGATGATGGAGCACCGCAAATTATTTATGAAAAGGCCGTATTTTCTGCTGGAAATATACTGCAACATCGAAACACGTTTATTTTGGCAAATAGTTGAGATTTTAAAGAAAGGCTTCAAAAGATGACACTTTTTTCACTTCAGATCTCTCCACCCTGAAGTTTTCTCCAAAACTGACGTTAGAGCTTGAAGTTTCACACACAATGTATAAAGTATACAATAAGAAGCCAAATAGGCATATGTAAAACGAAAATTTTGAAAATACTATCTGAACCAGTAAAATGGTTCTTTTCATATCTTTTGAACTGTTCACCCAATCGTCTTGCTGTCATACAAAGTGTTGCTGCCAGCACTGTTAAAGATGTAAATGCAGCTGAATAAACCCGTCGTGTCAGATGGTGTATCAACGGCAGAAACGTCAGGGATAGAACTTGGCCGATGACATATCGGATGCCATCATTCTGTCAACAATCAAGAACAGCAAGTTTACGAGTTAAAACATTTTATTCCCTAATAGAAATTAGTATTTAGTGTGTTATCTACCTAACGTTCTTTAGTTTGTGCTTAAACCTAATATCACAGAACGTAAGTTAAAGATAATATTAAAACTATTCGTAAATAACATGAAATCAAACGTCACAGGTGATCAGACACAAAGGCACGAGGAAGTATTATTTGAGTAAGGCGAGGTGTGAAACCGAAAATTGTATGTATTATAATTAGTTGTTAGGCTACATAATAATGAAATATATTTCAACTTAAAGCTATTCTCGCACCCTGAAAGGAGTTTGCGGTTTGCTCAGGAAACGGTTCCGGACACCTCTTTATTTCTCGCAACACAGAGAATTGTAGGAAACTTAACAAAAAATAATCGAAAAACGTTTTGTGGTTACTCAAAAAACTCGAATAATTTACAAAAAGTATTCGTATTTTCGAAAATTATTCTAATATGATAAAATTAAATCGGAAATATCTCAAAAACGGTTGGTCTTACGAAGATCATCATTAGGGGTTGGAAAATGTTAAAATACTTCAAAAACCAGATTATATCATCAGAACACGTTTATTCTCGCTAATATTAAAATTTTCAGAAGTACACTAAAAGTTGATGTTTTAAAAACTATTTTTCCTGACATTTCTGTCTTCGCTTAAATTTCATTTTCATTTTGCAGCATTTGGTGGGGCAATAAGAGCGCAAGTCAGTCCAAATCCGATGGTGAAGGAGGGGTAATGGCGAACTAGTCTATTCAGACCACATGAACTCCATGGGAAGGAACAAGGATAGGTTAGGGTAGGTGGTAAAGGTAGGGCGTTTTGGATCGGTTACAAATACTACAAAAAGAAAATCATAAGTCGAGTACTTGACATTGAAGAAGTCTGTAAGTCGCAGACGAAATAGGCCTATCTGTCAAAAGATAGGCTTTCTCCAGTGGAATTTAAAGGAATTTGCTCGCGTTCACTAGTGATTATTTGAAAAAAGTGATTCAATATTTTATCTTCTGCTTCAAATAGTGATCAAATGAAGTGTCAATTTGAAATTATCCCCGTTTACCAATCACAAACGTTCTACAGTAAAGTTTTTTTTGCACGGCTTTTTTAACACGGTTTGTTTTCAGCGATAACTACAGAACGGAACAAATTATCGACCTGATTCGAATCACATTTTAAGTTTTGCGCAAAAAGTAATCATATGGAAGTTTTTCAAAACAATCACAATTTTTGGTGTAAATACTCATAATTTTGAAAATTTTATTTTGACCATTGCATGGAAAGGTAACGCATACAAATAAAATCGGAACAATATAAAATGTTTAAGCATGTGAATTTATCAACTCTAAATAGTATTTTTTTACACGGTTCCATACTAAAAGTGGAACGTATCCCCCGTGCAAAAAAAGCGTTTGTGTACTAAACCCTCAAAAAGTTTTTTTAATAGTGTTTTTTTAAAAAAAAGTTAAAGTAATCATAAAATTGTTAAATTATAATTCTGCATTACAATGATATACGGCAAATCCTGAAAAGATAGAGGGAGCCATTTCCTGTAGATCCCATCAATGTGACCAGGCTATTTGAAATGCCACTTTAAATTTCATGTTGTTTTTACGCTGCAAGTTACTATATCAAAGTAACATATCTCTATGATTTGCTATTATTTGAAAGTCGTATTAGAATTTGAATTAGATTTGCAATATAGGCAATAAAAACTAAAGAATTGCCACGCCAATGAAAACTGCACCTCCTGTCGTGTCCCTTAACTACTTGATGTCAAGCGTCTACAAAATATTTCTTGCCTCGTCTAATGGTAAATTGCGGCAATGCCCGCCAGTAGCACACCTCTTTTATTCTGAACAAACACACTTTTGACAAACCCCAGTGATACGATACTTTGAGTTCCTAAACGAAACGAAACGAAAGTTCCTCCTCATTCCACAAAACCACAATACTTATGATCACGGTCTAGAAGTCCACTGCATAGGAAATTCTATGACTTCCACCTCAAATTGAATATTAAATGTTTTCAAAATTGAATAGATAGATTTTATTAAATTTTTAGTGATTTGCGGCCCAATCCGCCGATATCACACTCATCTTTATTGCCTGTTTACATGCGTGCTACGACGCGGCTATTAAATAGAAAGAGGAGCGAGTTTGATAGTATCACTACTTTGTGTGGCTGGACCTTTGGTCCAGTAGAAGGATGATCTAGCGACATCTATCATAAATCAGCTTTCTCCAATAAATCCTTAACATGAGATTAGGCCCTCCCACCAGCGTCCAGGTACAAAATACAGCCATGGAAAGGGACATTTCTGTCTTCGCTTAAATTTGCGTAATAACTTCAAGTTTTTACAGTCAAAAAATAAAAGAAAAATCTAAAAATCTCTTTTTGAGATATTTAAATTTTAATGTGAATTTGTGAATTTATTTTTTCAGTGTATATTTTTTCACAACTTGCAGACAAAGGGCCACAACTTGTTTTTTGTCAGTTTGTTTGTACAACCAAAGGTTTTCGAGCTTCAAATTATCAATTGATGTGCTAATCAAAATGGTTACGCCCTTTTTAAAACTGACTCTTGAGTCCAAGAATATCTTACATCAGTAGAAAATAAAACTTACTCTCGTGGGTTAAACGTGTGTTCAAATTTTCAAATAAATCGGAGACACTCGAAGTTGGTCGGTAGGTCATTTCGGCTGGAAACGCTCCTCCCGAAAGAACCATTCTGCCGCCGGCATGGCGTGGTAGGAATTGACGCAGCCACCACCACACTAATTGAGAATTAGCACGCCCGTTAATGGACCCAACCGGCAATTTATAGTAACATGTTAGATTTAATTAAATTTCACAACAACTGCTGCACCACCGCCGCCGCCGCCACCGCAAACAGACAACATGGACGCGGGTACTCGTCGTCGCATAGTGACAGGAAACCACGATTGCTCCAATCCAATAAAAGCTTCGGTAATTGCTTCTAATCAGCTTTCGCCGTTTCTTCTTGTGTCTATTTTCGAGTTTTTCACGTCCCGCCATCAAATCAACTGGGCCAGGAAATTGACTTCTTAATCGCGGTAGAGCGCCGCTCGATAGAAGTAATTCATCGATTTGAGTATGCGCCGACCAACCAATCGTCACTCAAGCGTCACGCAGCAGTAGGACTTTCCTGGTTCGAGTGCGCAAGATTTATTTATTGAAATCCCAGCAAGCGGTGGCCATTACGACTCGATCGAGCTTATTATGTCCCCATCGGAATAGGTTCGTACGCTTGCAACTGGGAACGCATAAACTTAATTGATCTACTTTTTATCAACTTACGGCCCGGTGCCATAATTGGTTTCGAGCGGAGCAATGGCAGCTGGGTGCGAGTAAATACAATGTTTACAGATTGTTTTTAATGTTTCGATTTTTTTTGCAGGGCGTACTTGAGGTGCCCACTTTCCATTTCACTTCGACTTCACGTGGTAAGTAGCTCGAGATGCGACCAATGGCCACGATCTGACCGCCGCAGCGTGGTAATCCTCCGCTCTCGCTAGGCACGACTTTCCTGTTTGGCGGTGGACTACTTGCCAAAGGTGTCAAAAGGCTCCGTCGCTCTCTACATGGAAATCGTGTGGTATGGTCTCGTCTCGTCTCGTCGCGTCCCGCCGCCTGACGATGGCTTCTAATCTAGTCCGTGGCGAACTTTCATCGGCTTTTCGGCAGGAATGGAGTACACCACTCAGAGCTTCTCCGTCGTCGAGACGTAACCTGTCAATCTCGTGGGCTTCAACGGATTAAATCGAGATCTCCGGGGAAGCATGACGGACCTCCCCGGACCAAACACATCGATGGTGATGGTGATGGTGAGTGGTGCGTGGTGGTGGTGAAGGTGATTACGTAAAAGGTCATTGCGGTAGAGTGGTCGGCGACAGACCCTAGAGGTGTGTTATTCGTTCGGACGATTCAAATCAGCAAGGAGTGTCGCTGATTGGGAGTTATAAAATTTTGTTCGATTTGCATAAGGAGCAGTTTTATGAAATGGGGTTTAGATTTGTTCAACTCGTACATTCAGCTGGACTTGCTGCCTTTCTATCGCCATTTAATTTTAATTTGCATTGGCTCTGATAATTGGGATTGGGGGCCCAGGACGATACTTCGATGTCTTCACTTCGACATTCCGGTCAATAAGGTATTGCAACAATCACATGGCTAAGGATATGAATGGAGCATGAGGTTTAAGTCGGGAATAGATTCTCTGTCACTATCGCGAAAGTTGTACACGACGATGCTGACGAAGTTTGATTGCGTGGAACAGGACGATGAACCTTACGTCAAGGCAGACTTTAAACAGCTTCCTGGACAGGAATTTTATACAGCAACCGGACGAGGATAGGGTAGATATTTTCAAGCACATTAAACTGTCAAATTTCGCGAAGAAATATCTGGTGTGGCTGGCCATCTGTACCTGTGACTTGAAGAGCAACGTTTACATTGTGACCGGAACCGTCTACAAGGAAATTTATCCGAGCGAGTGCCTACAAAAACGTCTACTGTCTTTCCTAAAGTGACACAATTGTTCCGTTCTATTTTTGGCATCTTGTCATTTGGCCGGATTTGGCATCTTACCATTACGGAAAAAAGGCCATGGAGTGGTATGCTGCCAACAACGTTCCAGTGGTGCCCAAGGACAAGAACCCTCCCAACACACCAGAGCTCCGCCCAATCGAACAATATTGGGCCATCGTCAAGCGGAACCTTAAGAAGACTCAAAAAGCTGTTGTAAGAGTGAAACAGTTCAAGACAAACCGGCGTCTTATCTTATGGCAGGTGTGAAACGAAAGACCCGGCAATTCGCATTTGGTGAAAAGGAAGCTTAGCGGAACATTTCTCCGGTATTCTGTATTAACTGAACTTGAAAAAGAAAAAGGAATTTGACTTATTAATAAAAACTTTGATCGACTCACACACATTACTGTTTGACCAAATTTTGATCGGAACACCCTTTATGCTTTAATATGCATTCAAACATATGCAGTGAATGTCATATAAGCCCAATAGACATTATAAAATAATCTAGGAATATTCTATGCCAATCAGAATTTACAATTTTAAGGTCTACAATTGTGTGTTTTGAAGGACAGTTTGAATGACCTGAAATTTATTCGGTCCCATGATGTGTGTGGCCATTTAATAATATTCATTGAATATTTGTCGCCCACAAGGCTACGATTACTACTATACATCTTGAGCTCTGAGCTGAAAGTCAGTTTTAATGAACTTTAACATCTTAAGATAATGTGATAATGACTGCTACAGATAATGTAACTGAAGTTCCAATTCATGATCCCAGATTAAAATTCATCCAATCGCCCAACCAAGCGACAGGTTCTCTCTGTGATAGCTTCCTTATTCGATCCGCTAGGACTTTTTGGAGCTGCCAATACTATGGCGAAGATCATAAAGGGCGAACACGAAATTATTGCGACACATTCAACAGGGCATAACTTTTTTACCATTGGGTAAAAATCAACCAAATTTTGCACACTTTCTCATTGATGTGTATTGTTTACATGCTGTCGAAGTCGTGTTTTTCAATTCAACGAAAATGGAGGTGAACCAACGTGAGTCGAGAGAACAAATTCATTCCAAACACCTGGAATTTCCTGACCTGTCGCACCGGCAGTTGGGAAAAATGTTGAACATTCACCATTCAACCGTCTCCAGAGTGTTGAAGCGGTTCCAGGAGCGGTTGACGATGGACCCCGGCAAAGGAGCTGGAAGAAAACCGGGACCGGAGAACAAAGACGGAGGGAAGGTGGAAAAGCGGATGATTAAACAAATCCCAACGTCTCAAGCCGTGATTTGGCTAAAGATCGAGCATGTCGCAGAGCTACGTCCAAAATGCAAAGAAGAGAGCTGGACTACATACATATAAAAGGTACAGAACTTCCCAAACCGCGATGAGCAGCTTGTAATCGACGGCTAAAACTCGGGCACTGACAAAATATGTGCTGTGTGGACGACGAAACGTATATAAAAGCCGATTTTAAGCAAATTCCCGGGGTTAGGTTTTCACCGGCAAGAGCAAGTTCTATGTGGACGACAAATTTGAGAAGAAGAAAATGTCGCAGAAGAAAGTTCGCCTCAAATATCTCATTTGGCAGGCCATCTGCTCTGCGGACTGAGAAGTGAGCCTTTCGTGACAAAGAGCACAGTAAATGGCGGATCTACAAATCTGAGTGCCTCGAAGCGCCTTTGCCGTTCTTGCAGCAGCACGACGAAGCTCCGCTATTTTGTCAGATTTGACATCATGCCACTATTCTAAAAGTGTCCTGGAGTGGTATAGGCCAATTCTGTCATTTTGTTCAAAGGACATGAATCCGCCAAACTGTTCGGAGCTGCGCCCAGTGGAGCAGTGCTGGGCAATGATGTAGCAGGAACTTCGGAAGAGCAAAGAAGACAGTCAAAGACGAAGGACATGTTAAGAAAATGGAAAAAAATTTGAGAAACTGGTACCGGATGACACTGTAAAGACTTTGATGGAGGGCATCAAGCGAAAATGCGTTAATTTTACACTCAAGGCTCATCGGTGCTTTCCTTTTGATTTTGAAGTAAATATATGTATAAAACTACCCTAAAATTTGGTCTGATTCTAAACATTATAAGAAAGTGGCATAACATTTTCGGTGTCATAATATTTGTGTTTGCCCTTTAATGCAGATTGGTGGAAGAAATCACTGTTAGTGCAATGAATGACATTCCCATATATTCTTTATGAGAGTTTTATGTGACCTTATCATCGTGCCCATTGCTTGTACTAAAGGTGAAATCATTCTTAATGGTGCTTATAAGATGCCCTTACAAAAGGGTGAATGAAAAAAGGTTAAGTATATTTTTAAACAAACGACAAAAAATAATCAATAAGAATTTAAATCAATCTGACGAAAATCAACCCGAACCTTTACCGTCTGGGTAATGTTTGATTTTTTCTTAATCAATGCATCCATATGTAGTATATAGCTTATTTTATAGCCTTTTATATAGCTATCAGATAGAAAAGATTGTTATGCTACCCACCGGTTTTTTGTTATCCTGAATCAGCTTCTGTCACAGGATTGGACGAGAATTGTTCGACAGGTTTCAAATGTCTTACTTAATTTCCGTTTGAGAAAATAATGTGAAAACCGCTGAAAACTCTAAAGTAAATGCTACCCGTTTACCCTGTAACCATCAGCAGACAGATGAAACGCGAAAATTCGAACAATCGAATAAATGTGTACATGTTTAAAAAAAGTATGGTTTAAATCAGATCTTCTCTCAAGGTTTTGAATGTTATAAAACAAACAATTAAAAAAAAGGTATTTTAAGTAGAGCTGATGAAAACTTACTGTTCTGACAACTTTTTAGTTTGCAACAAAATTTAAAACTTAGCCAGCTGAAAAAAATGAATAAGACATAGTTCACATGATATTCATTCCGAATAACTGATTACATTTTGCACATACTTGCGATTTTTTGAAAAACACTTTCACAAAGCTACGTATTTTTGAGAATTTCAGAATATATTTATGTTCCTGAATTGTGAAAATACTAAATTTTTGTCTGAAAATGATTAAACTAATCAATATCTACCGAGAAATTTTTTAAAAATGCGTATATGGACAAATTTGCAAGAGTAATATTAAAAAACGTAATATACACATAATTTTAAAACTAAAAGCACAAATATCTCAGTTATATGAAGACTTCCCAAGTAGCACACAAAACATCTCTAATATTCAACACCTAGTTTTAATGTTTCATTTCAGTAAATATGCAGTAACAAAAAGCACATTTTGTTACAGCAGAGTTTATTTCACGTATACGATATGCTAGGTATTGCATTGGTGTTGCTCAAATGTTTTGCCAAGTAAGTAATCTTAATCATGACGTTGCAAACTTAATATTTTCCAGTGTATGTGATGTTTATTATGAAGAAATTTTGACCTCCAGTGCAACATAACAAATAATATACAAACTTGTTCCAATGAAGCGTTCTGATACTAAGGATCTCCCAAAACATGTTTTTTGAGCCACAAGCGCAACGTAATGAGAACGCAACATAAAGTCAATGAATAATGTTACGTTTTTGCAACGTTCAATTGCACATTACCACAACAGTTATGACGATAAAAATATCTCCAAATGAAATGCACACTGCCGACCACATGTGTTTTGATATTAATGAAAAAATAATCAATTCATAATTTGATCAGAGGTTGAGGTTAATATATAAAGCTTGCTTCAGATAGAATTGGAACAAAAACAATTGCCTGTATTTCAGTTATTTATTATTGAATTCAAGATCTTTTTTTATACAAATGTAGCGTTTTCTTCATACTTTTTAGAAAAAATACGGATAAAATTATTCGTCACGGTTTCGAAGGAATTCTCGAATTTTTCCTGTAACACGGCTCATTAAGCGGCGCACACCTTCTTCGTCCATCGTTTTAGCTATCTTATTCCACCAGGTCTTCATCTGATTGATGTCTTTGACAACCTTTCCCTTTGCCTTGAGTCTCCTCTTCATGATTGCCCAGTATTTCTCAATAGGGCGGAACTGGGGGCAGTTGGGTGGGTTAAGGTTTTTCGAAACAACCTGTACCCCTTTCTCTGCATACCATTCTTGAACGACTTTGCTGTAATGACAGCTTGCCAAATCTGGCCAAAACATTACGGGATGGTCGTGGGATCGAATGAACGGCAAAATTCGTTTTTGGAGACACTCTTTTTGGTATAGTTCCGACGTCATTGTCTTATTTGTACCGAAAACTTTCGTTTTTTGCCACAGCTGCAAATGCCCTGCCAAATCATGAATTTTCGTGCAAATTTGTCGGCAAAAACAAATTTAAATTTGGCTGGAACATCCCCCCGAGCCGTTGCCAAGTAAAATTTTTGACCTGGGATTTGCCCGAAGTCAGCCTTGACATAGGTTTCATCGTCCATCAGAAGACACCCGTCGAACTTGGTCAGCACCTGGTCGTATAGCTTCCGAGCACGGATTTTGGCTACACTATTCTGTTTTATGGCCCGATTTGGTTGTTTGCTAGCTCGATACGACTTGATTCCTTCCCGGAGTCGAGTTCTCCTCACGGTACTATGGGCAGCACCGAATTTTCTGGCCAAATCACGGTCCGACAGATTGGGATTCCTCTTAATCGTCTTCAAAATCTTACCACGCAGTTTCCGGTCGACAGTTCCATTCCGACGAATGGCTTGAGGCTTCCGAATCGTCGTCAATGTTTCCTTGTACCGTTTGATAACGCGCCATACGGTATTTCTGGGCAATTTCAGCTGTTTAGCTAGCCTAGATGCAGACCACAATGGATTTTCCAAATAAATGTGCACAATTTTTTCCCTTCTTTCGCCTTCCATGTTGATTGTTTACAAAGTACAGTCGATTTGCGGAATGTCAAAAATACATACGTGAAGCCGACACGTGGGCGCCAAGAACTTCCAAATCCGTCCACCAGGAGCGCCACAATATGAGCAAAAGTTTGTTCCAATTCTATATGAAGCAAGCCTTATGCCTTACAAAGAAAATGGCTTAAAGTGTTCGTTATGCAACCTCTAAAGCCTATGATTTTCATAATAGTGGCTTTTACTATTTTACTTTTAAACAAGTATCACTCAAATAGTGAGAGCAAACTATTTTCATTTTCGGCTGCCCTAACTAATTAATTTCAATAAAATAGTTACCTACGTAAAGCTGAAGTATATTAACTTCCCAAACAAAACATACAGTGGTGAGATTACTAGTTGGGCGCAAGGAACATAAGCTGTTATGATGAAATTTGTAAGAAGCAGATAATTTAGCATCTACAAGAGAGGCTCTAGGAGTGGACAGTAATTTATTAAATGAAGACAGAGTATTGATAGTTTCGTTTAACATAACGGCAGGTTTGAAATTGAAAGATACAAGTTGGAAACGAGCGGTGGGCATTTGAACGGTAGTATGCGATTGGGCACATATTCTTTCACCAAGCAAACCCAGTGCAGGGTCGGCAAAGGGGTGGATACCAGTCAAGGGGATATACGCTATTTCTAAACAACCGAAATTTGAGTACGATGGACTCAAATTCGTCTTAAGTATGGCTACCCAAAAGTGAGTAAAGATCGTTAGGAGTAACACGTTGACAATTAGTAAACATCGATCGGATTCAAGCCGATGTTGACTGTTTGTCATCTTACCACTACGAACTATCTTGACTCACGTTTGGGTAGCCATAATTAAGACGAATTTGAGTCCATCGTACTCAAATTTGGGTTGCTTAGAAATAGCGTGTAGAAACAAAATCAATGATTTCACAAAAAATCCGTTGACCCTATTTCACAAAACAAAATTGTTACTACGCTCTCAACTATAACCTAATCTATTCATCACATAGTAAAACGTTGGTATTGATAACATTTAACATGTATCAGTACCTGATTGTATACTTTTCAAATTGCTAATTTAAATCAAAACCCAAGCAATAATGTATGTATAGAAGAGATTCTATTGTTATGGATATGGAATCATATCATATCCGAAAATAATCATAATAAAGTTGATTTAAATTTGTTGAATATAATATTTGTTGCATGCAATTTTGTGCTGAGTCATGCGAATAAAACTTCCAACGAAATGCTACTTTAAGCAATAAAAATAAAGTTTTTGTCTTTTAAAAGTAACCTCCTATGAGCTATCATACGGTTGAATTTTTCTGGCTAGTGGTTTTCATCATACACAATTGCATAAATAATTGCAATTGATAGTAATCTAAGTTCTACACAAAAATATATTTAGAACGGTTTGATATTTTCCCCCTATATTGAGATTATTTCATTTAGAAACAGTTGTGTGTATCATTGGATTTTTTGTGTGTGACCTAAACCACAATTATGGATGATCAAATTGCGAGCAATCCAGACATTGAATGCATGGAAGAGTAAGTAATTTAAGGATTTTTTTTTAATATTCCGTTTGAACCTCTTAATGAAATGCCCACTCAATTGTTAAGTATAGTTATGTAAAGAAACATGGTGTAGCTTCTGAATTATTCTAATTCTTTGTTTTTTTTTATCTAATATATTTGTTGAAAGCGTATATGACATTATTGTTTTATTTGTAATGCCAATTAAATTTTTCAATACGTATATTCCTTGAACAAATAAGCAGCTGTTAGTTTGGTTTAATATTAAATTTATTACTATTTTATAATGTGGAATTATTTTTTTCTAATAATAAGTAAATCAGGTATACGTAAACAAAGAAAATTTACTAGCAAAGTAATTATGTTTCTATTGTCCAGATATCTATAATTTAGAGATTTCTGCATAGACAAACATCATAGATGCATTCACGTGTTAGGATTGGAATAATTATTTTAGCCGGTAGTGTATTTGGTTTGTTCGTACACCCAAAAGTTGAAATTGTAGCAAAAATTGCAATTGCAGTTTTTGCAATCATATCTTGAGAAATCCGCATGATTCTGATAAGGCACTTTTGCCCATCATGATCCACAAAGCTTTTTATGGTATAAACAAAGCCATGCAAGTGTGTGCAAGCGGTTATCGCTGTGTGCCTAGTGCCTCGATAGTCGCAGCAACCGTTGGGTTTTTGTTCAACCGTCACCAACTTCTCACCCAAGCAACACAGCTTGTATTAAACAAGTTGAAAGTACTGTTAAATGACAAAAATAGGTTATAAATTTAGGTGTATAATACTTTATTTCATACTTTAATGTTACGCAAAAAGCGCAAAAAGTGCAGCCTTATGAAACATAAAATGGAAAAAAATTATCCGCATACAAAAATGTATTATCGCCAAGCATTGGATTTGAACACTAGTCCTTGGCGTTATAGGTTTGTAGCTTCTATGCTAAGCCAACTCAGATTGTTGAAAAGTGAACTCTGAGTGTGTATGATATGCTTCCCGTTGGCAGTGAAACTACAATGTTCATCGCAAGAAGTAAAAAGAACACGTTTTGCAAAACAAGGTTGATGTAATGTAATTTCAACAGCATATAGAACTGCCCATAAACTCTTGTCATGTTTATGTATTATAAATGTATGGAAACATGTTTTTTAAAACAATAATGAAGTAGTAAGCCGTTGGAGCAGTGGAAAAAGTATTTTAGCTCTACCGTTTGTCAGAGTGATATAGAATTCGAGAATTACAAACCGCTCCAACCTTGACATGTTTTGCAATACGTTTATAATGCATCTATAATACAAACAATTATAAACCATTCTTAAAAGATGTTTTGTGTGTTACTTGGGCAATATGGGTGAGACAATGGCACAGAACGCCGCTACGCCATTTGCCACTGTTGTTATTCCGCTGTCAAGTGTTCTATTTTTATTTTCACTCGTCATCACACTCCCATCTCCCTCTCAGGTCACCATGCGTTTTATGAAATAAACGAAGCCATGTAAGTGTGTGCGACCGATATTGGCTTCATTGTTGTAACGTTGAGTGCCTCGACAACCGAAGCAGCTGTAGGGCTTGTATTCCTTTCACCTCAACTTGTTTTGGTGACTGGATGGTTACAATAAGGAGCCGGCATGCTGATGGTCGCGGTTCGATTCTCGGTAGCGGATAGAGACCTTTTTTTTGTGGCCCATTGAATTTACTACTACTAATCAACTGTACAATCTCACGCACACATTGAATTTTTCGAATCGAATTAATTTGTTGCTTTTTTGTCCACGACCAATGTTGCATTTGTCCACAACCAATGTTGCATTTTTTCTCCAAGTTACGATCCATTACGAGAAATGAAATCAAATCATGCGAAATTGCATTACAATCTTGCTTTTTTATTTTGGGTGTAGATGCCATATGTCAAAATTTTGCTACACGAAATGAGATTTTAAAATTTCACTCATTCCTCCACAGTTTGAACTGAACATGAACCCAAAACGATTGATTAATCTTCGAATGAATCAGAAATCTGATTCTTCCATATGTAAACATAATTTTACACAAATATTTCTTTTCCAAACTCAAAAGCAATGCTCTATTCTCAAGGATTTATTCAAGGGTGTTTATATTTTTCATAGTAGAACAGAATTTTGATCCATAAATCTGAAAGCGTTTGAAAATTAAACTTATACCAACACGATTTTCGGATCATTTTGTTTCTCAATATTTTCATTACGAATATTTGGTTGATAAAGATATCCTTTAAACAAAAGCTATCCTCGCATTCATTTAAACATCGGTATCATCTCACTTTCTTGCAACGCGGATTAGAATATTCGAAAATTTTAGAAAATGCTATTGCAACTCTGTAGAAACAATGTCAAGTTGCAAATAGCCTCCACCCTTGCGCTTTTTGCGTTGTTGTTGTGTATGATGTTGAGGTACATAGCCAAACAAAACCATGCCTAATTTGTTTCAAGAGCGATTTTTATGCTCTATTGAAACAAATTGTGTACTTGGGTTACAGCTTCTAAGTCTTGGGCAACTTTTCGAACATGTTTACACTTTACCCTCTAGATTAAAGGGTTATTTTTTTTCCCTTCTGATCCCAACCCTAGTCCAGTGTACGATGGGGTCTATAACTGGCAACTGATGCATCGCAGACTGATCAACCACCGGACTTAGAACTACCGAAAAAAACTTCTTCCAATCAACATCACTGGGTTT
>JASCZW010001294.1:0-54019 GCA_034211315.2 Aedes japonicus
TTTTCCATATTGCATGCAAGCGTTTGGGGGATAACTACAGAAATGATACAAAGTTGGAGGATCAGACTTTTCTCATCCTAATTACCAAACCAGTGTGCAGATTTGATGAACGGGAGCTAAAATTTGATAAAATTCGGTTTGACATTTGAATTTTCAAAATCACAGTAAATGTGACCCGTTTTTCAAAATATGTACACAAATCTCTCCATTAGAGCTTTGGCTATCAATGGTTAAGCTTAGTTTACTAGTTCCTTCGTTAGAAATCTAAGCCTCGGTGATTTACTAAGGCTAGGTATGCAAAATTTGATTAATTGGGCTGTCAAAATTAATTTGGAAAATGTAGAAGGACTATTCCTCTTCATTTCATATTTTCATGTCGGGTTTTTATTGATTACGTGCATTCGTGCTTACAAATTTCATCCAATTCACGATTTGAGGCGATTTCCACCCCCCGGGGCAGATTTGCCTCGGAACTTGTATCGGAAGAAGTTATATGCAAGTTGGAGGATAAGACTTTTCTCAGTTTAATTACCAAACCAATGTACAGGTTTGATATGTGGAAGCTTAATGAACATTTTGACATAAAAGCATCATTGATACACCAAGGATTTCTCGAGATGTTCACAAAATAAGGTTTCTTTTGATTTTTTTGCGAAAGCGCTAAATGAGATGAAGAAGAAGTTGGAGGATAAGACTTTTCTCATTCAAATTTTCAAACCATAGTACAAATTTGATGTGCAGGAGCTTAACGAACAATTTGATATCAAAACATCATTGATACCTTCAGTAATTCTCAAGTTATTCACAAAATATGAATTCATCAGGTTTTTTTCCAAATTGCATACAAGCCTTTGGGGGATAACTACAGAAATGATACAAAGTTGGAGGATCAGACTTTTCTCATCCTAATTTTCAAACCAGTGTGCAGATTTGATGAATGGGAGCTAAAATTTGATAAAATTCGGTTTGACATTTGAATTTTCACAATCACAGTAAATGTGACCCGTTTTTCAAAATATGTACACAAATCTCTCCATTAGAGCTTTGGCTATCAATGTTTAAGCTTAGTTTACTAGTTCCTTCGTTAGAAATCTAAGCCTCGGTGATTTACTAAGGCTAGGTATGCTAAATTTGATTAGTTGGGCTGTCAAAATTAATTTGGAAAATGTAGAAGGACTATTCCTCTTCATTTCTTATTTTCATGTCGGGTTTTTATTGATTACGTGCATTCGTGCTTACAAATTTCATCAAATTCACGATTTGAGGCGATTTCCACCCCCCGGGGCAGATTTGCCTCGGAACTTGTATCGGAAGAAGTTGTATGCAAGTTGGAGGATAAGACTTTTCTCAGTTTAATTACCAAACCAATGTACAGGTTTGATATGTGGAAGCTTAATGAACATTTTGACATAAAAGCATCATTGATATACCAAGGTTTTCTCGAGATGTTCACAAAATATGGTTTCTTTTGATTTTTTTTGCGAAAGCACCAAATGAGGTGAAGAAAAAGTTGGGGGATAAGACTTTTCTCATTCAAATTTTCAAACCATAGTACAAATTTGATGTGCAGGAGCTTAACGAACAATTTGATATCAAAACATCATTGATACCTTCAGTAATTCTCAAGTTATTCACAAAATATGAATTCATCAGGTTTTTTTCCAAATTGCATACAAGCGTTTGGGGGATAACTACAGAAATGATACAAAGTTGGAGGATCAGACTTTTCTCATCCTAATTTTAAAACCAATGTGCAGATTTGATGAACGGGAGCTAAAATTTGATAAAATTCGGTTTGACATTTGAATTTTCACAATCACAGTAAATGTGACCCGTTTTTCAAAATATGTACACAAATCTCTCCATTAGAGCTTTGGCTATCAATGTTTAAGCTTAGTTTACTTGTTCCTTCGTTAGAAATCTAAGCCTCGGTGATTTACTAAGGCTAGGTATGCTAAATTTGATTAGTTGGGCTGTCAAAATTAATTTGGAAAATGTAGAAGGACTATTCCTCTTCATTTCTTATTTTCATGTCGGGTTTTTATTGATTACGTGCATTCGTGCTTACAAATTTCATCAAATTCACGATTTGAGGCGATTTCCACCCCCCGGGGCAGATTTGCCTCGGAACTTGTATCGGAAGAAGTTGTATGCAAGTTGGAGGATAAGACTTTTCTCAGTTTAATTACCAAACCAATGTACAGGTTTGTTATGTGGAAGCTTAATGAACATTTTGACATAAAAGCATCATTGATGCACCAAGGTTTTCTCGAGATGTTCACAAAATAAGGTTTCTTTTGATTTTTTTGCGAAAGCACCAAATGAGATGAAGAAAAAGTTGGAGGATAACACTTTTCTCATTCAAATTTTCAAACCATAGTACAAATTTGATGTGCAGGAGCTTAACGAACAATTTGATATCAAAAGATCATTGATACCTTCAGTAATTCTCAAGTTATTCACAAAATATGAATTCATCAGGTTTTTTTTCCATATTGCATACAAGCGTTTGGGGGATAACTACAGAAATGATAGAAAGTTGGAGGATCAGACTTTTCTCATCTCAATTTTTAAACCAGTGTGCAGATTTGATGAACGGGAGCTAAAATTTGATAAAATTCGGTTTGACATTTGAATTTTCACAATCACAGTAAATGTGACCCGTTTTTCAAAATATGTACACAAATCTCTCCATTAGAGCTTTGGCTATCAATGTTTAAGCTTAGTTTACTTGTTCCTTCGTTGGAAATCTAAGCCTCAGTGATTTACTAAGGCTAGGTATGCTAAATTTGTTTAATTGGGCTGTCAAAATTAATTTGAAATATGTAGAAGGACTATTCCCCTTCATTTCTTATTTTCATGTCGGGTTTTTATTGATTACGTGCATTCGTGCTTACAAATTTCATCAAATTCACGATTTGAGGCGATTTCCACCCCCCGGGGCAGATATAACTCGGAACTTTCAAAATATGTACACAAATCTCTCCATCAGAGCTTTGGCTATCAATGTTTAAGCTTAGTTTACTTGTTCCTTCGTTAGAAATCTTGGTGATTTACTAAGGCTAGGTATGCTAAATTTGATTAATTCGGCTGTCAAAATTAATTTGGAAAATGTAGAAGGACTATTCCTCTTCATTTCTTATTTTCATGTCGGGTTTTTATTGATTACGTGCATTCGTGCTTACAAATTTCATCAAATTCACGATTTGAGGCGATTTCCACCCCCCGGGGCAGATTTGCCTCGGAACTTGTATTGGAAGAAGTTGTATGCAAGTTGGAGGATAAGACTTTTCTCAGTTTAATTACCAAACCAATGTACAGGTTTGATATGTGGAAGCTTAATGAACATTTTGACATAAAAGCATCATTGATACACCAAGGTTTTCTCGAGATGTTCACAAAATAAGGTTTCTTTTGATTTTTTTGCGAAAGCACCAAATGAGGTGAAGAAAAAGTTGGAGGATAAGATTTTTCTCATTCAAATTTTCAAACCATAGTACAAATTTGATGTGCAGGAGCTTAACGAACAATTTGATATCAAAACATCATTGATACCTTCAGTAATTCTCAAGTTATTCACAAAATATGAATTCATCAGGTTTTTTTTTCCATATTGCATGCAAGCGTTTGGGGGATAACTACAGAAATGATACAAAGTTGGAGGATCAGACTTTTCTCATCCTAATTACCAAACCAGTGTGCAGATTTGATGAACGGGAGCTAAAATTTGATAAAATTCGGTTTGACATTTGAATTTTCAAAATCACAGTAAATGTGACCCGTTTTTCAAAATATGTACACAAATCTCTCCATTAGAGCTTTGGCTATCAATGTTTAAGCTTAGTTTACTAGTTCCTTCGTTAGAAATCTAAGCCTCGGTGATTTACTAAGGCTAGGTATGCAAAATTTGATTAATTGGGCTGTCAAAATTAATTTGGAAAATGTAGAAGGACTATTCCTCTTCATTTCATATTTTCATGTCGGGTTTTTATTGATTACGTGCATTCGTGCTTACAAATTTCATCAAATTCACGATTTGAGGCGATTTCCACCCCCCGGGGCAGATTTGCCTCGGAACTTGTATCGGAAGAAGTTATATGCAAGTTGGAGGATAAGACTTTTCTCAGTTTAATTACCAAATCAATGTACAGGTTTGATATGTGGAAGCTTAATGAACATTTTGACATAAAAGCATCATTGATACACCAAGGATTTCTCGAGATGTTCACAAAATAAGGTTTCTTTTGATTTTTTTGCGAAAGCACTAAATGAGATGAAGAAGAAGTTTGAGGATAAGACTTTTCTCATTCAAATTTTCAAACCATAGTACAAATTTGATGTGCAGGAGCTTAACGAACAATTTGATATCAAAACATCATTGATACCTTCAGTAATTCTCAAGTTATTCACAAAATATGAATTCATCAGGTTTTTTTCCAAATTGC
The DNA here is from genome assembly GCA_034211315.2 of Aedes japonicus. NCBI lineage: Eukaryota > Metazoa > Arthropoda > Insecta > Diptera > Culicidae > Aedes > Aedes japonicus. Next base: position 4,446 of record JASCZW010001294.1, read on the forward strand.
ATACAAGCGTTTGGGGGATAACTACAGAAATGATACAAAGTTGGAGGATCAGACTTTTCTCATCCTAATTTTCAAACCAGTGTGCAGATTTGATGAACGGGAGCTAAAATTTGATAAAATTCGGTTTGACATTTGAATTTTCACAATCACAGTAAATGTGACCCGTTTTTCAAAATATGTACACAAATCTCTCCATTAGAGCTTTGGCTATCAATGTTTAAGCTTAGTTTACTAGTTCCTTCGTTAGAAATCTAAGCCTGGGTGATTTACTAAGGCTAGGTATGCTAAATTTGATTAGTTGGGCTGTCAAAATTAATTTGGAAAATGTAGAAGGACTATTCCTCTTCATTTCTTATTTTCATGTCGGGTTTTTATTGATTACGTGCATTCGTGCTTACAAATTTCATCAAATTCACGATTTGAGGCGATTTCCACCCCCCGGGGCAGATTTGCCTCGGAACTTGTATCGGAAGAAGTTGTATGCAAGTTGGAGGATAAGACTTTTCTCAGTTTAATTACCAAACCAATGTACAGGTTTGATATGTGGAAGCTTAATGAACATTTTGACATAAAAGCATCATTGATATACCAAGGTTTTCTCGAGATGTTCACAAAATATGGTTTCTTTTGATTTTTTTTGCGAAAGCACCAAATGAGGTGAAGAAAAAGTTGGAGGATAAGACTTTTCTCATTCAAATTTTCAAACCATAGTACAAATTTGATGTGCAGGAGCTTAACGAACAATTTGATATCAAAACATCATTGATACCTTCAGTAATTCTCAAGTTATTCACAAAATATGAATTCATCAGGTTTTTTTCCAAATTGCATACAAGCGTTTGGGGCATAACTACAGAAATGATACAAAGTTGGAGGATCAGACTTTTCTCATCCTAATTTTCAAACCAGTGTGCAGATTTGACGAACGGGAGCTAAAATTTGATAAAATTCGGTTTGACATTTGAATTTTCACAATCACAGTAAATGTGACCCGTTTTTCAAAATATGTACACAAATCTCTCCATTAGAGCTTTGGCTATCAATGTTTAAGCTTAGTTTACTTGTTCCTTCGTTAGAAATCTAAGCCTCGGTGATTTACTAAGGCTAGGTATGCAAAATTTGATTAATTGGGCTGTCAAAATTAATTTGGAAAATGTAGAAGGACTATTCCTCTTCATTTCATATTTTCATGTCGGGTTTTTATTGATTACGTGCATTCGTGCTTACAAATTTCATCAAATTCACGATTTGAGGCGATTTCCACCCCCCGGGGCAGATTTGCCTCGGAACTTGTATCGGAAGAAGTTGTATGCAAGTTGGAGGATAAGACTTTTCTCAGTTTAATTACCAAACCAATGTACAGGTTTGATATGTGGAAGCTTAATGAACATTTTGACATAAAAGCATCATTGATACACCAAGGTTTTCTCGAGATGTTCACAAAATAAGGTTTCTTTTGATTTTTTTGCGAAAGCACCAAATGAGGTGAAGAAAAAGTTGGAGGATAAGACTTTTCTCATTCAAATTTTCAAACCATAATACAAATTTGATGTGCAGGAGCTTAACGAACAATTTGATATCAAAAGATCATTGATACCTTCAGTAATTCTCAAGTTATTCACAAAATATGAATTCATCAGGTTTTTTTCCAAATTGCATACAAGCGTTTGGGGGATAACTACAGAAATGATACAAAGTTGGAGGATCAGACTTTTCTCATCCTAATTTTCAAACCAGTGTGCAGATTTGATGAACGGGAGCTAAAATTTGATAAAATTCGGTTTGACATTTGAATTTTCACAATCACAGTAAATGTGACCCGTTTTTCAAAATATGTACACAAATCTCTCCATTAGAGCTTTGGCTATCAATGTTTAAGCTTAGTTTACTTGTTCCTTCGTTAGAAATCTAAGCCTCGGTGATTTACTAAGGCTAGGTATGCAAAATTTGATTAATTGGGCTGTCAAAATTAATTTGGAAAATGTAGAAGGACTATTCCTCTTCATTTCATATTTTCATGTCGGGTTTTTATTGATTACGTGCATTCGTGCTTACAAATTTCATCAAATTCACGATTTGAGGCGATTTCCATTCCCCGGGGCAGATTTGCCTCGGAACTTGTATCGGAAGAAGTTGTATGCAAGTTGGAGGATAAGACTTTTCTCAGTTTAGTTGCCAAACCAATGTACAGGTTTGATATGTGGAAGCTTATCAAACATTTTGACATAAAAGCATCATTGATACACCAAGGTTTTCTCAAGATGTTCACAAAATAAGGTTTCTTTTGATTTTTTTTGGGAAAGCACCAAATGAGGTGAAGAAAAAGTTGGAGGATAAGACTTTTCTCATTCAAATTTTCAAACCATAGTACAAATTTGATGTGCAGGAGCTTAACGAACAATTTGATATCAAAACATCATTTATACCTTCAGTAATTCTCAAGTTATTCACAAAATATGAATTCATCAGGTTTTTTTTCCATATTGCATACAAGCGTTTGGGGGATAACTACAGAAATGATACAAAGTTGGAGGATCAGACTTTTCTCATCCTAATTTTCAAACCATTGTGCAGATTTGATGAACGGGAGCTAAAATTTGATGAAATTCGGTTTGACATTTGAATTTTCACAATCACAGTAAATGTGACCCGTTTTTCAAAATATGTACACAAATCTCTCCATTAGAGCTTTGGCTATCAATGTTTAAGCTTAGTTTACTTGTTCCTTCGTTGGAAATCTAAGCCTCGGTGATTTACTAAGGCTAGGTATGCTAAATTTGATTAGTTGGGCTGTCAAAATTAATTTGGAAAATGTAGAAGGACTATTCCTCTTCATTTCATATTTTCATGTCGGGTTTTTATTGATTACGTGCATTCGTGCTTACAAATTTCATCAAATTCACGATTTGAGGCGATTTCCACCCCCTGGGGCAGATTTGCCTCGGAACTTGTATCGGAAGAAGTTGTATGCAAGTTGGAGGATAAGACTTTTCTCAGTTTAGTTGCCAAACCAATGTACAGGTTTGATATGTGGAAGCTTAATGAACATTTTGACATAAAAGCATCATTGATACACCAAGGTTTTCTCGAGATGTTCACAAAATAAGGTTTCTTTTGATTTTTTTGCGAAAGCACCAAATGAGGTGAAGAAAAAGTTGGAGAATAAGACTTTTCTCATTCAAATTTTCAAACCATAGTACAAATTTGATGTGCAGGAGCTTAACGAACAATTTGATATCAAAACAACATTGATACCTTCAGTAATTCTCAAGTTATTCACAAAATATGAATTCATCAGGTTTTTTTTCCATATTGCATGCAAGCGTTTGGGGGATAACTACAGAAATGATACAAAGTTGGAGGATCAGACTTTTCTCATCCTAATTACCAAACCAGTGTGCAGATTTGATGAACGGGAGCTAAAATTTGATAAAATTCGGTTTGACATTTGAATTTTCAAAATCACAGTAAATGTGACCCGTTTTTCAAAATATGTACACAAATCTCTCCATTAGAGCTTTGGCTATCAATGTTAAAGCTTAGTTTACTTGTTCCTTCGTTAGAAATCTAAGCCTCGGTGATTTACTAAGGCTAGGTATGCAAAATTTGATTAATTGGGCTGTCAAAATTAATTTGGAAAATGTAGAAGGACTATTGCTCTTCATTTCATATTTTCATGTCGGGTTTTATTGATTACGTGCATTCGTGCTTACAAATTTCATCAAATTCACGATTTGAGGCGATTTCCACCCCCTGGGCAGATTTGCCTCGGAACTTGTATCGGAAGAAGTTGTATGCAAGTTGGAGGATAAGACTTTTCTCAGTTTAATTACCAAACCAATGTACAGGTTTGATATGTGGAAGCTTAATGAACATTTTGACATAAAAGCATCATTGATACACCAAGGATTTCTCGAGATGTTCACAAAATAAGGTTTCTTTTGATTTTTTTTGCGAAAGCACCAAATGAGGTGAAGAAAAAGTTGGAGGATAAGATTTTTCTCATTCAAATTTTCAAACCATAGTACAAATTTGATGTGCAGGAGCTTAACGAACAATTTGATATCAAAACATCATTGATACCTTCAGTAATTCTCAAGTTATTCACAAAATATGAATTCATCAGGTTTTTTTCCATATTGCATACAAGCGTTTGGGGGATAACTACAGAAATGATACAAAGTTGGAGGATCAGACTTTTCTCATCCTAATTTTAAAACCAGTGTGCAGATTTGATGAACGGGAGCTAAAATTTGATAAAATTCGGTTTGACATTTGAATTTTCACAATCACAGTAAATGTGACCCGTTTTTCAAAATATGTACACAAATCTCTCCATTAGAGCTTTGGCTATCAATGTTTAAGCTTAGTTTACTCGTTCCTTCGTTAGAAATCTAAGCCTCGGTGATTTACTAAGGCTAGGTATGCTAAATTTGATTAACTGGGCTGTCAAAATTAATTTGGAAAATGTAGAAGGACTATTCCTCTTCATTTCTTATTTTCATGTCGGGTTTTTATTGATTACGTGCATTCGTGCTTACAAATTTCATCAAATTCACGATTTGAGGCGATTTCCACCCCCCGGGCAGATTTGCCTCGGAACTTGTATCGGAAGAAGTTGTATGCAAGTTGGAGGATAAGACTTTTCTCAGTTTAATTACCAAACCAATGTACAGGTTTGATATGTGGAAGCTTAATGAACATTTTGACATAAAAGCATCATTGATACACCAAGGTTTTCTCGAGATGTTCACAAAATAAGGTTTCTTTTGATTTTTTTGCGAAAGCACCAAATGAGGTGAAGAAAAAGTTGGAGGATAAGACTTTTCTCATTCAAATTTTCAAACCATAGTACAAATTTGATGTGCAGGAGCTTAACGAACAATTTGATATCAAAACATCATTGATACCTTCAGTAATTCTCAAGTTATTCACAAAATATGAATTCATCAGGGTTTTTTTCCATATTGCATACAAGCGTTTGAGGGATAACTACAGAAATGATACAAAGTTGGAGGATCAGACTTTTCTCATCCTAATTTTCAAACCAGTGTGCAGATTTGATGAACGGGAGCTAAAATTTGATAAAATTCGGTTTGACATTTGAATTTTCACAATCACAGTAAATGTGACCCGTTTTTCAAAATATGTACACAAATCTCTCCATTAGAGCTTTGGCTATCAATGTTTAAGCTTAGTTTACTTGTTCCTTCGTTAGAAATCTAAGCCTCGGTGATTTACTAAGGCTAGGTATGCTAAATTTGATTAATTGGGCTGTCAAAATTAATTTGGAAAATGTAGAAGGACTATTCCTCTTCATTTCTTATTTTCATGTCGGGTTTTTATTGATTACGTGCATTCGTGCTTACAAATTTCATCAAATTCACGATTTGAGGTGATTTCCACCCCCGGGGCAGATTTGCCTCGGAACTTGTATCGGAAGAAGTTGTATGCAAGTTGGAGGATAAGACTTTTCTCAGTTTAATTACCAAACCAATGTACAGGTTTGATATGTGGAAGCTTAATGAACATTTTGACATAAAAGCATCATTGATACACCAAGGTTTTCTCGAGATGTTCACAAAATAAGGTTTCTTTTGATTTTTTTGCGAAAGCACCAAATGAGGTGAAGAAAAAGTTGGAGGATAAGACTTTTCTCATTCAAATTTTCAAACCATAGTACAAATTTGATGTGCAGGAGCTTAACGAACAATTTGATATCAAAACATCATTGATACCTTCAGTAATTCTCAAGTTATTCACAAAATATGAATTCATCAGGGTTTTTTTCCATATTGCATACAAGCGTTTGGGGGATAACTACAGAAATGATACAAAGTTGGAGGATCAGACTTTTCTCATCCTTATTTTTAAACCAGTGTGCAGATTTGATGAACGGGAGCTAAAATTTGATAAAATTCGGTTTGACATTTGAATTTTCACAATCACAGTAAATGTGACCCGTTTTTCAAAATATGTACACAAATCTCTCCATTAGAGCTTTGGCTATCAATGTTTAAGCTTAGTTTACTTGTTCCTTCGTTAGAAATCTAAGCCTCGGTGATTTACTAAGGCTAGGTATGCTAAATTTGATTAATTGGGCTGTCAAAATTAATTTGGAAAATGTAGAAGGACTATTCCTCTTCATTTCTTATTTTCATGTCGGGTTTTTATTGATTACGTGCATTCGTGCTTACAAATTTCATCAAATTCACGATTTGAGGCGATTTCCACCCCCCGGGGCAGATTTGCCTCGGAACTTGTATCGGAAGAAGTTGTATGCAAGTTGGAGGATAAGACTTTTCTCAGTTTAAATACCAAACCAATGTACACGTTTGATATGTGGAAGCTTAATGAACATTTTGACATAAAAGCATCATTGATACACCAAGGTTTTCTCGAGATGTTCACAAAATAAGGTTTCTTTTGATTTTTTTGCGAAAGCACCAAATGAGGTGAAGAAAAAGTTGGAGGATAAGACTTTTCTCATTCAAATTTTCAAACCATAGTACAAATTTGATGTGCAGGAGCTTAACGAACAATTTGATATCAAAACATCATTGATACCTTCAGTAATTCTCGTTCACAAAATATGAATTCATCGGTTTTTTCCATATGCATACAAGCGTTTGGGGATACTAGAATGATACAGTTGGAGATCAGATTTTCTCATCCTTATTTTTAAACCAGTGTGCAGATTTGATGAACGGGAGCTAAAATTTGATAAAATTCGGTTTGACATTTGAATTTTCACAATCACAGTAAATGTGACCCGTTTTTCAAAATATGTACACAAATCTCTCCATTAGGGCTTCGGCTATCAATGTTTAAGCTTAGTTTACTTGTTCCTTCGTTAGAAATCTAAGCCTCGGTGATTTACTAAGGCTAGGTATGCTAAATTTGATTAATTGGGCTGTCAAAATTAATTTGGAAAATGTAGAAGGACTATTGCTCTTCATTTCTTATTTTCTTGTCGGGTTTTTATTGATTACGTGCATTTGTGCTTACAAATTTCATCAAATTCACGATTTGAGGCGATTTCCACCCCCCGGGGCAGATTTGCCTCGGAACTTGTATCGGAAGAAGTTGTATGCAAGTTGGAGGATAAGACTTTTCTCAGTTTAATTACCAAACCAATGTACAGGTTTGATATGTGGAAGCTTAATGAACATTTTGACATAAAAGCATCATTGATACACCAAGGTTTTCTCGAGATGTTCACAAAATAAGGTTTCTTTTGATTTTTTTTGCGAAAGCACCAAATGAGGTGAAGAAAGAGTTGGAGGATAAGACTTTTCTCATTCAAATTTTCAAACCATAGTACAAATTCGATGTGCAGGAGTTAACGAACAATTTGATATCAAAACATCATTGATACCTTCAGTAATTCTCAAGTTATTAACAAAATATGAATTCATCAGGTTTTTTTTCCATATTGCATACAAGCGTTTGGGGGATAACTACAGAAATGATACAAAGTTGGAGGATCAGACTTTTCTCATCCTAATTTTCAAACCAGTGTGCAGATTTGATGAACGGGAGCTAAAATTTGATAAAATTCGGTTTGACATTTGAATTTTCACAATCACAGTAAATGTGACCCGTTTTTTCAAAATATGTACACAAATCTCTCCATTAGAGCTTTGGCTATCAATGTTTAAGCTTAGTTTACTTGTTCCTTCGTTAGAAATCTAAGCTTCGGTGATTTACTAAGGCTAGGTATGCTAAATTTGATTAATTGGGCTGTCAAAATTAATTTGGAAAATGTAGAAGGACTATTCCTCTTCATTTCTTATTTTCATGTCGGGTTTTTATTGATTACGTGCATTCGTGCTTACAAATTTCATCAAATTCACGATTTGAGGCGATTTCCACCCCCCGGGGCAGATTTGCCTCGGAACTTGTATCGGAAGAAGTTGTATGCAAGTTGGAGGATAAGACTTTTCTCAGTTTAATTACCAAACCAATGTACAGGTTTGATATGTGGAAGCTTAATGAACATTTTGACATAAAAGCATCATTGATACACCAAGGTTTTCTCGAGATGTTCACAAAATAAGGTTTCTTTTGATTTTTTTGCGAAAGCACCAAATGAGGTGAAGAAAGAGTTGGAGGATAAGACTTTTCTCATTCAAATTTTCAAACCATAGTACAAATTTGATGTGCAGGAGCTTAACGAACAATTTGATATCAAAACATCATTGATACCTTCAGTAATTCTCAAGTTATTAACAAAATATGAATTCATAAGGTTTTTTTTTCCATATTGCATACAAGCGTTTGGGGGATAACTACAGAAATGATACACAGTTGGAGGATCAGACTTTTCTCATCCTAATTTTCAAACCAGTGTGCAGATTTGATGAACGGGAGCTAAAATTTGATAAAATTCGGTTTGACATTTGATTTTTCACAATCACAGTAAATGTGACCCGTTTTTCAAAATATGTACACAAATCTCTCCATTAGAGCTTTGGCTATCAATGTTTAAGCTTAGTTTACTTGTTCCTTCGTTAGAAATCTAAGCTTCGGTGATTTACTAAGGCTAGGTATGCTAAATTTGATTAATTGGGCTGTCAAAATTAATTTGGAAACTGTAGAAGGACTATTGCTCTTCATTTCTTATTTCTTGTCGGGTTTTTATTGATTACGTGCATTTGTGCTTACAAATTTCATCAAATTCACGATTTGAGGCGATTTCCACCCCCCGGGGCAGATTTTCCTCGGAACTTGTATCGGAAGAAGTTGTATGCAAGTTGGAGGATAAGACTTTTCTCAGTTTAATTACCAAGCCAATGTACAGGTTTGATATGTGGAAGCTTAATGAACATTTTGACATAAAAGCATAATTGATACACCAAGGTTTTCTCGAGATGTTCACAAAATAAGGTTTCTTTTGAATTTTTTGCGAAAGCACCAAATGAGGTGAAAAAAAAGTTGGAGGATAAGACTTTTCTCATTCAAATTTTCAAACCATAGTACAAATTTGATGTGCAGGAGCTTAACGAACAATTTGATATCAAAACATCATTGAAATGATACAAAGTTGGAGGATCAGACTTTTCTCATCCTTATTTTTAAACCAGTGTGCAGATTTGATGAACGGGAGCTAAAATTTGATAAAATTCGGTTTGACATTTGAATTTTCACAATCACAGTAAATGTGACCCGTTTTTCAAAATATGTACACAAATCTCTCCATTAGAGCTTTGGCTATCAATGTTCAAGCTTAGTTTACTTGTTCCTTCGTTAGAAATCTAAGCCTCGGTGATTTACTAAGGCTAGGTATGCTAAATTTGATTAATTGGGCTGTCAAAATTAATTTGGAAAATGTAGAAGGACTATTCCTCTTCATTTCTTATTTTCATGTCGGGTTTTTATTGATTACGTGAATTCGTGCTTACAAATTTCATCAAATTCACGATTTGAGGCGATTTCCACCCCCCGGGGCAGATTTGCCTCGGAACTTGTATCGGAAGAAGTTGTATGCAAGTTGGAGGATAAGACTTTTCTCAGTTTAATTACCAAACCAATGTACGGGTTTGATATGTGGAAGCTTAATGAACATTTTGACATAAAAGCATCATTGATACACCAAGGTTTTCTCGAGATGTTCACAAAATAAGGTTTCTTTTGATTTTTTTGCGAAAGCACCAAATGAGGTGAAGAAAGAGTTGGAGGATAAGACTTTTATCATTCAAATTTTCAAACCATAGTACAAATTCGATGTGCAGGAGCTTAACGAACAATTTGATATCAAAACATCATTGATACCTTCAGTAATTCTCAAGATATTCACAAAATATGAATTCATCAGGGTTTTTTTTCCATATTGCATACAAGCGTTTGGGGGATAACTACAGAAATGATACAAAGTTGGAGGATCAGACTTTTCTCATCCTAATTTTCAAACCAGTGTGCAGATTTGATGAACGGGAGCTAAAATTTGATAAAATTCGGTTTGACATTTGAATTTTCACAATCACAGTAAATGTGACCCGTTTTTCAAAATATACACAAATCTCTCCATTAGAGCTTTGGCTATCAATGTTTAAGCTTAGTTTACTTGTTCCTTCGTTAGAAATCTAAGCCTCGGTGATTTACTAAGGCTAGGTATGCTAAATTTGATTAATTGGGCTGTCAAAATTAATTTGGAAAATGTAGAAGGACTATTCCTCTTCATTTCTTATTTTCATGTCGGGTTTTTATTGATTACGCGCATTCGTGATTACAAATTTCATCAAATTCACGATTTGAGGCGATTTCCACCCCCCGGGGCAGATTTGCCTCGGAACTTGTATCGGAAGAAGTTGTATGCAAGTTGGAGGATAAGACTTTTCTCAGTTTAATTACCAAACCAATGTACAGGTTTGATATGTGGAAGCTTAATGAACATTTTGACATAAAAGCATCATTGATACACCAAGGTTTTCTCGAGATGTTCACAAAATAAGGTTTCTTTTGATTTTTTTGCGAAAGCACCAAATGAGGTGAAAAAAAAGTTGGAGGATAAGACTTTTCTCATTCAAATTTTCAAACCATAGTACAAATTTGATCAAAACATAAAACCGAACACTAAGTTCCCTACCCGAAGTTAGCGTTCGAAACATGTTTCAAAACATAAAACCGAACACTTAGTTCCCTAGCCGAGTTTAGCGTTCGAAACTTAATTCAAAACATCGTTCCGTCAGTTCGCGTTGGACATTCGAAGCGATCGGTCGTTTTATCGCAAGGTTTAAGTGATTGATTGCTTTAGTGCTACGATTTCATCCAGGAGCGCTAGCGTTACGCCTCCCGGTGAAATCTTTTCATACTCCCGGTGTCTGTGGACAACATTCTCGTAGATTTGTGACAAAATCGCGAAATTTTATCGCGAGTTGCATGCCCCCAATACCAGGCGAACATACGAGTTCAGTAGGTGAATCAAAGAAAAAATACGACCCAGCGCCTCCTCCAACTGTGCTGCGTTCCAGTGGAATATCAACGCTATAGTAGAAAGGTTAAACTGCTAAAAAGACACCAACAGGCGATCAAGCTTAGAAACCTGATACCACGGTGGGGTTGGTAGTGGGTGACCACTACCGTTTACCCGTGGCATTGATCATACCGGTTTGAAGTAAGACACTAAATTCCCACCCCGAAGTTAGCGTTCGAAACATGTTTCAAAACATAAAATCGAACACTTAGTTTCCTAGCCGAGTTTAGCGTTCCAAACATAATTCAAAACATCGTTCCGAACACTAAATTCCGACCCCCGAAGTTAGCGTTCGAAACATGTTTCAAAACATAAAATCGAACACTTAGTTCCCTAGCCGAGTTTAGCGTTCGAAACATGTTTCAAAACATAATTCCGAACACTTAGTTTCCTAGCCGAGTTTAGCGTTCGAAACATAATTCAAAACATCGTTCCGAACACTAAATTCCGACCCCCGAAGTTAGCGTTCGAAACATGTTTCAAAACATAAAACCGAACACTAAGTTCCCTACCCGAAGTTAGCGTTCGAAACATGTTTCAAAACATAAAACCGAACACTTAGTTCCCTAGCCGAGTTTAGCGTTCGAAACTTAATTCAAAACATCGTTCCGTCAGTTCGCGTTGGACATCCAAAGCGATCGGTCGTTTTATCGCAAGGTTTAAGTGATTGATTGCTTTAGTGCTACGATTTCATCCAGGAGCGCTAGCGTTACGCCTCCCGGTGAAATCTTTTCATACTCCCGGTGTCTGTGGACAACATTCTCGTAGATTTGTGACAAAATCTCGAAATTGTATCGCGAGTTGCATGCCCCCAATACCAGGCGAACATACGAGTTCAGTAGGTGAATCAAAGAAAAAATACGACCCAGCGCCTCCTCCAACTGTGCTGCGTTCCAGTGGAATATCAACGCTATAGTAGAAAGGTTAAACTGCTAAAAAAGACACCAACAGGCGATCAAGCTAGAAACCTGATACCACGGTGGGGTTGGTAGTGGGTGACCACTACCGTTTACCCGTGGCATTGATCATACCGGTTTGAAGTAAGACACTAAATTCCCACCCCCGAAGTTAGCGTTCGAAACATGTTTCAAAACATCAAATCGAACACTTAGTTTCCTAGCCGAGTTTAGCGTTCGAAACATAATTCAAAACATCGTTCCGAACACTAAATTCCGACCCCCGAAGTTAGCGTTCGAAACATGTTTCAAAACATAAAATCGAACACTTAGTTCCCTAGCCGAAGTTAGCGTTCGAAACATGTTTCAAAACATAAAACCGAACACTTAGTTCCCTAGCCGAGTTTAGCGTTCGAAACATAATTCAAAACATCGTTCCGTCAGTTCGCGTTGGACATTCGAAGCGATCGGTCGTTTTATCGCAAGGTTTAAGTGATTGATTGCTTTAGTGCTACGATTTCATCCAGGAGCGCTAGCGTTACGCCTCTCGGTGAAATCTTTTCATACTCCCGGTGTCTGTGGACAACATTCTCGTAGATTTGTGACAAAATCGCGAAATTTTATCGCGAGTTGCATGCCCCCAATACTAGGCGAACATACGAGTTAAGTAGGTGAATCAAAGAAAAAATACGACCCAGCGCCTCCTCCAACTGCGCTGCGTTCCAGTGGAATATCAACGCTATAGTAGAAAGGTTAAACTGCTAAAAAAGACACCAACAGGCGATCAAGCTAGAAACCTGATACCACGGTGGGGTTGGTAGTGGGTGACCACTACCGTTTACCCGTGGCATTGATCATACCGGTTTGAAGTAAGACACTAAATTCCCACCCCCAAAGTTAGCGTTCGAAACATGTTTCAAAACATAAAATCGAACACTTAGTTTCCTAGCCGAGTTTAGCGTTCCAAACATAATTCAAAACATCGTTCCGAACACTAAATTCCGACCCCCGAAGTTAGCGTTCGAAACATGTTTCAAAACATAAAATCGAACACTTAGTTCCCTAGCCGAGTTTAGCGTTCGAAACATGTTTCAAAACATAATTCCGAACACTAAGTTCCCTACCCGAAGTTAGCGTTCGAAACATGTTTCAAAACATAAAACCGAACACTTAGTTCCCTAGCCGAGTTTAGCGTTCGAAACTTAATTCAAAACATCGTTCCGTCAGTTCGCGTTGGACATCCGAAGCGATCGGTCGTTTTATCGCAAGGTTTAAGTGATTGATTGCTTTAGTGCTACGATTTCATCCAGGAGCGCTTGCGTTACGCCTCCCGGTGAAATCTTTTCATACTCCCGGTGTCTGTGGACAACATTCTCGTAGATTTGTGACAAAATCGCGAAATTTTATCGCGAGTTGCATGCCCCCAATACCAGGCGAACATACGAGTTCAGTAGGTGAATCAAAGAAAAAATACGACTCAGCGCCTCCTCCAACTGTGCTGCGTTCCAGTGGAATATCAACGCTATAGTAGAAAGGTTAAACTGCTAAAAAAGACACCAACAGGCGATCAAGCTAGAAACCTGATACCACGGTGGGGTTGGTAGTGGGTGACCACTACCGTTTACCCGTGGCATTGATCATACCGGTTTGAAGTAAGACACTAAATTCCCACCCCGAAGTTAGCGTTCGAAACATGTTTCAAAACATAAAATCGAACACTTAATTTCCTAGCCGAGTTTAGCGTTCGAAACATAATTCAAAACATCGTTCCGAACACTAAATTCCGACCCCCGAAGTTAGCGTTCGAAACATGTTTCAAAACATAAAATCGAACACTTAGTTCCCTAGCCGAGTTTAGCGTTCGAAACATGTTTCAAAACATAATTCCGAACACTTAGTTCCCTAGCCGAGTTTAGCGTTCGAAACCTAATTCAAAACATCGTTCCGAACACTAAATTCTGACCCCCGAAGTTAGTGTTCGAAACATGTTTCAAAACATAAAACCGAACACTATGTTCCCTACCCGAAGTTAGCGTTCGAAACATGTTTCAAAACATAAAACCGAACACTTAGTTCCCTAGCCGAGTTTAGCGTTCGAAACATAATTCAAAACATCGTTCCGTTAGTTCGCGTTGGACATCCGAAGCGATCGGTCGTTTTATCGCAAGGTTTAAGTGATTGGTTGCTTTAGTGCTACGATTTCATCCAGGAGCGCTAGCGTTACGCCTCCCGGTGAAATATTTTCATACTCCCGGTGTCTGTGGACAACATTCTCGTAGATTTATGACAAAATCGCGAAATTTTATCGCGAGTTGCATGCCCCCAATACCAGGCGAACATACGAGTTAAGTAGGTGAATCAAAGAAAAACTACGACCCAGCGCCTCCTCCAACTGTGCTGCGTTCCAGTGGAATATTAACGCTATAGTAGAAAGGTTAAACTGCTAAAAAAGACACCAACAGGCGATCAAGCTAGAAACCTGATACCACGGTGGGGTTGGTAGTGGGTACATATTTCAAAACATAAAACCGAACACTAAGTTCCCTAGCCGAGTTTAGCGTTCGAAACATAATTCAAAACATCGTTCCGTCAGTTCGCGTTGGACATCCGAAGCGACCGGTCGTTTTATCGCAAGGTTTAAGTGATTGGTTGCTTTAGTCCTACGATTTCATCCAGGAGCGCTAGCGTTACGCCTCCCGGTGAAATCTTTTCATACTTCCGTTGTCTGTGGACAACATTTTCGTAGATTTGTGACAAAATCGCGAAATTTTATCGCGAGTTGCATGCCCCCAATACCAGGCGAACATACGAGTTAAGTAGGTGAATCAAAGAAAAAATACGACCCAGCGCCTCCTCCAACTGTGCTGCGTTCCAGTGGAATATTAACGCTATAGTAGAAAGGTTAAACTGCTAAAAAAGACACCAACAGGCGATCAAGCTAGAAACCTGTTACCACGGTGGGGTTGGTAGTGGGTGACCACTACCGTTTACCTGTGGCATTGATCATACCGGTTTGAAGTAAGACACTAAATTCCCACCCCCGAAGTTAGCGTTCGAAACATGTTTCAAAACATAAAATCGAACACTTAGTTTCCTAGCCGAGTTTAGCGTTCGAAACATAATTCAAAACATCGTTCCGAACACTAAATTCCGACGCCCGAAGTTAGCGTTCGAAACATGTTTCAAAACATAAAATCGAACACTTAGTTCCCTAGCCGAGTTTAGCGTTCGAAACATGTTTCAAAACATAATTCCGAACACTTAGTTCCCTAGCCGAGTTTAGCGTTCGAAACATAATTCAAAACATCGTTCCGAACACTAAATTCCGACGCCCGAAGTTAGCGTTCGAAACATGTTTCAAAACATAAAACCGAGCACTTTGTTCCCTACCCGAAGTTAGCGTTCGAAACATGTTTCAAAACATAAAACAGAACACTTAGTTCCCTAGACGAGTTTAGCGTTCGAAACATAATTCAAAACATCGTTCCGTCAGTTTGCGTTGGACATCCGAAGCGATCGGTCGTTTTATCGCAAGGTTTAAGTGATTGGTTGCTTTAGTGCTACGATTTCATCCAGGAGCGCTAGCGTTACGCCTCCCGGTGAAATCTTTTCATACTCCCGGTGTCTGTGGACAACATTCTCGTAGATTTGTGACAAAATCGCGAAATTTTATCGCGAGTTGCATGCCCCCAATACCAGGCGAACATACGAGTTAAGTAGGTGAATCAAAGAAAAAATACGACCCAGCGCCTCCTCCAACTGTGCTGCGTTCCAGTGGAATATCAACGCTATAGTAGAAAGGTTAAACTGCTAAAAAAGACACCAACAGGCGATCAAGCTAGAAACCTGATACCACGGTGGGGTTGGTAGTGGGTGACCACTACCGTTTACCCGTGGCATTGATCATACCGGTTTGAAGTAAGACACTAAATTCCCACTCCCGAAGTTAGCGTTCGAAACATGTTTCAAAACATAAAATCGAACACTTAGTTTCCTAGCCGAGTTTAGCGTTCGAAACATAATTCAAAACATCGTTCCGAACACTAAATTCCGACCCCCGAAGTTAGCGTTCGAAACATGTTTCAAAACATAAAATCGAACACTTAGTTCCCTAGCCGAGTTAAGCGTTCGAAACACAATTCAAAACATCGTTCCGAACACTAAATTCCGACCCCCGAAGTTAGCGTTCGAAACATGTTTCAAAACATAAAATCGAACACTTAGTTCCCTAGCCGAGTTTAGCGTTCGAAACATGTTTTAAAACATAATTCCGAACACTTAGTTCCCCAGCCGAGTTTAGCGTTCGAAACATAATTCAAAACATCGTTCCGAACACTAAATTCCGACCCCCGAAGTTAGCGTTCGAAACATGTTTCAAAACATAAAACCGAATACTAAGTTCCCTTCCCGAAGTTAGCGTTCGAAACATGTTTCAAAACATAAAACCGAACACTTAGTTCCCTTCCCGAAGTTAGCGTTCGAAACATAATTCAAAACATCGTTCCGTCAGTTCGCGTTGGACATCCGAAGCGATCGGTCGTTTTATCGCAAGGTTTAAGTGATTGGTTGCTTTAGTGCTACGATTTCATCCAGGAGCGCTAGCGTTACGCCTCCCGGTGAAATCTTTTCATACTCCCGGTGTCTGTGGACAACATTCTCGTAGATTTGTGACAAAATCGCGAAATTTTATCGCGAGTTGCATGCCCCCAATACCAGGCGAACATACGAGTTAAGTAGGTGAATCAAAGAAAAAATACGACCTAGCGCCTCCTCCAACTGTGCTGCGTTCCAGTGGAATATCAACGCTATAGTAGAAAGGTTAAACTGCTAAAAAAGACACCAACAGGCGATCAAGCTAGAAACCTGATACCACGGTGGGGTTGGTAGTGGGTGACCACTACCGTTTACCCGTGGCATTGATCATACCGGTTTGAAGTAAGACACTAAATTCCCACTCCCGAAGTTAGCGTTCGAAACATGTTTCAAAACATAAAATCGAACACTTAGTTTCCTAGCCGAGTTTAGCGTTCGAAACATAATTCAAAACATAATTCCGAACACTTAGTTCCGACCCCGAAGTTAGCGTTCGAAACATGTTTCAAAACATAAAATCGAACACTTAGTTCCCTAGCCGAGTTTAGCGTTCGAAACATGTTTCAAAACATAATTCCGAACACTTAGTTCCCTAGCCGAGTTAAGCGTTCGAAACACAATTCAAAACATCGTTCCGAACACTAAATTCCGACCCCCGAAGTTAGCGTTCGAAACATGTTTCAAAACATAAAATCGAACACTTAGTTTCCTAGCCGAGTTTAGCGTTCGAAACATAATTCAAAACATAATTCCGAACACTTAGTTCCCCAGCCGAGTTTAGCGTTCGAAACATAATTCAAAACATCGTTCCGAACACTAAATTCCGACCCCCGAAGTTAGCGTTCGAAACATGTTTCAAAACATAAAACCGAATACTAAGTTCCCTTCCCGAAGTTAGCGTTCGAAACATGTTTCAAAACATAAAACCGAACACTTAGTTCCCTTCCCGAAGTTAGCGTTCGAAACATAATTCAAAACATCGTTCCGTCAGTTCGCGTTGGACATCCGAAGCGATCGGTCGTTTTATCGCAAGGTTTAAGTGATTGGTTGCTTTAGTGCTACGATTTCATCCAGGAGCGCTAGCGTTACGCCTCCCGGTGAAATCTTTTCATACTCCCGGTGTCTGTGGACAACATTCTCGTAGATTTGTGACAAAATCGCGAAATTTTATCGCGAGTTGCATGCCCCCAATACCAGGCGAACATACGAGTTAAGTAGGTGAATCAAAGAAAAAATACGACCCAGCGCCTCCTCCAACTGTGCTGCGTTCCAGTGGAATATCAACGCTATAGTAGAAAGGTTAAACTGCTAAAAAAGACACCAACAGGCGATCAAGCTAGAAACCTGATACCACGGTGGGGTTGGTAGGGGGTGACCACTACCGTTTACCCGTGGCATTGATCATACCGGTTTGATATAAGACACTAAATTCCCACCCCCGAAGTTAGCGTTCGAAACATGTTTCAAAACATAAAATCGAACACTTAGTTCCCTAGCCGAGTTTAGCGTTCGAAACATAATTCAAAACATCGTTCCGAACACTAAATTCCGACCCCCGAAGTTAGCGTTCGAAACATGTTTCAAAACATACAATCGAACACTTAGTTCCCTAGCCGAGTTTAGCGTTCGAAACATGTTTCAAAACATAATTCCGAACACTTAGTTCCCTAGCCGAGTTTAGCGTTCGAAACATAATTCAAAACATCGTTCCGAACACTAAATTCCGACCCCCGAAGTTAGCGTTCGAAACATGTTTCAAAACATAAAATCGAACACTAAGCTCCCTACCCGAAGTTAGCGTTCGAAACATGTTTCAAAACATAAAACCGAACACTTAGTTCCCTAGCCGAGTTTAGCGTTCGAAACTTAATTCAAAACATCGTTCCGTCAGTTCGCGTTGGACATCCGAAGCGATCGGTCGTTTTATCGCAAGGTTTAAGTGATTGATTGCTTTAGTGCTACGATTTCATCCAGGAGCGCTAGCGTTACGCCTCCCGGTGAAATCTTTTCATACTCCCGGTGTCTGTGGACAACATTCTCGTAGATTTGTGACAAAATCGCGAAATTTTATCGCGAGTTGCATGCCCCCAATACCAGGCGAACATACGAGTTAAGTAGGTGAATCAAAGAAAAATACGACCCAGCGCCTCCTCCAACTGTGCTGCGTTCCAGTGGAATATCAACGCTATAGTAGAAAGGTTAAACTGCTAAAAAAGACACCAACAGGCGATCAAGCTAGAAACCTGATACCACGGTGGGGTTGGTAGTGGGTGACCACTACCGTTTACCCGTGGCATTGATCATACCGGTTTGAAGTAAGACACTAAATTCCCACCCCCGAAGTTAGCGTTCGAAACATGTTTCAAAACATAAAATCGAACACTTAGTTTCCTAGCCGAGTTTAGCGTTCGAAACATAATTCAAAACATCGTTCCGAACACTAAATTCCGACCCCCGAAGTTAGCGTTCGAAACATGTTTCAAAACATAAAATCGAACACTTAGTTCCCTAGCCGAGTTTAGCGTTCGAAACATGTTTCAAAACATAATTCCGAACACTTAGTTCCCTAGCCGAGTTTAGCGTTCGAAACATAATTCAAAACATCGTTCCGAACACTAAATTCCGACCCCCGAAGTTAGCGTTCGAAACATGTTTCAAAACATAATATCGAACACTTAGTTCCCTAGCCGAGTTTAGCGTTCGAAACATGTTTCAAAACATAATTCCGAACACTTAGTTCCCTAGCCGAGTTTAGCGTTCGAAACATAATTCAAAACATCGTTCCGAACACTAAATTCCGACCCCCGAAGTTAGCGTTCGAAACATGTTTCAAAACATAAAACCGAACACTTAGTTCCCTACCCGAAGTTAGCGTTCGAAACATGTTTCAAAACATAAAACCGAACACTTAGTTCCCAAACCGAGTTTAGCGTTCGAAACTTAATTCAAAACATCGTTCCGTCAGTTCGCGTTGGACATCCGATCGCTATCGGTCGTTTTATCGCAAGGTTTAAGTGATTGATTGCTTTAGTGCCACGATTTCATCCAGGAGCGCTAGCGTTACGCCTCCCGGTGAAATCTTTTCATACCCCCGGTGTCTGTGGACAACATTCTCGTAGATTTGTGAGAAAATCGCGAAATTTTATCGCGAGTTGCATGTCCCCAATACCAGGCGAACATACGAGTTAAGTAGGTGAATCAAAGAAAAAATACGACCCAGCGCCTCCTCCAACTGTGCTGCGTTCCAGTGGAATATCAACGCTATAGTAGAAAGGTTAAACTGCTAAAAAAGACACCAACAGGCGATCAAGCTAGAAACCTGATACCACGGTGGGGTTGGTAGTGGGTGACCACTACCGTTTACCCGTGGCATTGATCATACCGGTTTGAAGTAAGACACTAAATTCCCACCCCCGAAGTTAGCGTTCGAAACATGTTTCAAAACATAAAATCGAACACTTAGTTTCCTAGCCGAGTTTAGCGTTCGAAACATAATTCAAAACATCGTTCCGAACACTAAATTCCGACCCCCGAAGTTAGCGTTCGAAACATGTTTCAAAACATAAAATCGAACACTTAGTTCCCTAGCCGAGTTTAGCGTTCGAAACATGTTTCAAAACATAATTCCGAACACTTAGTTCCCTAGCCGAGTTTAGCGTTCGAAACATAATTCAAAACATCGTTCCGAACATTAAATTCCGACCCCCGAAGTTAGCGTTCGAAACATGTTTCAAAACATAAAATCGAACACTTAGTTCCCTAGCCGAGTTTAGCGTTCGAAACATGTTTCAAAACATAATTCCGAACACTTAGTTCCCTAGCCGAGTTTAGCGTTCGAAACATAATTCAAAAACATCGTTCTGAACACTAAATTCCGACCCCGAAGTTAGCGTTCGAAACATGTTTCAAAACATAAAACCGAACACTAAGTTCCCTACCCGAAGTTAGCGTTCGAAACATGTTTCTAAACATAAAACCGAACACTTAGTTCCTTAGCCGAGTTTAGCGTTCGAAACTTAATTCAAAACATCGTTCCGTCAGTTCGCGTTGGACATCCGAAGCGATCGGTCGTTTTATCGCAAGGTTTAAGTGATTGATTGCTTTAGTGCTACGATTTCATCCAGGAGCGCTAGCGTTACGCCTCCCGGTGAAATCTTTTCATACTCCCGGTGTCTGTGGACAACATTCTCGTAGATTTGTGACAAAATCGCGAAATTTTATCGCGAGTTGCATACCCCCAATACCAGGCGAACATACGAGTTAAGTAGGTGAATCAAAGAAAAAATACGACCTAGCACCTCCTCCAACTGTGCTGCGTTCCAGTGGAATATCAACGCTATAGTAGAAAGGTTAAACTGCTAAAAAAGACACCAACAGGCGATCAAGCTAGAAACCTGATACCACGGTGGGGTTGGTAGTGGGTGACCACTACCGTTTACCCGTGGCATTGATCATACCGGTTTGAAGTAAGACACTAAGTTCCCACCCCCGAAGTTAGCATTCGAAACATGTTTCAAAACATAAAATCGAACACTTAGTTCCCTAGCCGAGTTTAGCGTTCGAAACATGTTTCAAAACATAATTCCGAACACTTAGTTCCCTAGCCGAGTTTAGCGTTCGAAACATAATTCAAAACATCGTTCCGAACACTAAATTCCGACCCCCGAAGTTAGCGTTCGAAACATGTTTCAAAACATAAAATCGAACACTTAGTTCCCTAGCCGAGTTTAGCATTCGAAACATGTTTCAAAACATAATTCCGAACACTTAGTTCCCTAGCTGAGTTTAGCGTTCGAAACATAATTCAAAACATCGTTCCGAACACTAAATTCCGACCCCCGAAGTTAGCGTTCGAAACATGTTTCAAAACATAAAACCGAACACTAAGTTCCCTACCCGAAGTTAGCGTTCGAAACATGTTTCAAAACATAAAACAGAACACTTAGTTCCCAAACCGAGTTTAGCGTTCGAAACTTAATTCAAAACATCGTTCCGTCAGTTTGCGTTGGACATCCAAAGCGATCGGTCGTTTTATCGCAAGGTTTAAGTGATTGGTTGCTTTAGTGCTACGATTTCATCCAGGAGCGCTAGCATTACGCCTCCCGGTGAAATCTTTTCATACTCCCGGTGTCTGTGGACAACATTCTCGTAGATTTGTGACAAAATCGCGAAATTTTATCGCGAGTTGCATGCCCCTAATACCAGGCGAACATACGAGTTAAGTAGGTGAATCAAAGAAAAAATACGACCCAGCGCCTCCTCCAACTGTGCTGCGTTCCAGTGGAATATCAACGCTATAGTAGAAAGGTTAAACTGCTAAAAAAGACACCAACAGGCGATCAAGCTAGAAACCTGATACCACGGTGGGGTTGGTAGTGGGTGACCACTACCGTTTACCCGTGGTATTGATCATACCGGTTTGAAGTAAGACACTAAACTCCGACCCCCGATGTTAGCGTTCGAAACATGTTTCAAAACATAAAATCGAACACTTAGTTCCCTAGCCGAGTTTAGCGTTCGAAACAAAATTCAAAACATCGTTCCGAACACTAAATTCTGACCCCGAAAGTTAGCGTTCGAAACATGTTTCAAAACATAAAATCGAACACTTAGTTCCCTAGCCGAGTTTAGCGTTCGAAACATGTTTCAAAACATAATTCCGAACACTTAGTTCCCTAGCCGAGTTTAGCGTTCGAAACATAATTCAAAACATCGTTCCGAACACTAAATTCCGACCCCCGAAGTTAGCGTTCGAAACATGTTTCAAAACATAAAACCGAACACTTAGTTCCCTACCCGAAGTTAGCGTTCGAAACATGTTTCAAAACATAAAACCGAACACTTAGTTCCCTAGCCGAGGTAAGCGTTCGAAACTTAATTCAAAACATCGTTCCGTCAGTTCGCGTTGGACATCCGAAGCGATCGGTCGTTTTATCGCAAGGATTAAGTGATTGGTTGCTTTAGTGCTACGATTTCATCCAGGAGCCTAGCGTTACGCCTCCCGGTGAAATCTTTTCATACTCCCGGTGTCTGTGGATAACATTCTCGTAGATTTGTGACAAAATCGCGAAATTTTATCGTGAGTTGCATGCCCCCAATACCAGGCGAACATACGAGTTAAGTAGGTGAATCAAAGAAAAAATACGACCCAGCGCCTCCTCCAACTGTGCTGCGTTCCAGTGGAATATCAACGCTATAGTAGAGAGGTAAATTCCGACCCCCGATGTTAGCGTTCGAAACATGTTTCAAAACATAAAATCGAACACTTAGTTCCCTAGCCGAGTTTAGCGTTCGAAACATATTTCAAAACATAATTCCGAACACTTAGTTCCCTAGCCGAGTTTAGCGTTTGAAACATAATTAAAAACATCGTTCCGAACACTAAATTCCGACCCCCGAAGTTAGCGTTCGAAACATGTTTCAAAACATGTTTCAAAACATAAAATCGAACACTTAGTTCCCTAGCCGAGTTTAGCGTTCGAAACATGTTTCAAAACATAATTCCGAACACTTAGTTCCCTAGCCGAGTTTAACGCTCGAAACATAATTCAAAACATCGTTCCGAACACTAAATTCCGACCCCCGAAGTTAGCGTTCGAAACATGTTTCAAAACATAAAACCGAACACTAAGTTCCCTACCCGAAGTTAGCGTTCGAAACATGTTTCAAAACATAATTCCGAACACTTAGTTCCCTAGCCGAGTTTAGCGTTCGAAACATAATTCAAAACATCGTTCCGAACACTAAATTCCGACCCCCGAAGTTAGCGTTCGAAACATGTTTCAAAACATAAAACCGAACACTTAGTTCCCTACCCGAAGTTAGCGTTCGAAACATGTTTCAAAACATAAAACCGAACACTTAGTTCCCTAGCCGAGGTAAGCGTTCGAAACTTAATTCAAAACATCGTTCCGTCAGTTCGCGTTGGACATCCGATCGCTATCGGTCGTTTTATCGCAAGGTTTAAGTGATTGATTGCTTTAGTGCTACGATTTCATCCAGGAGCGCTAGCGTTACGCCTCCCGGTGAAATCTTTTCATACCCCCGGTGCCTGTGGACAACATTCTCGTAGATTTGTGACAAAATCGCGAAATTTTATCGCGAGTTGCATGCCCCCAATACCAGGCGAACATACGAGTTAAGTAGGTGAATCAAAGAAAAAATACGACCCAGCGCCTCCTCCAACTGTGCTGCGTTCCAGTGGAATATCAACGCTATAGTAGAAAGGTTAAACTGCTAAAAAAGACACCAACAGGCGATCAAGCTAGAAACCTGATACCACGGTGGGGTTGGTAGTGGGTGACCACTACCGTTTACCCGTGGCATTGATCATACCGGTTTGAAGTAAGACACTAAACTCCCACCCCCGAAGTTAGCGTTCGAAACATGTTTCAAAACATAAAATCGAACACTTAGTTTCCTAGCCGAGTTTAGCGTTCGAAACATAATTCAAAACATCGTTCCGAACACTAAATTCCGACCCCCGAAGTTAGCGTTCGAAACATGTTTCAAAACATAAAATCGAACACTTAGTTCCCTAGCCGAGTTTAGCGTTCGAAACATGTTTCAAAACATAATTCCGAACACTTAGTTCCCTAGCCGAGTTTAGCGTTCGAAACATAATTCAAAACATCGTTCTGAACACTAAATTCCGACCCCCGAAGTTAGCGTTCGAAACATGTTTCAAAACATAAAACCGAACACTAAGTTCCCTACCCGAAGTTAGCGTTCGAAACATGTTTCTAAACATAAAACCGAACACTTAGTTCCCTAGCCGAGTTTAGCGTTCGAAACTTAATTCAAAACATCGTTCCGTCAGTTCGCGTTGGACATCCGAAGCGATCGGTCGTTTTATCGCAAGGTTTAAGTGATTGATTGCTTTAGTGCTACGATTTCATCCAGGAGCGCTAGCGTTACGACTCCCGGTGAAATCTTTTCATACTCCCGGTGTCTGTGGACAACATTCTCGTAGATTTGTGACAAAATCGCGAAATTTTATCGCGAGTTGCATGCCCCCAATACCAGGCGAACATACGAGTTAAGTAGGTGAATCAAAGAAAAAATACGACCCAGCGCCTCCTCCAACTGTGCTGCGTTCCAGTGGAATATCAACGCTATAGTAGAAAGGTTAAACTGCTAAAAAAGACACCAACAGGCGATCAAGCTAGAAACCTGATACCACGGTGGGGTTGGTAGAGGGTACATATTTCAAAACATAAAACCGAACACTAAGTTCCCTACCCGAAGTTTGCGTTCGAAACATGTTTCAAAACATAAAACCGAACACTAAGTTCCCTACCCGAAGTTTGCGTTCGAAACATGTTTCAAAACATAAAACCGAACACTAAGTTCCCTAGCCGAGTTTAGCGTTCGAAACATGTTTCAAAACATAATTCCGAACACTTAGTTCCCTAGCCGAGTTTAGCGTTCGAAACATAATTCAAAACATCGTTCCGAACACTAAATTCCGACCCCCGAAGTTAGCGTTCGAAACATGTTTCAAAACATAAAATCGAACACTTAGTTCCCTAGCCGAGTTTAGCATTCGAAACATGTTTCAAAACATAATTCCGAACACTTAGTTCCCTAGCTGAGTTTAGCGTTCGAAACATAATTCAAAACATCGTTCCGAACACTAAATTCCGACCCCCGAAGTTAGCGTTCGAAACATGTTTCAAAACATAAAATCGAACACTTAGTTCCCTAGCCGAGTTTAGCATTCGAAACATGTTTCAAAACATAATTCCGAACACTTAGTTCCCTAGCTGAGTTTAGCGTTCGAAACATAATTCAAAACATCGTTCCGAACACTAAATTCCGACCCCCGAAGTTAGCGTTCGAAACATGTTTCAAAACATAAAACCGAACACTAAGTTCCCTACCCGAAGTTAGCGTTCGAAACATGTTTCAAAACATAAAACAGAACACTTAGTTCCCTAGACGAGTTTAGCGTTCGAAACATAATTCAAAACATCGTTCCGTCAGTTTGCGTTGGACATCCGAAGCGATCGGTCGTTTTATCGCAAGGTTTAAGTGATTGGTTGCTTTAGTGCTACGATTTCATCCAGGAGCGCTAGCATTACGCCTCCCGGTGAAATCTTTTCATACTCCCGGTGTCTGTGGACAACATTCTCGTAGATTTGTGACAAAATCGCGAAATTTTATCGCGAGTTGCATGCCCCTAATACCAGGCGAACATACGAGTTAAGTAGGTGAATCAAAGAAAAAATACGACCCAGCGCCTCCTCCAACTGTGCTGCGTTCCAGTGGAATATCAACGCTATAGTAGAGAGGTAAATTCCGACCCCCGATGTTAGCGTTCGAAACATGTTTCAAAACATAAAATCGAACACTTAGTTCCCTAGCCGAGTTTAGCGTTCGAAACATGTTTCAAAACATAATTCCGAACACTTAGTTCCCTAGCCGAGTTTAGCGTTTGAAACATAATTAAAAACATCGTTCCGAACACTAAATTCCGACCCCCGAAGTTAGCGTTCGAAACATGTTTCAAAACATAAAATCGAACACTTAGTTCCCTAGCCGAGTTTAGCGTTCGAAACATGTTTCAAAACATAATTCCGAACACTTAGTTCCCTAGCCGAGTTTAACGCTCGAAACATAATTCAAAACATCGTTCCGAACACTAAATTCCGACCCCCGAAGTTAGCGTTCGAAACATGTTTCAAAACATAAAACCGAACACTAAGTTCCCTACCCGAAGTTAGCGTTCGAAACATGTTTCAAAACATAAAACCGAACACTTAGTTCCCTAGACGAGTTTAGCGTTCGAAACATAATTCAAAACATCGTTCCGTCAGTCCGCGTTGGACATCCGAAGCGATCGGTCGTTTTATCGCAAGGTTTAAGTGATTGATTGCTTTAGTGCTACGATTTCATCCAGGAGCGCTAGCGTTACGCCTCCCGGTGAAATCTTTTCATACCCCCGGTGTCTGTGGACAACATTCTCGTAGATTTGTGACAAAATCGCGAAATTTTATCGCGAGTTGCATGCCCCCAATACCAGGCGAACATACGAGTTAAGTAGGTGAATCAAAGAAAAAATACGACCCAGCGCCTCCTCCAACTGTGCTGCGTTCCAGTGGAATATCAACGCTATAGTAGAAAGGTTAAACTGCTAAAAAAGACACCAACAGGCGACCAAGCTAGAAACCTGATACCACGGTGGGGTTGGTAGTGGGTGACCACTACCGTTTACCCGTGGCATTGATCATACCGGTTTGAAGTAAGACACTAAATTCCCACCCCCGAAGTTAGCGTTCGAAACATGTTTCAAAACATAAAATCGAACACTTAGTTTCCTAGCCGAGTTTAGCGTTCGAAACATAATTCAAAACATCGTTCCGAACACTAAATTCCGACCCCCGAAGTTAGCGTTCGAAACATGTTTCAAAACATAAAATCGAACACTTAGTTCCTTAGCCGAGTTTAGCGTTCGAAACATGTTTCAAAACATAATTCCGAACACTTAGTTCCCTAGCCGAGTTTAGCGTTCGAAACATAATTCAAAACATCGTTCCGAACACTAAATTCCGACCCCCGAAGTTAGCGTTCGAAACATGTTTCAAAACATAAAATCGAACACTAAGTTCCCTAGCCGAGTTTAGCGTTCGAAACATGTTTCAAAACATAAAACCGAACACTTAGTTCCCTAGACGAGTTTAGCGTTCGAAACTTAATTCAAAACATCGTTCCGTCAGTTCGCGTTGGACATCCGAAGCGATCGGTCGTTGTATCGCAAGGTTTAAGTGATTGGTTGCTTTAGTGCTACGATTTCATTCAGGAGCGCTAGCGTTACACCTCCCGGTGAAATCTTTTCATACTCCCGGTGTCTGTGGACAACATGCTCGTAGATTTGTGACAAAATCGCGAAATTTTATCGCGAGTTGCATGCCCCCAATACCAGGCGAACATACGAGTTAAGTAGGTGAATCAAAGAAAAAATACGACCCAGCGCCTCCTCCAACTGTGCTGCGTTCCAGTGGAATATCAACGCTATAGTAGAAAGGTTAAACTGCTAAAAAAGACACCAACAGGCGATCAAGCTAGAAACCTGATACCACGGTGGGGTTGGTAGTGGGTGACCACTACCGTTTACCCGTGGCATTGATCATACCGGTTTGAAGTAAACACAACACACAAGACACTAAATTCCCACCCCCGAAGTTAGCGTTCGAAACATGTTTCAAAACATAAAATCGAACACTTAGTTTCCTAGCCGAGTTTAGCGTTCGAAACATAATTCAAAACATCGTTCCGAACACTAAATTCCGACCCCCGAAGTTAGCGTTCGAAACATGTTTCAAAACATAAAATCGAACACTTAGTTCTCTAGCCGAGTTTAGCGTTCGAAACATGTTTCAAAACATAATTCCGAACACTTAGTTCCCTAGCCGAGTTTAGCGTTCGAAACATAATTAAAAACATCGTTCCGATCACTAAATTCCGACCCCCGAAGTTAGCGTTCGAAACATGTTTCAAAACATAAAATCGAACACTAAGTTCCCTAGCCGAGTTTAGCGTTCGAAACATGTTTCAAAACATAAAACCGAACACTTAGTTCCCTAGCCGAGTTTAGCGTTCGAAACTTAATTCAAAACATCGTTCCGTCAGTTCGCGTTGGACATCCGAAGCGATCGGTCGTTTTATCGCAGAGGTTTAGTGATTGATTGCTTTAGTGCTACGATTTCATCCAGGAGCGCTAGCGTTACGCTCCCGGTGAAATCTTTTCATACTCCCGGTGTCTGTGGACAACATGCTCGTAAATTTGTGACAAAATCGCGAAATTTTATCGCGAGTTGCATGCCCCCAATACCAGGCGAACATGCCGAGTTAAGTAGGTGAATCAAAGAAAAATACGACCCAGCGCCTCCTCCAACTGTGCTGCGTTCCAGTGGAATATCAACGCTATAGTAGGAAAGGTTAAACTGCTAAAAAAGACACCAACAGGCGATCAAGCTGAGAAACCTGATACCACGGTGGGGTTGGTAGAGGGTACATATTTCAAAACATAAACCGAACACTAAGTTCCCTACCCGAAGTTTGCGTTCGAAACATGTTTCAACAAAGCGGTATGAGTCTGAAAGGTGGACAATGCGCTACCTGTTTGCACGAAAAGGGACAAAAAAAACGCAATCACCATGCAAGGATATAACTAATCCCAAAAAGGCATTGGGGTTTTACCAGCTTAGTCGGAATCGAGATTCCAAAATGGAGTCGAGTAAGTTTAAATAATAAATTTCGTCAAGAAAAAAATGATTTGATATGAGGCGAGTTACTCTCACGGATTCTAAACATTACCAGATAATAAAATTATGTCAAACACTCACCCAAATCCGTAGGCAATTCGCTGAATCTCATTCCCAGATACCGGTCCTTCTGCAGGGCAGATTTGGTTTCGATTCTTGCGATCGCTTCTTCAAATGTTTCCACGAATTCAGGACGCATCGCATCCCGGAACCAATCGTTCATGCATAGAGGGCTGATTTCATCCGGTTCGGGAATTGTCGAGTTGCCCGAATCGGAACGAATACGACTGCGATCTGATTGTCTATCCGGTTCTGGGCCATTAGAGTTGGATTCCGTCTCTGGGAAAGCGGCGGAATGGGTTGGAGAATCGACCGCATAATTATGTTCGTCAGAAGCCCTATTTGGTACGGATGATTGACAATCCGGAGTGGGTTCGAAATATCGTAATGGTGGTGGGTCCGCTGGAGATTGCTGATAACCCATAAACAGAGGTGAAGATGTTTGGCTCAAGCTTTGCCGGAAATCTGGGGACGGTGTTGAGGGGTAACCATCCATGGACGAGAATACCGAAGATGCTGTTGAGGTTATGGATAGGCGATCATCTTGCATTCGGAATGCATTCCTTCGCTGTTGATTATAAATGTACTCATTTTGCATATTGGTGTAGCCCGCCCGAAAGATCATGTTCTCGTAATTACTATCGTATTTGATCTTTTTGGATTCATTGGAATTGTTTGAAGTCGTATCACTGTCTGGAGGCGACGAAGGGACACCGTAAGTATCCGGTTGTGGGACATTGTATGGTGCCATCTGAAATAGACATAAAATCCTAGATTACTGAAAATTCCTTCATCGATGGCGAATAGTTTAGTTTTATATAGTCCAATAACTTATGCTATGTTCGATGAAGTGAATGTGAACATCCGTGGAGTTCTAGCCGTACTACAATGGCATGTATCACGCAGTATGACTAAACACCACGAACGTTTAACATTCGGGTTTGTAATTTGGCAACACTGTCAAAATCACGCAATAGATCGCGAACACACAAGCACTGAGGATTCTGTTCGTTCAATCAATTCGCTGTTTTTCGAACAGAACTTTCCGTGGAGTTCTAGCCGTACTACAATTCCTAAACACATGTAACCCAGCTGAACCTCACGCAAGGTAACCATTCTTTTCGAACCACTAACAGAAACAATAGCCCTAATTTCAGCTCAGCACTTTGATACAAATTATGAACAATGTTCCCCATATCTTTTCCGTACTACAAGCAGCCAAATGTAATGCAGCACCGGTAAAGATATAGTGATCAATGTCCACTAATACAATGCCAGTGGCGTCCATAGTATCAACTGGAATGTTCAGTCATGGCGTCGCCTATACTGCGATTTTTATCCTCGATGGAGCCTAGTGTACCGATCTATTCATTTTCCACAGTAGTGCATTATCTTCATTAGGCACTCACAACACAAGATTTAAAACTCCCCCACTAAAAACAAATCACGAACCATGGCGGGGACAAACTCACCTTCAACTTTCACAATGCGCTATGTGTTTGATCGAAATTCGCTAACCGACAAAAGGATAGAACTTTGGTCCAGCAACGGCGGCCCTTTAATCTGTTGTGTTCTACGAAAATTCTGCACGATCGTTTATATTCTTTTTCCGAAGCTACCGCGAAGCTTCTACCAAAGACAACTGGTGATCTTCGGTTTCTACCCGAGCGAGCGGTAAATTCCAACTGTCGGTAGAGTCAATCAAGAGGGCTTTTCCGTTGCACACGTGGGTGTCATGTGAGGGAGCTCGTATCCAAACAAATTTCTACCCGGACCAACTACCTTTCGTTGTTTTCTACTCATAGGTAAAATTACAAGAACAAAAGAAATCCTTGCTCCCTTTGGCTCTGTCGACACTATCGTCCGTTGACTTGATCGTTCTCCGAAGGAAGATAATTGCTAATCAGCTCAATTAGTTGCAAACAAGGTGTTATTGTTGTAATTTTGATCTCCACGGAACGCCCCTGGAATTTTTGGGGTTTTGTTAAATTGTAACGGCCATCAATGTGGTCCAACGGAAAACATGACTAGACGAGTTCATACGTTGAAATTTAACAAAAAAAATTTACCCAACTACTTCTAACGGGTTTATACTCGTGTTTACTCATTTGGATTCATTCGTTGGTGGATCCTTTCAAAAGATAATAATATGATTAAAATGTTTTTGTGGAGTGTTTACATTAAAGTGAACTTCACCCGAAGTTCATAAGGCACTCCGTTCAAAGTTATAGGCCGAAAAGCGAAGCAGTGTCGCAGCGCTCCAAGCCATGTGTTCAAAGTTGGCGGACATCAAAGACTGTTCGTCCGATTTGAACGCGGTTTGAATTTTTGATTTTTCACAATTTTTTATGTACGTTGGCTTTTTTCTTTATCTTAAAAAAATGTACAATTTTGCGTCCGGAAACTTTTGTTTCGGTACGTCAATTTTCATTTTTCAATATGTTTTCTTATATTTTCAGCGCCATCCTCGCGCCACTTCGGTGGTTATTCTGGTTCGCGTTTTCTTCGTACTATCAATAGTACTATTTTTTGGATCATAAAGAAGTAGACACAAACAAGATTAAACAAACAACTGAAGTATTGCGAAGGATGGCGCTGAAATTACAGTAAAAATTTTCAGCCTAGAAGGCAATAATCACAAAATCCATTGTACGATGACAGAAAACTTATCGCAGACCAAGTGAAAAATATCGATTTTGTTCTAGCACCAACGGTGCGGCCTCTATGATTTTTCATTTATCAGCAGGTTGCCGTCAGCAGTGCCACCAGCGGCTGGATAGTCATGAAGAAAATGGGTATAGTTTTTGACTCACGAAGTACCAGCACATCGGTCCAATGATTGGTCACAAGCATAATGATTCGCCCCTAATAACATAGACATACTCTAAGACCAGTAGGTCCCATACAAAAACGATGTTTTGCTTGGCTCAGTCAGTACTAGCACATTGGTCCCAAGTTCGGTCCCAAGCTAATAATACGCCCCTAATAGACTTCTCTGCCGCCGTAAGTATTAGTAAAGGCCGAGCTACAATGGGGAGCGCAGCGGCGCGGTGCGGCAGTTTTTGACAGATAATCCATATATTTTATGTCAAAAACTGCCGCACCGCGCCGCTGCGCTCCCCATTTTAGCTCGGCCTTAAGCAGTTTCACTAATACAATCGTTTTGCTGGTTGAAAATAAAAAACAAACCGTTGTCAACCTGAACATTTTGACAGCTGATCTCGTGGTTGAAAACAATAAACAAATCGATCCTATACGAGTAAAGCACGCTAGTGTTTGTGAGATTGCTCGGCGAGAACCTAATAATGAACTCACACGAATACACTCTCATATATTTTGTCAAAATAACACAGCAAATCAAAACAAAGACGCAAATATGTATAGCAAGGTGCTGGCTTCAAGGTGTACTTCGGACCAAGGGGTTTTACAACAATGAACCAATGTCAAATCGCTAGTTGCATATTGATTGTTTATTGTTTATTTGAAGTAGACATCAACAGACCAAGTTTAGGTCCTAAAAAAATACAATAAGAAACGATTACATAACCTCTTAACTAAAGTCAAGACACAAAAATAAATAAGTAAAAATAAAACAATTAAAGCTATACACTATCTTAACTACGTGCGTCAACTGTTCTAAAAACGGTAGAAAATCTCCGACGAAGTGCGTTCCGCGTCATCTGGAAATCGAAAATGAACGCCACCCTATTCAAGGTTCGCTGCAACTCGTGAATAGCGCTATTCAACCCATAGTTGGTGCGGCGAAAAGGAAACCTGAGCATGGAGTTGTGGCGCATTGGCCTTGGTCGGACGTTGATGCTAATTTGTTGAAGAATCCTTTCGCAGTTGATTCTTCCTTGTAGCACATCTGCAACAGTTAAAGCTCTACAGACATCTCTACGGACCCGCAGAGCTCCATGTCGACCAACTGACACCGACTTTCGTAGCTAGGAAGACGAAAAGGGTCGCTCCAAGGAAGTCTACGTAGTGCGAACCGAAGAAAACGGCGTTGAATAGATTCGATTCGTTCGGCGCCATTATCATAGCATGGACTCCAGACCGCTGAACAGTACAAATAGAATAATAGAGCGATTTTAGGCAGTGAATGTCGCTGAAGTTCTTCGCATCCTTGAATATAAAACCGAATGTCCTTGAATCTTTATCAACAACATACGATAAATGTTGCGTGTACGTCAGTTTTGAATCCAGCTGAACACCTAGGTCTTTAACGCACTGCATTCGTTCGATGGTCGTCCCAACAATCAATATGCAACTAGCGATTTGAAATTCGTTCACTGTTGTAGAACCCCTTGGTCCAATGTACACCTTGAAACCAGCACCTTACTATACATATTTGCGCCTTTGTTTTGATTTGCTGTGTTATTTGACAGAATATTTGAAGTATGTTCGTGTGAGTTCATTATTAGGGGCGCATTATTAAGTTTGGGACCGATGTGCTAGTACTGACTGAGCGAAGAAAAAAATCGTATTTGTATGGGACCTACAGGTCTTAGAGTTAGTCTATGGTCGTATCATAGACCCAACTTTAAGACCAGTAGATCCCATACAAACTACGTTAACGAGCTCAGTCGTATTTAGCGATCTAAGCTGTGATTCGCCCTAATAATGGTACAAATTTACATATTCTGTCCGGAATGGCAGCAAATCAAATTAACAGATGCTTGTGGCCTCCAGGTGTGGCGTCGAGCAAGGGGATCTGCAACAGATAATTTCAAATCATCTAATTACATTGATCGCTACCGAGAAGATGGTAGTTGAACAGAATTGATTGTTTCTGGCGTGAGAAGGTTCTCACTGAGCACTTAGCCGGGTTAACCACCAACCGATTTAGAGTACACCAATCAGCAAATGCGTCAACCTGCGCTTGGAGGAAATGGCAATTGGCGGTTGAACAGAGTCGCATAAACATTTTCAGGTCATCAGCAAACGACAGGCGGGGCCCTCCAATAATATAATGTACGTTGTTGAAGTATAAAAGAAATATCAACGGTCCCAGATGGCTACCCTGCGGTATTCCGGACGTGGCGCAGAAACTCCTTAAACGAAGGTCACCCAAGGCAACTGTCAATTGTCGCCCTGTGAGATATGATCGAAACCATCTTAAAAGATTACCACCAACTCCTAGTCTGTCTTAGCGATCGCGATATCATGATTCAACTTGTCGAAAGCTGCCGTTAAATCTGTGTAGATCACGCCCGTTTGGCATCGAGCGATCATACCATCAGTGATGTACGACGTAAGGCACAATAGGTTTGTAGTTGTTGAACGCCCTGGTGAAAATCCGTGCTGGTCGTCACTTAACAACTGCTTGCAATGTGTAAAAAGTGAGTTCTTAACGACCAGTTCAAAAAGCTTCGATACAGCGCTTAACGATGTGATTCCTCGGTAGTTGTTCACGTCCCACTTTTTTATATACCGGAAACATGTCCGCCATTTTCCGGCAATAAGAAAATGTACCGCTAGAGAGGGACATCTGGAATATCTGATGAAGTGGATACAGAAGACAAGCCATGTTCTGTTTCAGAAAAACCGACGGAACCTCATCGGGTCCGGGCTTAAGCGATGTTTTAAGGTGTAATGCCACGTTCGAGATTGATTCTGAATCCACATCAACTAGGCTGAGTGTTTGATCTGCCAAGGGAACATTGCCGGCGGCAGCGTGAACAGAATGACTGGTTAATCTCTCGTCTTCATAAACGACTAGCAAATTTTACCGAGAACAGATCGCAAATTTCCTGTTGAGTGCTAGCAGTTTCGCCATTAAAGAACATGGATGAAGGTAAGCCAACTTCCTTACGTTGTTGATTAACATAGCTCCAAAAAGATTTTGGATGAGATTTGAGACACCGTTGAACCCTACTCAGATAACGTTGAAAATGCGCACGACTGATCCATTTATATTTGTAGTTGAGCCTGCTAAAGTGGCGTTTAAGCGACATGGTGCAGTGTTTCGTGAATCTTTTAAGAGCCGCCCTTTTAATCCGTTTTAGCGAACGAAGAGCGTTCGTCATCCAAGAGACCAGAGAGTCAGCCTGAACAATCTTTTTTGGGACGTGTATGACAATGACATAAGCCAAGACGTGGGTAAAAGTTTGAGCAGCGATGTTAACGTCGGTCGAATCAAGAATGCTCTGCCAATCCAAACTAGACACCAATACTGCGATAGTCATATAACACAGTAGCAGGAGTGTAGACGAAGTCTCGAGCTACAACATCCTCGACAGCAACTATTAGAGAAGGATGGTGAGGGACATCCTTAACTAGAGGCACGGGAGCTGTAGAGATGACGGGAGCAATATCTCGGCCACTCACGAAGCATAGATCTAGAGAGCGATTATTCTCATTCACCACGTTATTAACTTGGGATAGAGTTGCGGTACTGTAGCTGTCCAGAAGCTGAATAGCCCCTGCGTTGAAAAAGGAACGTTCATGGTCGGGACGGAGGAAGCCGCTGTGAGTTGGAGTCCATGCAATGCCCGCTAGGTTGAAGTCTCCCAAAATAATCATTTCATCATGGAGGGCAACCGTATTTGAAATAGCAGAAACAGATCGGCAGTGCACATCAATTAGGTCTAAATCTCGAGTTAGATCCGGAGGAATGTACACCGCACAAAGGAATAGAATACGGTCTCCAAGCTGAATTGCTACCCAAACTTGTTCTACGGTGATCCAGGAATCGTCTTCAACTGCACTTGCTTTCAACCTGACACTAACTGCAACGAGAACACCACCGCCTGTCAGTTTCCTACTGTTGTTTATGTTCCGTATAGTTGCTAATAACTTAACTCACACGAACACATCCTCAAATATTCTGTCAAAATAACAGCGAATCAAAACAAAAACAAAGCTTCCAGTACCGAAAAGCGCAGGAATAAATGGCAAGGTGCATGTTGCAATGTGTACTTCGGACCAAGCGACAGTAAGCCAATTTAAAATCCCTTGTTTCACAATGATTCTAGGTGATTTTTCACGGGTTTACTAAGACGTATTAAATAAAGCAATATCAGCGGCTGGATAGTCTTGAAGAAAATGAATATTTTTTTTAGCTCAGGAAGTACTAGCACGCCGGTCCCTAGCTTAATGATTAGCCCCTAATCAACAATCAATGTGCAACTAACGATTTGAAATTGATTCATTGTTGTAAAACCCCTTGGTCCGAAGTACACCTTGAAGCCAGAACATTGCTATACATATTTGCGTCTTTGTTTTGATTTGCTGTGTTATTTTGACAGAATATATGAGAGTGTGTTCGTGTGAGTTCATTATTAGGGGCGCATTATTAAGCTTGGGACCGAGCTTGGGACCGATGTGCTAGTACTGACTGAGCCAAGAAAAAAATCGTATTTGTTCGGGATCTACTGGTCTTAGAGTTAATCTATGCCCTAATAACGTAACTCGCACAAACACACCCTCAAATATTCTGTCAAATTAACGCAGCGTATCAACAAAGCCAAAGATGCTAGTACTGAAAGGAACAGAAAAGCGCAAGAGTGTATAGCATGGTGTAGATTGCACGGTATATTTCGGAACTAGGGGTTCTACAACAGTGAACCAATTTCAAATCGCTAGTTTCATATTGGTTTTTGGCAATATCATCAATTGACTGGCAATTTTAGAATTCGTATTGAGATTTGGGGGATGTTATCGGTGTGTTCAATGTTAAGATACGACATGTCCTTGAAGCTTATGTCCCTGTTTAGCAAACGCCAAAGAAACCTTAGTGGGCGCCTCCATAAAGTTGAGCGATGAACTGCTCTCCGGAAGAATCACGAATGGACATCGTTCGTTTCCCTCAAAGCGTTGATTGTTACTTGCTAGTAATAAGTACAAAATGGTATAATCGTTTCTTGTATGCCCATTACATAGATCGTTTGCAGAACAGTCTACCCAGGAATCCCAGAAAGTTCTGGTCATTTGTTCGGATAAAGTGAAAAGGAAGACGGTTCTTTGGTGATAACACAGCTACATCTAAATGCGACCTTTAACGTTTGACCCTAATTTTCTCCAACGAATTTTCAATCACTGTATAACCAAGTTTTTATTTGTATACTAGCTGAACCCGGTGCGAGCCTTGCTACGCATGCAACTAAATTAATGAAAATTCAATAGAACCTGCTCATTTATGTTGTTTTTGTGAATGCATCTGGTTAAAATATTTTCGTTTACTGAATTTCTGAAAAAAAAAAAAAACAAAGATTTATGTTTTTAATTAAACTTTTGGATCGGTAGTTTCTATAGGTCTTTCTTTCTGCGTAGAAGCATTTCATTGACAAAAAAATGTATCATCAAACGAAGCCGTATTCTGTCAGTTTGAATGTAATTTTCCCTTGCGTAATCTTTGATGAACTTCTTGTGCATAATGTAGCACTGAGAGTAACTCAAGCATCCCCCATTCTTGGCTAAGCAGGGGTCAAATTTCTATCAGTACATGCTTCTTACCCTAGAAATACACATTTTGAGTTGAAGTTGCATGGCTAATTCTCATGTTTGGTTCCAATTTCTGTTTCGTTTGTTTGAGAGGCCACACCCCCCCCCCCCCCCCCGGGGAGATGAGGTCACAAACCACCTTAGAAAAAAATCTTGTCTAAAACTCCCCACATGCCAAAGTTGGTTCCATTTGCTTCATTAGTTTTCGAGTGATTTGGCAATTTGTATTTCATTGGTGTGGTAACACCAACAATCAATATGTAACTAGCGATTTGAAATTGGTTCACTGTTGTAGAACCCCTTGGTCCGAATTACACCTTGAAGCCAGCACCTTGTTATACATATTTGCGCCTTTGTTTTGATTTGCTGTGTTATTTTGACAGAGTATTTGAGAGTGTGTTCATGTGAGTTCATTATAAGGGGTGCATTATTGAGCTTGGGACCGAGCTTGGGACGATGTTCTAGTACTGACTGAGCCAAGAAAAAAATCGTTTTTGTATGGGACCTACTGGTCTTAGAGTTAGTCTATGGTAGCACCCCCTTCCAGATGAGGGAGGAGTCTCGTATCATCATGAGGACCTTCACCGACTCCAAAAATCCCAGCATAAAAAATCCGGACATACTGCATACAAATTTTCCGGCCATACTGCATACAAATTTGCATAGCAGTAGGCATAGTTCTCATGTTTGTTTGAAATTTGTGTTTCATTTGTATGGGGACCCCCGCTTTTCAGAGAGAGAGGAGGGGCTTCAAACTACAATAAAAACATTTCTTGCCTTCAAAAACTCGCCTATACGCCTAATTTGGTTCCATTTGCATGATTAGTTCTCGAGTTATGCAGGATTTTGTTTTTCATTTGCATGGGAGCCCCCTTTTCTATAGGCGGGAGGGATCTCGAACTATCATAGGATACTTTTCCAAACCATAAACCCCTGCATACAAATTTCCATGACAGTAGGGATATTTCTCATGTTTGGTTGAAATTTGTGTTTCATTTGTATGGGAGCCCCCCTTTCCAGAGGGTGGCGGGGTCTCATGAAACCATAGAAACATTGAACTTCCATAGAACTTCCATTTCTTGCCTCCAAAAACCTCAACATGCCAAATTTGGTTTCATTTGCTTCATTGGCTCTCGAGTTATGCTAAAAATTATGTTTCATTTTTATGGAAGTCTCTCCTTTCGGAAGGCGGAGGGGTCTCAAACCACCTTAGAAACATTTGTTTCCTTCAAAAACCTCCATTTGCCAAATTTGGTTTTATTTGCTTGATTTGTTCTTGAGTTATGCAAAAATTCGTGTTTCATATATATTAGAGACCCCTCTTTCAGTGAGCGGAGGAGTCTCAAACCACAAAAAAAACATTTCTTGCCTTCGAAAAACTCCACACGCCAAGTTTGGTTCCATTAACTCGATAAGTTCTCGAGTTATTCATAAATTTATGTTTCATTTGTATGGAAGCCCCCCCTTTGGCCCATTCCAGATGACAGAGGAGTCTCAAACCTCTATAGATACATTTCGGTCTTCCAAAAACCTTCAGATGTCAAATTTGGTTCCATATGCTTGATTAGTTCTCGAGTTATGCACAAATGTGTGTTTCATTTGTATGAGAGCCCCCCTCTTACAGAGGGCGGAGGGATGAAGAGTCACCTTAGAAATATTTCTTGCCTTCAAAAATCTCTACATGCCAAATTTGGTTCCATTTGATTAGTTCTCGAGATATATAGAAACTTTTTTTTCATTTATATGACACCCCCCCCCCCCCCCCCTAGAGGAGGGGTCTCATACTATCGTAGAAACAATCATTGCCTTTAAAATCCCCGCATGCCAAATTTGGTTCCATTTATTTGCTTTATTAGATCTAGAGTTATGGAGAAATTTTAGTTTCATTTGTATGACAGCACCCCTCCTAGGAGAGGGGAGGAATCTCAAACCACCATAGAAAAAAAAATTGTCTCCACAAAACCCCACATGCAAAATTTGGTTCCATTTGCTTGATTAGTTCTTGCGATATGCAGAAAATTCTGTTTCATTTGTATGGGAGCCTCCCTTTTTAGAGAGGGGAGGGGTCTCTGACTACCATATAAACATTTATTGCCTCCAAAAACTTCCGCATGCCTAATTTGGGTTCCTTTGCTTGATCAGTTCTCGAGTTATGCAGAAATTTGTGCTTCATTTGTATGGGAGCCCCCTTTTCCAGAGAAGGGAGCCCCCTTTTCCATACAAAATTTCACGCCGATCGGTTCAGTAGTTTTCGAGCCTATTAGGTTCAGACAGACAGACAGACAGACAGACAGACAGACAGAAATCCATTTTTATAAATATAGATGTTTAAAATAAGACCGGTAGATCATATGAAGAGTTAAAGCAACATGCAATATTAAACTAGCGATTTGAAATTTGTGCACGGTTATAGAACCCCTAGGTCCGAAGTACATCTTGTAGTCTGCACCTTGCAATACACTCTTGCGCTTTTCGATACCTTCCGGTACAAGTATCTTTGTGTTTTTTTAGCTTGATGATGGCTTGAAAATGGAAATTAATGAAGTCTTCAAAATAAACAATCAGTTTATTGAAGGATTGGCCAAAAAGCTCATACAGATACATTTTAGAGAAGCCTGTTACAGTGACCGTTCGCTAACTGGGCTAAGTGCACAGCCCAGTTAGCGGATGCTGTTCGGTAACTGGGCTGACATTTCAAATGTAAATAAGTTTCGAGGGGCTTTCGATCTGATTTCAGTTGGCATATTTAATTGCGCAGTAAATAGATTATATGATTTTTTATGCTTTTGCAATGTAGCTTATTATCCTCCACGAACCTTATCTGCTTTTTACATGCCCTTTGCTAATTTTGACAACAAAATGTCGAATGCTAATTTTTTAAATTTATTTGCTTTTTAGCTTAGCTATTCCCAGTTAGCGAGCGCCTATTCATAAGCAACCTAGTTAAAAAGCACCCAGTTAGCGAAAAGTTGATGTATATAGAAACTTTCGGCAGGCAGCATATTTAAACTTATCTTTTGGAAGAGCGGATAGATTTTACTATGGTAGTTTTGATACGCTTTCTGGACGAAAGCGATGATATCTTGAAGTTGGATTCAATTCGTATTTTTCGGACGAAAAGCTCTAAAAATCTTTGATTTTTTGAGGAATGTTTATAAATATTATTCAAATGCATATTCTAAAGCTTTAAGACAATGTTATGCACTTCTTGGCTGTAACATGAATTGTTAAAAACTTATATAAGCTTCTAGGAACTTAAAAAACTCTTTAAAACATATTTTTTGAATTACTATGAAGAAAAAACTTTTGATCTCTGATGTAGAATAATTGACAGGCTGACAGGTGCTGGTGGGTTTAACAAGAAATGCAACACCGGTGCGGAAAACGCAAAGTTTAGCTGTTTCTATTCAAGTTTAGCTGATGGAAATCAGGTATAAAGTTGTACGAAAATCGAAATGAAAAGCGAAAGAAAAAGATATACGTTCAAAGGACGTCATAATGGTGAAATAAATACAAAATGGAGGATCCTAAACAAAAGCCATTTTGAGACCGCCAGATCAGAACGAATCGGTAGACTGGAACATGACCGGAGCAGCTAGTTTGCAGGTTCAAACAAACATTACACAGATGGCTACCATGGGAACCGTGCCTGTGAATATATCCCAAGGAGCAAAAGCACACGTGGAACCGAAGAACTTAACCTACAACAGGATAGATCAAGGGCCGTACAGATTGTATTTCGAATTACGACGAATCAACGAATATTCTCTCGTAAGTCAACTGAGGAAGGTGAAAGATTACAGGAGACACACTGAAGATATGAAACAGGTGGGAAGAAATCGCATAATGGTTTATGTGAACAGTTACATCAAGGCCAATTCGCTGATGGATGAAATCAACGAAGACAAGAGCGATGCATACAAGGCGTATGTACCCATGCACCTCGTTTGTGTGCAGTACCGGCAGATATTCCGGTTGACGATATTCAGGAGGACATGCAGTGTGATGCAAATTTATCTGCAAACACAAACTTGAATTTCGCAGGAACATTTCCCCAAACCGTAGCCAAGTAAAATTTTTCTCCCGGTTACTGTTTGAAATCGACCTTTACATAGGTTTCATCATCCATGAGGATACAGCCATTGAATTTTGTCAACACCTGATCATACAGTTTTCTGGTACGGATTCTGGCCACATTGTTCTGATTTTGATCCCTATTGGGTTATTGTCTACAGGCACGGTATGACTTGAAGCCTTCCCGGAAACGAATCCGTTGCACGGTACTGCGTGCGGCGCGAAACGGTTTGGCCAAATCGCGGTCTGAGATGTTGGGGTTTGCCTTAAGGTTCTTCACTTGATATTGTCCTTTCCTTGTATTCTCCCAAAGGCGGGGTAACGATCTGTGATGATGTTGTTTTGAGAAGGAAATAGTTTCTCATCACCATGAGGCTCTAGGAGTAGACAGCATTTTTTTGCTAGAACAAAGTTGTTAAGAGAAAGTATTGATAGTTCCGTTAGCTCACGACAGGCTGTGAAAATTGAATAGAAGTAGTTTGAAATTGAGCGGAGGGCATTGTGAGGTAGTATTTCTAAACAGGAAACACAAACTTTTACCAAGCATCCCCATGCGGGGTAGGTCAAGGCATGATCTAATGCACCACCTTGACTGATTAAAAATGCGCTCCTCATAATGAACTCTCACGAACATACTCTCAAATATTCTGTCAAAATAACACAGCAAATCAAAACAAAGGCGCAACTATGTATAGTAAGATGCTGACTTCAAGGTGTATTTCGGACCAAGGGGTTCTACAACAGTGAACCAATTTCAAATCGCTAGTTACACATTGATTGTTGGTATTACGTCTAGTTCATCATTGAAGGTGGATTAAAGCTGAAAAGAGCCCCACTAAGATCGAACTAATGCTATATATTTTGTAATGCCATGAGACATTGCTAAAGTAGCATTATTGCATTGGTAATGCCTCACTACATTCTTAAGCTAATCTAACGCTTCATTACTTGACAACTGTTGAATTGATGCGATTCCGCATTACCGGTGTTGATTTTGAGTTGAATAAGTACAATAATATAATGCTTGTGGTTACTTGGGTAGTCTTTCAAGTGAAGTGCGCTCTTCCAGTTTTCTATTTATTCGAAATTATGTAGTTGAGTGCTTTGTGTTTGATTTCGTTTTGACGACTTTAATAAACGTGACATTCAACCTAACGATTCAAATTGTAACTTTGATTGTGTGTCCACCAAGTTCTTGTACTGCCTTAGATTGGGAAATGTGATCTTTTTCATTGATTTGGTAGTCACCTTCTTCGGTTGGAACGATCAACATTTTCTTTTTTTTTTTTTTTTGGTTCATCTTGAATGCTAAGAGATTTAAGGGCGTTGAGCACGGTATTTTCAAACCGGCGTAGGGTCGAAGTGAGTTCCGCTCCCCTTTTAACAGCGTTGCTGCTTCTGATTGAGTTGCGTAGGCAATGAAACGTATTATACGTCTTTTTAATGCGCTCAGCCAGGGTCGCAGATGTTGAATTATAGAAGTAACCATTAGCTTTTATTTGCTGTTGATTCAGACTGAAATTATTTGCTAGTTGTGCGAATCGAAACAATACTTTTGATTTGAGGTGATGGATTCCCAAGCCTACTGATGTAAGAAGTGGTTCCAGAAAATCGAACACTTATTTGACATCTTCAACTGTTTCACATAAAAATAGAAGATCCTCAGCATAAAGGATGAATAGAAGCATGGTTAGTCTAACATTTTCAACGTTTAATTCCGGAATAAATTCTTTCAATGTAGACAAAACGTATTGCAGCATTAACATAAAAAGGATCGGACTGATTGGACACTCCTGTATGTTCCTCAATTCTTATGAATAGATGTGGTTTTGCCACCGAACCAACGTATTGAAGTCATCTAGTTACGGGAGCTGTTGACCAAGTCTTTTCAGTAGTATCTTTGCTTATACTTTATACGCAATTGAGCACAGCGAGATACTTAATTATCGACTGATTGTGCGTTTAAGATCTTTGGATCTTTGGAATCTGTAAAGTATTCGTGTTCGTCAACAGGAACATTATTGATTCGGAAGACTATTATCATCAAGTCTAGTGGACTCTAGATGTCCATCATATCTTCCGAACCATGTTTTAGCAACTCGTCGATTGCTCCATCTAGTCCTGGAGCTGAATTATTTTTCATACTGGCCAGAATTTCCACTGTTTCAGTCCTGGTAGGATCTGGCCCGGGAGATCGTTAAAGCGAAATGTTTTGTTCAGTTCATTATCGTTGGTTGTTTCATTGATGATTCGTTGAACTTTCTCTTCGAAGTGTTGTTCGAAAACCTTTTTTTCCTGGCCTTGTTACATCGTATTTTCAGTTTTCATTCCGTTATCTGCCTTTCTAAGCATAACTGTCCCATGGGGTTATTTGGATTAGTGGTTTCTAATACACCAACAATCATTTTGTGATCGCTTAATCTGTCAAGGTGAATGAATGCTTTAAATTCTGGGTGTTTTTTTGGTGACAGACATGAGAA
This sequence comes from Aedes japonicus, assembly GCA_034211315.2. Taxonomy (NCBI): domain Eukaryota; kingdom Metazoa; phylum Arthropoda; class Insecta; order Diptera; family Culicidae; genus Aedes; species Aedes japonicus. The sequence goes on from JASCZW010001294.1 coordinate 48,238, forward strand.
TGTGATCAATTTGTGATTTGTCGTACCGACGAGAACTTTAAGAACGGTAGGTAGTTATTTTGTTCCAGACCAACTGTCTTGCAACACAGATGCAGGACTGTCTTGCAACACAGATTCAGGAGATTTGTGCCAACAATTTTTTTGTCATTGTCAATGAATCTTTTGATTCCAATATGTGCGTTAAATTCCCTAAAATCGCCTTTAATTATGAATATGTAACACAAAACAATTTAGTATTGTTCAAGTAAATTACAAATTACATACTTATTGAAAAAATACAACATTATAAATAAAAATATAGTTATATTACTATTTCGACTGTAACAATGACTTTGAAAGTTGGTAAAAAACTACAAAATGATAGAGCAAACATTCCTGTACCAGATTATGTTTTCAATTCTCAAGAGAAATATGAGATTCGTGACAAATCAAGATTTAAACTCATTGCTTACAATTTTCGGATTGTCCGCTTCGTAATTTTATCACTCTATTACACGCGAGGCTGAAAAGCTCAATAATAAAGATATCTAATCTAATCTAATCTACTCTATTACACATTGCCGTACATTTTTAGAGCGGAGTATTCACGACATATCGCAATCCAGGCAATCAATCTACATCAAAAGTTGATCAAAGTGGATTATCGACTATTTTTGTTTTAAGTTATTCAAGCATTGCAATAAAACGACGAAATATGATAATTATGACAAGTAATAAGCTGGAAAGTTCTAGAAGGAAATGAACATTTGGTTGCTTTATACAAGCGCTATCCAGTATTTTACGAGTACTCATGGCCGCCTCGGTTGAGCTCGGTTTCTGGTAGGGAGCAAGCGATTGGACGTTTGGCTTAGGTCGTTTGACACGAGTTTGACAGCTAATCGATAAGATTTGATCGATTCTCTGTCAAACGACCTTAGCCAAACGTCAAATGGCTTGCTCCCTAACAGAAACCGAGCTCAACCGAGACGGCCATTAGTACTCGTAAAATGCTGGATTCCCGGAAGCGTAAGATGGATCAACAGACGACCCATATAGACGACAACCGTAGACGGCCGCTATGCGAACTAAGTGTTATCGGATTAACATTAATGCGGTGAAAGGTAATTCGTCATCAACTACTAGCTGGGATGCTGGAGAAGAGTCTTCAACTCTAGATAGGATATCAGATACAATGTTTATCAAGAGCTTGTAGAACTTGGCAACAGTAAGATATTATCGTTCTGATCTGGAAACTCAACATCACAGTATCTTTTTCCAACATCAAAATTGTTCTTAACTCAGAACCACAACAACCAAAAACCAAACAAGGCTCTTCACAGGGCCACCACACTTTTAAAAGAGTTAATTTTAATGATGCTACTGATCTTAAAGCAACAATTATATTACGGGAACTAAAAAGAATTTAATTTTGAAAAAACGGAAAATATACTACTAGTCACTAACACAGAAAGAAATAAATTGATGATATGAAAGGTATGGTTTTGTTATAAAAGTTTATTTATTCGAAATATTGCATTGTAAAATTTGCGTTGTGGATGCGGATGCGTTGACGTAAATCTGACACAACACCTATGGGAAAACTGTTAAATTCATGCAAATGCATCCGCAACGTATCAATTGTGGACCAGCCATTAAGCTTGTAGTAGACTGTTTGTCCAATAGCCAAATATTTGTCATAGGCATATAGGCATCTGACAAACATCTATGATATCTGTCAGCTGTCTAGCTACCTATGCCAAATATTTGGCTATTGGACAAACAGTGTACTACAAGCTTTAGTCGTAGTCCAACACACATAGAAAATTTTACAGTATCCGGTAATTGTTTTACCGAACTTTTAACAGCTGAACGTTCGGTAATACCATAGACTAACTCTAAGACCAGTAGGTCCCATACAAATACGTTTTTTATTCTTGGCTCCGTCAGTACTAGCACATCGGTCCCTTAATGATTCGCCCCTAATAATGAACTCACACGTACACACTCTCATAAAATAACACAGCAAATCAAAACAAAAGCGCAAATATGTATAGCAAGGTGCTGGCTTCACGGTGTAATTCGAACCAAGGGGTTCTACAACAGTGAACCAATTTCAAATCGCTAGTTGCATATTGATTGTTGGTAATACAATTTAACGGGTTTTGGCAAAATTTGAAGTTCCAGTAATTTTTTTACCGGACTACTGTTAAACGATAAGATGACAATAGGAGTTATTGTTACTACAATAGAATCTAATGTAAATTGAGACATCGACAATAGAAAAGGGGGGTTGTTATGTATCTTAACTGTAGAAAATATCATTATTTTCCGAACAAATTTGAGTCAATTAGTATTAACTGTATTCTAGATTGGATTGTTTCTCAATTTTTGAAAATCCTATCATATAGAGTGAATTGTAGATCTATTGTAATGAAAATGTGAATTTTTTAGCTATCTGATTCATGAACAATAAGATTCATGATCGGAAATAGATTTTAACGTTATTTTTTTTTTTCTTTATTAAAGAGACTTTTAGCCTCCTGGGCTAGTTCGTCTATTTTATATTATTGTATTGTAATTGTATGGTTATTTCTATCCGGGTATACAAACGAGAGAGAGGCTCTCGCATAACGAAAAACAATTTGCTATATAGTCAAAACTATATTTCGAATGTAAGATATATAATCACATTATATGTTATTGTTATCGAAAAGTTTAATCTCGTTTTCACCATATAACCTCTACATTAACACATAATGTTAACGCATGTCATATTGTCATTGAAAGGTTTATTATTGTCTGTACTCGGTCTGGATTCTATACCAACCTTTTGACATAGAGTTCCGCAAAAATTTTGTTCGTGAAAATTGCCACTTTTTTATGGTAACCTACCTTAACCGCCTATTCAGCATATTGTTATTTGGCCTTTTACCATCTGACATATTGTTGAAATAGTATATGAGATTGTTGGTTTATAGTTGTCAACTGTAAGTGTAAATGTCGTAACAATAACGGAAATGGTCGTCAACATTAAGGGAAACAGTCCAAGAATGGTTTGTGTTTATGCGGGCTGTTTGGAGCGTGAATAAAATGAGAACTTTATATGAACGTAGATGCTTACGTTCATGTCAGCGTGCAGCTATGCCTAGCTTGAAAAATGAAACAGAGGGAAAAATTATTTTCCCAACACAGCAACCATGGATGAAAATGAAAAACGATAAGATGATTATTGTTCGTTTTACAATCAACACTCCCAGCCGTTCACGTTAGTTTGACACATCAGGTTCTGCTGCAGAAATCATTTGAGGGATCTTTTCGAAATATTTTCGAGTAAACCACATTGAAAAGTAAGATTTTCTTAAATATTACTGTAAAAAACGCAAATATGTGTTTTGATAATTGTAATTCAAATTGAAATGTTCGACCATTTATGTTGAACTATTGAAAAATTTATTGGAAATGGTTTTTCTCCAAATTACGTAATGGTAACTAAATTGCTTGTATTCTGTTTTTCAGAATGTCGGAAGTCACTGCTAAGATTCCCAAGCCAGTTCTGCGAGGATTGCACAATGCATCCATCAAGCGTAATCTGGCTGTGTCGGGGGTTCTGTGCGTTATTAGCGTGATTGCCTTCAAGATGATGTACGTCGACCCGAAGAAGCAAGCCTATGCCGATTTCTACAAGTACGGATGACGAATCTACTTACGATGAAGTGGTTTGATTTTAAATGGTGGATTTATTTTGTATTTTCAGGACCTACGATGCAAACAAGGCTTTCGAACGCATGAAGAATGCTGGTCTGTTGCAATCCGTGAAGGACTAAACAGTTTTGCAGGGTTGATCAATCCATAAGAATAGTTTTCGCCCTTCATGTTATTAAGTGATAAATAAAAAAGGTACAATACCATGTCTCTTTGGATTAATTGAGAGGCGTGAGATATGTGGCGCTGCCGTGTGTCGAAACTTGAGAAGAACTAAATTTCCAATAAATGAAAGAATCTGTTTCTGACGGAATCATTCTATATTAGCTTAGAAATGCTTGTAAGTTATCGATTTCTTAGACTTGCAAGCCGAGTCATACACCAGATATGTATTCATTGAAAGTATACTCTGGTCTTATCAGTGGCGTATATGGGCGAAGGAGGAGATCGGACTTAAATGTCCCCAGCTCATCGCTCCAAAAACTTAAAAATAAATCCGCAGAACATAGTAACATATTTATTGGCAAATAATCCACACAATATTTAAGTGTTCACAAGTAAACAAGAGCGTTTTATTAAAATTAAGTTTACGTTCCAAATGAAAAGTATGTGTGGCCACCCATAGTGGTTATATGTACACATAAGATGTGATTGGTTGATTACATTGCAAAAAATCATTTGTGGGACATTTATAAACTATCATTGCGTTTATTTATCAGTTCTAGGTAGCTGTCACATTCATAGTTCGGGCTTTATTACGGTTCTCACTTCACCCGTGACATCCGTAATAAAGACAGTAATTCCCATTTGATTTGCACGTGTGTCTTTTCACCGTGGAGTAACTCCCTCAATAATGTCTATTATTGTTGTACTCTTTTCTCTAGACTGGATGAGACCAAAAGTTGATACATCTCGCCACCCATAATTTTTCAACTAACGACACCTTACGGTCTCAGAAATTTTTGAAATGCGGGACAGTTAATAACGCGATGCTCAACCGATATGTTGCTTGAGCACACTACACCTTGTTTGTGGAATCCATCATGGGTTCCGAGATCGTGTCAGAATCTGGAGTAGCCGCAGCGTAGTCTGTAGAGTACCCTCTGGTCCTTCCAGTTTTTGTTGACAGTTAACTTTTAGTTTGCGTAATAGTCTCTGGTGCTAATCCATTTAATGCCCCTTGCTATGATCGTTTTGGTCCATATTGTTAAGTCCGCCGCGGGTATTTTCGGGTCCACTGGGGGCTTCGATCTACCATACGCTGCCAGCTTGTCCGCTGCTTCGTTTCCGCCGATGTCACAGTGGCTGGGGACCCAGACATAAACGGTGTTATTGTTAAAAGGCATTCGAATTGCTTGCACAAGTTGGAGGTGATTCTTCGGACTTCAGCACAGTGGCCGAGTTCGTAACGATGGCCTTCCAGCTATAGCAAGGCTCCGTGATGGCCGAGAGAATGGCAGTTGCCTCAGCCATGAAAATAAATGTTTGGTAGGGAAGACCTCCGCTGACAAGGTCCTAATAAGTTCGTTGAGGCGTGAGACCACGATGTGAGGGTTAAGATTATCTTTGGTTCTATCAATTTTTTAGGGTATTGATGTGGAAAATAATCCCGTGTTTTGTTTTTTTAGTGTCAAGCGAGAGTAAATTAACTTTTGTATATATATATTTTATGACAAGACTGACTAGCCTATGTTTGCAGTTTGAACACTGTATCGTATTTGTTTTAAGATTAATATTAAAAGCTAATTAACAATATAAAAATTACATTCTCGAAGTAATCCAATCGATACAAAAAAATTGCTTAAACGGGTTAGGCCAAACTCTTAAAAAAACCCTCCGTGAAGCAGATTTATTATGGACAAATCCGTAATCCATCAAATTCTCAATTTCCACAAATTAATTTGCGTGGCGAGTTAATCCATCAGCAGGTGCGCAAAAATCATCCGGTTTATTTGCCTGGAAAAATGGATTTGTGTTTCAGCAATTGAGCAAAAACGAAAAATCTCCATTCATTATCAGAACGAACACTACCAAGCCCATAGATTTCGACGCCGGTCGCCTCCTACATGTGACTGCCAACAGTCTGACTGCGTTCTTTGAT
>JASCZW010001295.1:0-242500 GCA_034211315.2 Aedes japonicus
TGTTGTGACGGAATTCATGGTGAATCCTGTGCAGCTTCGACGGCTACTATTTTGACCTCGCATTTTTTAAACCGCTCTATCCCTCTTCCAATCTTCAATAAGACAACAATGTTCTTTGTTATTACACACTATTGTTAACCCTAGCTATTTAAGATTGAAGATAATATACAAGAAACCAGTTGAATTTTAAAGCTAAACTGAAACGCTCGTTTATTTTCTTTCCGCCCGTAAACCCTAGTTATCTTGGCGCCTTTTCGATTCTCACAAGAACATATGGTCCTTCGAGCCGGATTCGCGTAAATTCTCGTCGTGAACCGCACAGTGTCGATTAACTTGTTTCGCGTGTGTTGGCATAGTCACCCGCCAATTGTGTACGGACATCAGTGGTACTACCAATCCGTGAAACAGTGATCGCATTATTACTTTGTGAGTGAAACAAGCGAACAATGGATAAACTCATTCGCGAAAGAAAATCGCTCGAGCCACGGATCAAGCGCGTGGCTGAGATGGTGGCAAATTTGACGCCAGAAGCGGCTGAAGAAATAGAGGTGCAAACAGAGCTCGAAGTGCTTCGTGATATCTGGGCTGCCTATTGTTCAGTGCACAAAAGAATTTTGGACGTTAGTGAGGACGATGCAAAATATGACGATGCTGTACAGCAACAGTGCCGTTTCGAAAAACTTACATCGGTTTGAAAAATCGCCTCACGAAAGTGTTAAAATCAGTGCAATGTCGCGATAGCAGCCAAGAAGAGCGACCTTCGTCACAAAGTGACCTAATAAATCAGCTGGCACAGCAGCAAGCTGAGCTACTCCGTATGATGTCGAATGGAATGGCTGCTGGCCCAAACACATCTGTTGCTGCTCTCGATCCTGCCCATGCCTCTGTACCACTTTCGGATCTCAAACTGCCACGCATGAATCTGCCTGTTTTTTCTGGAAACTATCTCGAGTGGCAGTCGTTCATTGATCTATTCAAAAGTATGGTTGATCAAAATCCATCGCTCAAAGATAGCCAGAAACTGTATTTCCTGAAAACAAATCTTTCCGGAGAGGCTTCAACTCTCATCTCTCATATAAAATTGAAGATGCAAATTATGCTCCAGCTATGGCAAAGCTTAAGGCCCGCTACGACAAGCCACTCGAGATAGCTCAAAAGCACATTGAACGTTTTCTAAACCAACACGCCATGACATCACCGTCTGCTCAAGGTTTGCGTTCATTGCACGACGTCTCCGACGAAGTTTGTCGAGCTCTTCAAGCGATGCAGAGAAGGACCGTGATACTTGGCTGCTATTCATCCTCACAGAGAAATTGGACTCCGAAACTAAGCATCTTTGGTGCCAAAGGATGGCTGAGATGTCCGAAAATGAAGTCACCCTGAAAGCTTTCCTTGCGTTCATCGATTCACGCAGTTTTGCTTTGCAATCTGCACAACCCGTCAAACAACGGGCCGTTACTACATACAAGCACCCTTTGAAGCCACAATATAAAGGAGCAACGACATTCGTCGCCACCAATACTTCTTCGAAATGCGACGTTTGTTCTAAATCACCTCATCCAATATATCAGTGTGGTAAGTTCATCCATATGAGCTCAGAAGAAAGGCTTTCGACGGTCAGTTTTCAAAAGCTGTGTCGCAATTGTCTGAAAAGACATCCTGGGGAACCATGCAAAGCTGGAAACTGCCGCAAGTGTGGTTTACTGCATCACACTTTGCTGCACGCTGCAATAGCACCTCCAAACCATCTAACAGCTCCATCAACATCTTTTGTTAACCACACAAGTACTGGTTCGGCCGTTCAATCGCTGATTTCGGCCCTCGATTCCAGTTCTGATTTCGACGCTTCCAACGTCCTGCTCGCGACCGTGTCTATTGATGTTTTAGATAAATACGGACGACCACATGCCTGCCGTGCTGTTCTTGATTGCGCATCTCAAGTGAGTTTTATCAGCGAGAGTTTTTGCAATGAACTTGGTCTCGATTTGTTGGAAGCTGATATGGATCTAGAAGGCATCTCATCGACCCCAGCGCATGCAGATAAATGCGTGCAAATCATCGTAGCATCCCGATGCACGGACTATCGAACCACAGTCCCATGCATGGTGCTCGAGAAAATTACCAAAACACTTCCTGTTAAACCAGCGAACATCGACGATTGGCCCATACCAAGTTCCATAACACTGGCTGATCCATTATTTCACCGTCCTGGTAAGATCAGCGTGTTACTTGGTATAGAACTTTTCTTCCAGCTGCTCGAGCCTGGAAAAATTTCCCTCAGTTTTAATGACAATCTCCCCACCTTGCAAAACACCAAGTTAGGGTGGGTGGTTGCCGGTCGTTATCGGGATACTGCCGTCTCAACATGCATGATGGCCTCAACGTGTTTATTGTCTACTGCGGACGATAGCCTAAACCAGCAATTGCGCAGATTTTGGGAGTTGGAGGACTATTCTACAGCTACACACTACCTAAGCGAAGAAGAAAAACAATGCGAAGAACACTTTTATAAACACCAATCTAGAGACGCCCAAGGAAAATATACCGTGCGATTACCGTTCCTGAGATCTCCAGCTCTGCTAGGTGATTCAAAACAAATTGCAGAAAAGCGTTTAACTCATATCGAGCGAAAATTGAAACGAAATCCTCATCTCAAGCAGGAGTACCATGCTTTCCTTCGCGAGTACTGTGAGCTGGGTCACATGACACTCATCGATTGCACTGCCCCAAAGGGTGCCATCTACCTTCCTCACCATTGTGTGGTTAAAGAAGCTAGTTCAACAACCAAATGTCGCGTCGTTTTTGATGCTTCCGCTAAAACCACTAGTGGCCTCTCTCTTAACGATGTGCTTATGGCTGGGCCAGTGCTGCAGGACTCGATAGTCAACATTCTTCTTCGTTTTCGTTTCCCTGTAGTTGTAGTCACTGGCGACATAAGGCAAATGTATCGAATGATCAAACTCGACGACAATGATGCTTTGTTGATCCTTTGGAGATGGTCAGAAGACGAGCCTGTGCGGGAATATCGGTTAAACACCGTAACTTATGGCACAAAGAGCGCGTCATGCCTGGCAACCAAATGCTTGCAGCAGCTGTTGGAGTCAAATAGGCAGCGGTATCCGGCGGCGGTTGAGAAGGCAGAGAAGGGCACCTATGTTGACGATGTTTTGGTGGGTGCTGACTCTGAAGGAGAAGCGGTATTACTGCGGCAACAATTATCAACGATATTCGCCTCAGGTGGTTTCCACTTGCGGAAATGGGCATCAAACAGTGCAGCCGTTCTAAGAGATATCGCACCTGAAGACATTGAAGTGAAATTACCAATTGAACTTAACGATAAAAGCACCATCAAGGCCCTCGGCATCCACTGGCAGCCGTGCAGCGACGTATTCCAGTTTTTCAACATGACGAACAAGATCCTTCAGCCCACAAAGCGAATCATGCTCTCGCAAATCGCCAGCATCTTCGATCCACTTGGATTACTGGCTCCGATCGTCATCAAAGCGAAGATGTTTTTGCAAAAGTTGTGGGAGCTGAAGGTGGACTGGGACGAAATACCCCCGGTGAGTTAGTTCAAAATTGGTTGAAGTTTGTGCAAAGCCTTTCCGATCTCAACTCATTACAGGTACCTCGTCGAGTAATAGGCATGCAAGACGCCTCTCGCATATATCTGCACGGCTACAGTGATGCATCCGAGCGGGCCATGGGTGCGTGCGTCTACATTCGAGCTGCTGACAAGTGTGGCAACACATCATCACATCTACTTTGTGCGAAATCCAAGACAGCACCTATTGGCAATGGACGAACAACTTTGCCTCGATTGGAACTCTGTGCGGCAGTGATATTAGCTAGACTCATGGCGAACGTAATAGCCGCAATCTCTATGCCCTTTGTGAGGTACGGGCTTATTCAGATTCAACCGTGGCACTGGCATGGATTTATGGTGGTGCTTCGCGATGGAAAACTTTCGTCGCCAACCGAGTGGCCGAGATCACCAATCACCTTCCTGCAATCAACTGGCACCATGTAGACACACACCATAATCCTGCCGATTTGATTTCGCGTGGTGCTCTTCCCGAACAAATAATCAACAATACTCTCTGGTGGTATGGTCCAAGCTGGAACAATACAACCAACCATCAAGAATCTCTACCCAACTCTACACTCGATGTAACTCAGCAGCGGCAAGTTGAGCGGGAACAGCGTTCATCTGGAGTGGTATACCTAGCTGTTTATGAAAATCTCTTTCTCGACGGAATGCTAGCAAGATACTATCCGAATTTTCAACTTCTTCTGCGCATCACGGCACGAATGTTACGTTTTTCTTACCGTGAGCTCCGAACTAAGGGCCACCTGACACCGCAAGAAATCGACAACGCCCTACAAATTTATGTTCGACACGTCCAGAGCCAGCATTTCCAAAACGAAATAAATCAACTTGAGAGGAATCGTGAAGTGAGTAACAGCAGTTCCCTTCGTCAACTAAAACCGTTTCTGGATGATAATCACCTCCTCAGGGTGGGCGGTAGGCTGCAGCTTTCGGATTTCGGCTACGATACGAAGCATCCAATATTATTACCTCACCGCTCAACGCTCACCGCACTCATTTTTCACCACGAGCACCATGAGCAGCTTCACTGTGGTCCACAGTCACTACTAGCAGCTGTACGTCGGCGTTTTTGGATTATTCGTGGAACGAGTGTTGCTCGGAAGGTTTGTCGAACTTGCGTTGAATGTGTTCGTGCGAGACCAGCACCACTGCATCAGCTGATGGGTCAACTGCCTGCAGATCGCCTGAAACCGAATCCACCTTTCTCCATCACGGGCATCGATTATGCTGGACCAATCAATATCATCAATCGACGAACACGTGGCGCTGTTCCTAGCAAGGGTTACATTGCACTGTTCATTTGCTTTTCTACCCGAGCAGTTCATTTGGAAGCAGTATCAGATCTCAGCACATCTGCCTTCCTTGCTTCCTTCACTCGGTTCAGTTGCCGATATGGATTGCCGAAGAAAATTTACTCGGACAACGCTACCAATCTACGAGGAGCAGCCAGAAAATACCGTGAACTGTATAAACAAATCAATATTGCCGAACAGGATGATAAGGTAGCAGAGTTCTTCGCCAACAAGGGTATTGAGTGGATGTTCATTCCTGCTCGATCGCCACATCACGGAGGACTTTGGGAGGCTGGAATAAAGGTAGCTAAATTGTTTTTGGGCAAAATTGGAGGAGACGCTCGTTTCACGTTCGAGGAGTTGAGTACCATTCTCGCACAAATAGCAGCCTGCATGAACTCTCGGCCGATTTCTCCGCTTTCCGACGATCCGAACGACGCTGAACCCCTCACACCGGCACATTTCCTCATCGGTCGACCGCTAAACGCCGTGCCTGAGATCAATCATTTGGAACGCCGCATCGGATCTCTCAACAGGTGGGAATACGTTCAACGAGTTGCGCAGCAATTTCGAGCTCGGTGGCAGACCGAATACGTTTTATCTCTTCAACGCATGGCAAAGTGGCAGCGCTCAGCTCCAAATATTTCGATCGGAGATTTTGTACTGCTGGTCGCTGACAATGAGAAACCTAAACAGTGGCCAATGGGCCGCATTGTCGACACATTTCCTGGATCCGATGGCTACGTTAGGGTGGTGGCTGTTAAAACCACCAACGGCATTGTTCGGCGAGATATTCGACGAATCCGTAGAATCCCTCTGGAAGACGACGAGTACGTGCCTAGACGAAATGGAACAGAAATTCGTTAGCTGTAATTTGGTGGGCGGTTTATGTTGTGACGGAATTCATGGTGAATCCTGTGCAGCTTCGACGGCTACTATTTTGACCTCGCATTTTTTAAACCGCTCTATCCCTCTTCCAATCTTCAATAAGACAACAATATTCTTTGTTAATACACACTATTGTTAACCCTAGCTATTTAAGATTGAAGATAATATACAAGAAACCAGTTGAATTTTAAAGCTAAACTGAAACGCTCGTTTATTTTCTTTCAGCCCGTAAACCCTAGTTATCTTGGCGCCTTTTCGATTCTCACAAGAACATATATGTTATATGTTTTATTTATTTTATTTATTTAATTTATTTAATTTATTTTATTTATTTTATATATTTTATTTATTTTATTCATTTGATTTATTTTATTTATTTTATTTATTTTATTTATACATTTTTTATTATTTATCCTATCTATTTTATTTATTTTATTTATTTTACTAGCTGAACCCGGTGCGAGCCTTGCTACGCATGCAAATAAATGTTCTTGAACGTCTCCAGCTTCAATCTAAACTGGCGCGTTTATATTTTGTTTTGGAAAAATCTAGCAAAAATATTTTTGGATCGGTAGTTTCTACAGGGTTTTCTTACTGTGTAGAAGCATTTCATAGACAAAACATTTATCTTCAAACGAAGCCGTATCGAGTCTGTTTGAACGCATAACCTTAGATTAACTTCTGAGAGTATCTCAAGCATCCCCCATTCTTAACTACGAAGGGGTTCTAGCTTCTATCAGAACATGCTGCTTACCCGAGAGATACACATTTCGTGTTTAAGTTGCATGGATTGTTCTCATGTTTGGTTCAAATTGCTGCTTCTTTTGTTCGAAAGAGCCTCCCGCTCCCTTCAGAGGGGTCTAGAATCACCTGAGAAAAAAATTCTAGCTCCAAAAAACCCTACAAATTTGGTTCCATTTTTGTGTTAGTTCTCAAATTATGCTGAAAATTTGGGTTTTATTTTTATGAGAACTCCTCTTTTAGACGGGGGAGGAGTCTCGATCCATCATGAGAATCTTGTCCGGTGCCAAAAGCCTCTGCATACACATTTTCATAAAAGTAGGGAAAATTTTCATGTTTGGTTTGAACTTGTGTTTAATTATAAAAAGGAAAGGTTTCATACCACCGTAGAAACATTTCTTGCCTTTGAAAACCTTCACATGCCAAATTTGGTTCCGTTTGCTTGATAATTTCTCGAGTTATGCAGAAACTTGTGCTTTATTTGTATGGGAGCCCACCCTTCAAGAGGGGAGAGGGATCTTTAACAAATTCGCATAGCAATAGGGATAGTTTTCATGTTTGGTTGAAATTTTTGTTTCATTCGTATGGGAGCCCTCCTTTCCAAAAAAGAGGAGGGGTAGCGAATAGCCATAATAACATTTTTTGCCTTCAAAAACTCGCCCATGCCATATTTGGTTCCATTTGCTTGATAATTTCTCGAGTTATGCAGAAATTTGTTTTTCATTTACATGATGCCCCCCCTTTTTCAAAGAGAGAAGCAGGCTCAAACCACCATAGAAATTTAGTTTTTCTTAAAATGCCTCCACCTTCCAAATTTGGTTCTATTTGCTTGATTATTTCTAGAATTATGCAGAAATTTGTGTTTCATTAGTATGGAAGCTCCCCTCCCTTCCTCTTCAGAGGACGGAGGGGTTTAAAACCTCCATTGAAACATTTGTTGCTTTCATTTGCTGGTTCCATCTACTTGATAAGTTCTCGAGTTATGCAGAAATGTGTGTTTCATTTGTATGAGAGCCCCCCTTTTCTGAATGAATAGGGGTCTCAAACAACCATTGAAACATTTCTTGCTTCTAGAAAACTACACATTTACAATTTGGTTCCATTTGCTTGATTAGTTCTTGAGTTATACAGAAATTTCTGTTTCATTTGTATGGGAGTCCCCTTTTACAGAGATGGGAGGGGTCTATTATTATCATAAGAACCTCTCCCGGCTGAAAAACCTTTGCATACAAATTTTCACGTCTATCGGTTCAGTAGTTTTCGATTCTATAAGGTTCAGACAGACAGAAATTCATTTATATATATATATATATATATATATATATATATATATATATATATATATATATATATATATATATATATATATATATAAAGATAGATTTGTTTTATTTATAATACTTATGTTATATATAAGATACAAATAGCGATAACGTCATGTCGAGGTTGAACGGTACTTGATTGATTTCATATATTTTATTTTATTTATTTATTTTAATTGATAATATATAGTTTTTTTATGAATATTTTTTTTATTTGTTTAATTAACTTGATTTTGTTTGTTTATTCTGATGAAATCATTTATTTTTATGTTTTATCTGTGATATATTTTAACTATTTAATATGTTCAATTTATCTTATATACTCTATTTATTTGATAATATGTATTGATTTCTGATCTGATTGATTTTACCTATTATATATTTTATTTAATTTTTGTATATTATTATTTGACGTATCATATTTTTAATACTTATTTTGATTATATAATTTTTTTAAATTTATATCTTATATTTTGTGTACCTTATGTATTACATTGATTTCATTTGTTTTATTTATTTTGTTTATTAAATATTTATTATTTATTTGAATCATTTTGTTGATTTCATTTGTTACATTTATTTTGTGTATTAAATTTTTTTTATTTATGTGATTTATTTAATATATATATTCTATTTTATTTATTTCGTTGATTTTATTTAGTTTACATATTTTATTTATTTTATTTATTTAATATATTTTATTTTAGTTTATTTTATTTCAGACATTTAATCGATTTAATTTTTTTATTTCATTTTGTTTCATTCATCTGATCGTATTTTGGTGAAATGAAAAGCCCTCATATTAAAAGAGCTTAAAAGGTGCACGCTTGATTGTTACTAAAACTCACATTTACCGGTAGACCTGGTAGGTTTTTCAAAATGTGTTATTTTCCGAAACCTTTAACATTCTAAAATGGCCCTACAACCAATAAAGTATTCTTGAAGTTTTACCCGTCTTCATATAATCATCAGCAACGAAAAACAGGTTCAACCAGGATGTTCCAGATGGCTTCAATGGATACTGGCGTGATCTAACAAGGAACAACAACATTTTTCAACTCCGCACTTCGGGGGCGACTTGTGCATGGCGTGAGCAGGCTTTTGCGCACCCGGGAAGGTGAAATAAGCTTTCACGTTCCTCAAAATGAATAGTTAAGACTAGGTAATAGTAATATTAAAGAAAGGTTAAAGGGTGTAGCATCATGCCTCTATTTTGATTATGAGATTAGCACTTCAGTTATCTAAATGTCGTTGAAGGAAAAGAAGCAATCCAAACTACTCTCACGCCAAAATGGCAAAATTGTTGAATGGGGATAAATCAACTATTACCAACGTATTAAAAGTGATGTAGAAGGAGATGTTCGCTCATCACCATGAGGCACCAAGAGTGAACAACAATGTTTTTGGCTAGAATGAAAGATGTGAAGAGAAAGTGTTGAAAGGTCCGTCAGAGTGCGGCAGGTAGGAAAATTAACAGATGTTTTTGAAAATTGAGCGAAAGGGCATGTATCCAATGGTACTCGAACCATGGACGTCAATCTTTGCCTAACATCCCACTGCGGGGTAGGTTGTAGCGACGGAACAAGTCCGCCACTTCAACAGGCAAAAATTGACGCATGGAAAGACGCTCATGTACCACTGTGGCTTGTATAGTTTATTCTTAGCGATCTATTGTGTGCACTCTGTTTACTGATGCGCACATGGGAGAGAAACTCTCTCCTTTTTTGGGTTTGTTTTGATTCGCAAAGCAACGGCATTGGATACATGCCCTTTCGCTCAATTTTTAAAAGCATCTGTTAATTTTCCTACCTGCCGCACTCTGACGGAACTTTCAACACTTTCTCTTCACATCTTTCATTCTAGCCAAAAACATTGTTGTTCACTCTTGGTGCCTCATGGTGATGAGCGAACATCTCCTTCTACATCATAATCGTTACTCCTCGCACGGAGAATACATAACATAACAATTAATGTATGTATTAAAAGTGTTCGGTGAACGTTTGTCGACAACCAGGAAAGCTGAATCGGAGAAAAATCAAAAGCCGGAGGCCACAGCGACGTCAAAAAGAGTTGCCCGCTGTTTCGAGCGGAACCCCAACCTCTCCGTCCGAGATGTCGCAAAGAAGCTTGGAGTGGCGCCTTCAACCGTTGATAGAGCAAAAAAACGAGCTAACCTGTCAACTTACAAAGCACGATCGCGAAAGTTGTACACGACGATGTTGACTAAGTTTTATTGCGAGGTACAGGACGATGAAACTTACGTCAAGGCAGACCTTAAACAGCTTTTTGGACAGAAATTTTATACGACAACCGGACGAGGAAAGGTGGCAGATATTTTCAAGCACATCAAACTATCAAAGATCGTGAAAAAATATCTGGTGTAGCAAGCAATCTGTACCTGTGGCTTGAAGTGCAACGTTTGTATACCGACCGGAACCGTCAACCACGAAATGTATCTGAACGAGTGCCCACAAAAATGTCTACTGCCTTTCCTGAAGCGACACAATTGTTCCGTTCTATTTTGGCCGGATTTGGATCTTGCCATTACGAAAAAAAAAGGCTATAGAGTGGTATGCTGCCAACAACGTTCAAGTCGAGTTATTAGTACGAGACACTGAAGAAGTCTGCACATTGTAGACGAAATACGCGTATCTGTCGAAGATAAGCAAAGGTAGTTGGAATTAAATGGAGATTACTAATTTTTCTTCTAATTTATAGTAACGTTCAAGTGGTGCTCAAGGATAAGAACCCTCCCAACACACCAGAGCTCCGCGCAATCGAACAATATTGGGCCATCGTCAAGCGGAACCTTAAAGAAGAATTAAAAAGCTGAGCGAAAAACAGTTCAAGGCAAACTGGCGTTCTGCGGCGAATAAAGTGGACAAGGAGACTGTACAAAATCTTATGGCAACGAGATAGCAGCACCGAAGCTAATTCGAAAAAAAAGTTTATGTTAGAAGGATTACATTTACACGATCATGTAAATTCACATGCATTGGAAAACGCGTTCAGTGGAATTTGTTAACCTTGAAACACAAAAAAAATGCACGTATTTTTCAATGTTTATCAATGCTCTAGATATGTGCATATTTTTTTATTTAAAATTCAATAAAGCAATGGATAGCATTGATACATTTTTACATCACTTGTAGTTTTCATATGTTTTGCTGTGCGTAATCAATTATAATGTTTGAAAATTGGAAATATCCTTCTTATCAACAGCAACCCTAGGAGTGGACAGCAATTTCTGCTAGCACCAAAGATGTGAAGAGAAAGTATCGATAGGTGTTTATTAGAAGGATATATTCAATTTTAAAACATTATAATTGATTACGTGCTTCATGCAACAACAAAAAACATGATAAGTTAAATGTAACAGAAAAACAAGTTGAAACCACAAACGTCACAACCTGAATATGTATCAACAATCAATGCGAATAGTTCTAGACTGTCGTAGAACTTAAGGTCACACTCTTCTTACACTGCCATTTGATCATACGTTTTTGTTCGGGTATTCTCCATGTCACTGTTTATACGCAAACGTCAAATCGAACACAACTCACAGCAAAGTTTCACGCGCGTTTTGAGAGATGGGAAAGATTTTCGTTAAAGAACGCCGTACCGTCGTGCACAAGTGGAGCACTATTCCAGGATTATCACTAAGAAAGTTGGCGAAACTGGAAAACGTTGGTCTGAAATTAAAAGGGGCCTCAGCTCGCCCCTTGGCCAAAAGCTGAACACCTCGAAGTCCAACGTTCAACAAGTCAAAGAGAAATTGAAACTGAAGACGTTCAAGAAGCAGAAGCAGCCAGAAAGAAGTTCTACCCAACCGTGAAACCACGGGTGCGGAAACTGATGGCATTACACGATTCGTGAGGATAATGATGTTGGCAGGTAATTAACTCTTGCGGTAAATTCACGAAGCCGAACATCGTAAATGGAACAATCAATGCAGATATTTACGTCACTCCTTGAAAAAATAATTCAGATTTTTGTTCTATGAATTAAGTCCCACTCGTTTGTTATTCCGGCTGTAGTCAAAAATAAATTCTTAGGCAGTTATTCTGAAGATTGCAATGCGCATTCTTGGAAAACACTTGAAGGTTCATTTTTTTTCAATTAAAAATAAAACAGCCTAGCAATTCATCAACAGAGCATAATTGACACTAACATTCCCCTCAACTGGATAACTATAAAATACGGTTGCTTTTGTTACAACGATTCCCATTGAATTAAATTGCCCACTGGATGTTGATCGTTCGAAACACGTCTGTATTATTCACGATTAGTCCATTGTTCACAACTAAATAAATCAGACCATCTTCTTCCATCAGCTTCGTCAGATGACAATCTTTAGGCACACCATTGCGTTTGACCTTGCCATCCAAAATGTGTACAGACCATTATATGGTCTAAACCAGCCATTCTCTCCAGTTTTCATGAGCCTCAATCGCGCACGCACCGCTTAAGACCAGTAGCATAACATCGGCGGGTCATAATTACTCGTTACAATTGCTTCAATTTTGATTGAATCTCCCGCACGGAATATGTAGTAAACTAATAAATCAACCCGAAAATCACTTTATTACCATTGTGCCTGATTTATTTTGCCACTTCACTGGAACTAGCCTTCCGCAGTTTTGCCCCTTTCTAGAAACTGGAACCGACAACTGTGTTTCGATTTGTCCGCGCACTCACTTTTTCTCGTTGGGAGAACTGAATCCGTTCCGTCCGACCACTGTTGAGCGACTAATTTGGTCCAATCTGCGGCGGTACGTTTTTAATCGGAGTTTAATTAGATCCAGACGACAGATTGGCCTCTCTTCTATTTTTGTGTTCAAGATGAGAGATGAAAAGCATTTAGGCAGAGAGGGTCAGTGAGAACTCCAAAGAAGCACCTCCTAGGCTTCGAGCTTAACCGATCGTGTCATAAACCACGGGTGAAGGGGAAGTTCTGACGGACCGTGGACTTCGGTGCTAGATTTGACTGGTTTATGGAGCTTATTGTATCAGTTTTTTCTCACCACGGATTTTCATGGGTCAGCAGTACTTACTGGGGAGGGTCGGATTGATGATGGGTTTAGATGTGGGCAATGAAATGCACAACTCCAAAAATAACTGGCAAAGTGATCTGATGCGAAACGGAAAATAGTTAAGTTGATGTTTATTTGAGTTTTACACTCTTCATATCCGGGAGAAGACTTAATCAGATGTATGTGCTATTAACCGTGTTTAGTGGTTACCAGTGTTTCATGGTTAACACATAACCGTTTAAGGTGTTTTTAATATGAGATTAGTCAATTAATCCAGCGTTGAAATCATCAACGTTGAACGAGAAGAAGGTTTAGAAATATTAAAATAGCGAAAAAAAAAGTTAGAATCATAAATAAACCAAGTCTTTAAGGTGGCTTATAAATGTCCGTTGAGAAATGTAAATAAAATTGATGCTTCTCTTATGAAATAAAAGTAACATGCACTATGGAAGCTCATTGCTGTTGAACTTCTCATGGTTCATCAATTTACTGATAATCAAGGGCTCAGTAGGCATAGGAACAGAGTAAAAATGTGGTTCACACTGGAAGAAAATAATAACAATGACACATACGTATTTGTAATGACACTATTACATAAGTGTAGCTTTTTGTTGTCTTTCAGAATCCCAAGCAACCTAAATTTCGTGCCTAACTTGTGAAACGGGTTTAGAAGTTTTATTTAGGTACACATTAAATTCAGAACTTGATAGTTTACTAAGAACATCTAATGCTTAAAACCAACTTGAAAGTTAATGGAAATGTTCTACCTCCTTTTCAATTGTAAATTAAAGTTCACAAAAAGATGTTGTAGAACTTGCCTTAACTTCAAAAACTTCTATCACAAAGTTCATTTAAAGCGTAAACCACACTTTAGATCAGCTTGAATGTTCCCAATAAAGCTAATGTTAAACTTCTCTTACGAACTTTCATGAAAATCAAGATTTCCTATTTTGAAAACATGAATTTTTGCTCCGCCCTTTCAATGTTGGGTTTGGATTTTATGAAATAAACCTCCCTGAATCCATTCGTTATCACAGATTTTTCGTAACACGTAAGATTAATGAAATAAATGAATGAAATCCCGGTTTATTTCATCAATCTTACGTGTTACGAAAAATCTGTGTTCACGAATGGATTCAGGGAGGTCCATTCCATAAAATCCAAGTCCAACTTGCAAAGGGCAGAGCCAATATTCTGGTTGTTGCTAAGGTAGATCATATTACATAAATAATTTTCATTCGCAGCGTTACAGACTGAAACGGCTCGAGCACGTGCCAAAAACAGCCAATACCCCAAATTGTTCAGAACTTCGCCCAATAGAGAAGTACTGGGCACTAGTTAAGCAAAAACTCTTGGAAATTAAGAAGAAAGCGAGGGTTATTCCAAGAGTCGCAGTGACGTTTGTCACTTGGTGTATTGAGAAAAGTCACTTGCAGTGACGTGACTCTTTTGGGAAAATCTAACGGAGAGTCACGTCACTGCAGGTGAGTTTTCTCACTTCACCAAGTGACAAACGTCACTACGACTCTCGGAATAAACCTCTTCTAATCTACCTGTTTCTAATCTACAGAGATATAAATAGATATAAATCGATTATTCTGAAATATACAAACGGTTTTTTTAAATAATGTGTAAATTTGTATTGCTTCTAACGGGTGTCCACTAAAAAATGAGAATGATTTCAATACTTTTCCATCAGAACAAAAACGGCCGCATAGAAATGTCACTTTAGATGAATGAATCGTTGCACTCTCCAGAAAATTTTCATACACTCTTATTTCACTCTAACATGTTCAGTCGTGTTCAGCATGCCGTCGAAAAAGGAAGAACTGCGCGCGCGCGTTGTACAATTCTTTCAAGCGAACGAAGATCGTGGAAAAAAAATACACGGTGGACCATTTTTTTCGTGAAAAAGTTCCGGTACCCACCGTATACCGTATCCTGGCATGCATGAGAGTAACCCGGAAGAAAGGTTGCGGCCGTCCAGCGAAAATAATGAATGAGAAAACGCTCCGCTCGCTGCGCAGCATGTTCAACAACAAGGATTCGGTAAGTCAACGGGAAGCAGCCCGAAAGTTCCATTGTTCGAAGTCACTCATCTGCAAGACGCTAAAGAAAGAAGGAATAGTGTGTAGAAAGAAAACCAGATCCCCAGAGTACACAGATGAGCAGATTCAAACCGTGAAATCCCAATGCCGCTGGATGACTCGGAATTACGGCGGAAAATCTTTCGTTCTGGACGACGAAAGCTACTTTCCTCTTTCGAAGTCTCAGATACCGGGAAACGACCGATTCTACACTAAGGACAAATCTACTACTCCTCCAAAAGTAATGTATAAGTTCAAGCACAAATTTGAATCGAAGGTTATGTTATACATCGTAATATCCGATAAGGGTATTTCGAAGCCGTGGTTCAAACCAAGCGGTTTGGCCATCAACCAGGAGGTGTACCAAAGAGAGTGTTTGCAGAAAATACTCATCCCATTTCTTAAAAAACATCACTCGGATGGCAAATACGTGTTTTGGCCGGACAAGGCATCATCGCACTACGCAAAAAAAACGCTAACGTTTTTGGAGAGCCAAAATATACCATATGTCCCAAAAGACCGGAATCCGACAAATTTGCCACAGTGCCGTCCTATCGAGGATTTCTTCGGTCTTTTGAGCTCCATGGTATACAAGGATAATTGCAAGGCCAAGAACACCAAGCAACTTACCAACAGGACCAAAAGCTGCATCCGAAAAATCGATGTGGCTGCCGTCCAACGGTCATGTTCCAGCATAACGACTAAGCTGCGCCGCACGGCGGACCACGGACCATATGACAATATTCACTAAACTTAGTTTGAAGATTTAAGTTGACTCTTTTAATAAAATAAATCAGTTTGAACAAAACTTCACTGGTATTTTTTTCCTGACCCATTCTTTTCGTTCTCATTATTTAGTGGACACCCGTTATGACCAAAACAATACCTGAGAGCACATAATTGTGAGATGAAAATATACTCGTTGCAGTGCAAAACCGAACAAGACCAATCGATTGATGCCGCTTGCATTCTATTGTGTCGCATCTGTTGCGTTGTATAGCACATACAGCGGACTAGCCACACTAAGCAACTCTATAGAATTCAGGATCGATTGGCTCGAGTGGTTTTGAATTGCAACGAGTATATTCTAAAATTACACAAAGTTTCCATTTACTATAACTACACAATTTTGACGATTAAGTATTAAGTATTTATCAAGCATCTTGATTCCGTATTGATAATCAAAATTCATTCTGTGGACTAAATATACGAAATTTCTAATATTTGTGTAAATTATTCTTTTATGTAATAGGTCGTTAAACACTATTAATGTCAATATTTTAATCACTTCGATAAACAATATGTTCAGGATTGACAAATAGTTCATTTTATAAAGTAAATGTTTGAATATTCCTGGATCTTCTTGGAATTTCTGATGAAAATATGTATCCAGTACCATATTGGTCACATTTGAGTTCGTAATTCTGGTGAAGTGTAAGAAGGGTTCAGTCTCACCATCGGTGGATTAATGCGGGTTATTTATTTTGCTCTTTGCTACGAGACAGTGTGTGCAGTGTCGTATGAAAGACAAAACATTTATTTTTTCGATTCCTTTTGGTCATATTCCCCTTGTTCTCGCTTATACTAATGTAAAAAAAATGTCATGACATTCAGAAAAAAAATGTAGAAAACATTTCTTTTCAGCAAACGAACCAACTCGCAACTATCGAAAAATCTCTTCACATCATATGTTTTAACCGTTATGTGTCCAACAACGAACAAATTCGCCTTTTTCGATTACAAAACATGAGATTTCATTATATTTTCATAGTAGGATGTTGAAACTATGTAGGAGGGAAATAATGAGTGCAAAGTGAGAGGGGGGGCTTCTTATTTATTTTATTACGCAAAAGGCCGACAAAAAATATTTTTAACACGGTAACTAAAATGACCATTACTATGGAACTATCCAACCGGTAAGAATTCTTTTAGCAACTTTGGATTAAGGAACTCAACCACTTTCTCAAAATTGTGTCATGGACATGAGACATGGCATGCGGCATATCAAACTTCATTTCTAACGATATATCAAGCAAAACAATGCATTAGGTCCTAAGTAACATTGAGAGATTCTCTTCGTCGACATTCTCTTTGATTAATAGCTTGTCTATTAAACGGTTTGCTAATATTTTCAACGTATTGGATTCCTTATCATACTCTATACTACCGTACTGTATATTGAAAATAGTTAAACATGTTTTTACATAGCCGTAAGAAGGCAAAGAGAAAGTCGACAAAGAGAGTCTCTCAATGTTACTTAGGACCTAATGCATTGTTTTGCTTGATATATCATATCAAACTTTATAATTTTGTTAAAATAGTTCTGCGGATGACTTTCTTAGTATTCCTGACCATACCGGCCACTAGCTTTGCGGGATCCGTGTTCCACCGAATAGTGGCCATATTCAAATATTTGGCTTGTGACATATCGATCTTTGTGATTTTCCAAAAATTGGTCTGAGGAGAACATTCTGAGGATTTCTGACCATACTGGCCACTAAAAGAGGCCATGTGGGATCCGAGTTCCTCTGGAAAAGTGGCCATATTTAAATCTTTTCCTAAATCTGGCTTGCGATATATCGATCTTCGTGATTTTGCAAAAAAAAGGTCTGCGGAGGAAATTTTGAAAGTGTCTGACCACACTGGCACCACAGGGAGGTCCTGCGGGAGACGAATCCCTCTGGGAAAGTTCAAATCGTTTCCAAAACCTGGCTTGTGACACATCAAACTTCATGATTTTGCAAAACTTTGTCTTGAGAGGATATTCTGAGAGTGTCTAATCATACTTGCCGCTTAGGGAGGTCCTACGAGATCGGAGTTCCTCCGGGAAAGTAGACATATTCAAATCTTTTCCAAAACCTGGCTTGCAAACAATAGGTCTTCAGAGGACATTCTGAGGATTTCTTGCCATAATGGTCACTAAAAAAAAACCCTGTGGGATCCGAGTTCTTGCGGAAAAGTGGCCATATTAGAATCGTTTTTTAAACCTGGCTTGCGACACATCAAACTTCATGATATTTCTAAACTTTGTGTTTGGAACTATACTGTGACTATACTAGCCACTTGAGGTGGCCCTGCAGGATTTTGAGTTCCTCCGGAAAAGTGGTCATACCCAATTTCTTACCATACCCTAGCTTGCGACATATCAAACGTTATGATTTACTAAAACTAGATCATCCTGAGGATTCCTGACCATACTGGCCACTTAGGGAGGTTCTGCGAGATCCAAATTCCTCCGAAAAAGTGGCCCTATCCAAATCTTTTCCAGAACCTGGCCTACGACACAACAAACTTCTTAATTTTGCAAAACTTTGTCTTCAGAGGACATTCTGAGGGTGTCTGACCATACTGACCACTTAGGGCGCTCGTGCGGGATTCGAGTTCCTCCGGGAAAGCAGTCATATTGAAATCGTTACCAAAACCTGGCTTGTGACATATCAATGAGTTTGCAAAATTTTGTCTTTGGATCAATTTCCTTTTCCACCCAGGCTGAATCTGAATCCCGCAGAGCCTTCCTAAGTAGCCAGTATGGTCAAAAATCCTCAGAATGTCCTCCGCAGACCTATTTTTTTTTTAAATCATAAAGTTTGATGTGTCGCAAGTCACAAATTAAAAAGAAACGTCTCTCTGGTGGTTGCACGAAGGATTGATAAATCTACTTTATCGACTCAAAATGTGATTGACAAAAAAAGCGCAACCACGTGGAGTTGTTCAGCGTTTTTTGTTATGTTTCTGACATGGGGTTCGAACCTGAATTTTTGGAAAGTGCTGATTCTGAATCCGTGGTTGATCTCACTAGGCCACGCTGACTTGTGAGAACATGTTTGAATAAAGAGCATGAAGTTAGAGCTCTCGACAGCGCTTTAATTTTAATTTTGGGATAGATAAATTATTCCCGCCCATACCAGCAAAAACACCATCAAGCATGAGTACGGTATAAAAGAGAAACATCATCAAGAAGTTCATTTCGTGCATTTTACAAAAAGGTGTAATGATAGCATTTCACCAGATAAAAAGCATTATGAATGTTTCATACAATATACGAGACTTTTGTTCTATGTAAAAGATCCATGTTTACGAAACGCGTGAAAACTACTTTACGAAAATAAATTCTCCGTGCACGAATTACCTCCTTCAACGCCTTGCTGCCGGGAGCATCGTGAAACTACAATTTTTCAGTGGCTATGAATTTTTTCACGGCTTGGAAATCTTCCTCCGTACAGCACATGATTTTAGTGCCCATACTGCACATCTTGAAAGGCGGGTGAAGTTGTGCCGCAGTAAGCTTATTCCAAAGCAACGTTACATCCTTCGAGGTGGTGAAAAGCGGTGGAGTTCTCACTTTCTTCGGTACGTGTTGTACCGGCAACGCAGCAAAATTATTGTTTGCCAGTAGTCTGACAATGGGATCCAACGCTCCGGCAACGGCATCGTCGTTTCGCTGTCGTTTTGTGCCGACGGCTTGTTTATTAGCGGCAGCCATTGCTGCTCGCCGTTCTGCAGCGTCGTTTTTGCTACGCGTCATTGCCACAACAATCGGTAGAGGCGGGTTTTTCGCAAGAAAACCGATCAGAAAAGAATACGTCTATCGCACACGAATGCACAGCGAGAAGCCCTCCTGAGATCGTTTCGCTTGGTCGCCTGTATTATGTACTAGCGTTGAGTAGCATATTCTGGAAATATGGCGAGAGAGTCGCGCGAATGCAGTAGGGAGCAAAATCTATAAAAGAAGATTGAACTCGGTTTTAAAATCATACACTATCGCAGTATTAAATGTGGAAGAGGATTGAATAAAATAAAAGGAAGAAGACAATTTTAAACTATTTGCTACCCGTTTTGGATGACGCGTTTGATAGGATGATTTGTAAGCACATATTATATAGATTATAGAAACATGAACTTTTATGCTCCTATTCGCGGTCTAAGAAATAGAAACTTGTTTTATATCAACAATCATAGAACAGCCTATGCCAAAAACGGGCCATTAAATAGAATGATGTCGTGCTATAATACATAAAGGGCCAATTTCTTCACCTCCACTTAACTCATAAGCGGTGCTTACCCATACGCTTAAACATGGTTTAAGCTCTAAGCGGAGATGAAAAAATTGGCCCATATTGAAATAATTGATATTACTATGGATAGAAACACACTGAAAAAAAAATCGTTTTGAGACTAGCAAGTCAATAATAAAATGTAAAAAAGAAACGAACATAGATGTTAAGAATGTAATGTAATTTAATATATGGTCTACTATTGATTAACGCCAATAAATGAATAAATAAAAAAGTGCAATTAGTGGGCATCCATGAGAATTGTTTTTAAATAGTAAAGAATAAATTGTTTCTCACATAGGATATTCTACGGGCGAGACGAATCCACTCATATCCCAGTTTCAGAGACAAGACAGCTTTGTTTTATCCTATTCGAAGATTTTATCCGTTACTATGAGCATGAGTAAGATAATAAACATGATTGACCACCTGAGGCTGCTACTCAGTTGTTGCCAGATGAGCTGTTATTACTCGGATACGAAACGCGCCATATAACAAAATAGTGCATAAAAAGCATCGACACACCTTTCACAGCCGATGCTCGAAGCAAACTTTTTTTTGTAAACTTTCAACTTTTACAACTGTACCAATCCTATAGAAACTTCTTAAGAGCAATCTATGCGAATCCATTTAAAATTTCGATTTAGGGATTTTGTAAAAGTAAGAGTGTGTAGATGCATTTCCTGCCTTCTGGCAACTTTATGCTTTTATTGATGTCCAGGCTCATTGGGTTAGCGTCAATCGCGGGAGACTTGATCCTATACTCAGTGATATCATTGTATCCAATCCGCTCAATCAATCGCTGTGTTTTGTGAAACATTGGATGGCTTCATATTATTTGAGATAACTCAATATAGACGTCATCCCAATTTTGCATACTGCCAGGCAATCTATGAACACCCACCTAGTACCTTATAGTAAGATGCTTAGAGGTGGACCGGGAGATTCGATGAGCTACCTCAAAGATTTTTTTCTGATTCTATGAGAGAAAAACGGTGTTTTTGCGGTGTTACTTTGTCAATAAATACACTGGAAATATATTTTCGTAAATAAGCTCTCGTTTCATTAACATGGATTTTGTACATAGAACAAATGTCTCGTAAATTGTACGAAACATTCTTAATGCTTAATTTCATGGAGATCAACCAATTGCTGCTTCTCTTCAATCGTACTTATCTGAAATCATTCATTTATTTTAATTTATTTTTCATTTACATACTGAGTCGATATAAAAGATCTGTAAGTCAATCATGCAACCACCAGATTTTCTTTTTTTATTGATAACAAAATATTCGTAGCAGTTTTTATTGTTTTCGTACAATGATCGAATGTTCTTTCCGTGCCAATAAATGCTTCGTGTTTTAGACAGTTACGCGTGTGGCATTGAGTACGAAGATAGCTTCTTGAAAAGTACAAAACTATTTACATCGAATACAACGAATAGATTTGTTAGTCTTTGTACCTTCGATTTCGTAATAAAATCAAAATTTAATTTTCAGTGTGGGTGAGAAGGTCGTTGAGGAAAAGTACATTTTCAGTACAAACTGTGAACAAACTCGGTGGTTATCCTATACAAAAATCCAACACGACTGTGAAGTGAATATTTCGACACATGACAGTACCCGCTAGATCATATCTTGGTTGCTTTTTAATGCGGTTTGATTTTGAAATATGCGGTAAGCCTAAGGGTTTGAAACCCTTTCGTTTTTTTTTTTTCATTCCAGAACAAGCCTAGAATTGTTGAATTTTGTTGCCAAAATTTGACGGGTATTGTAAAGTACTTTGGGTAAGCGAAAAGAAGATAATCCAGCCGTCGTTCAGGCGGATTGTCACAAAGTGAGAGCTCGATTCCTGCTCTTGAAAATGTCCCTACTCTACTGGTCCACCGAGCGATGTGTTGTCCGTTGTATAATGTTATGTGTTCAGTGTGTGCAACCGCTGCACACTGGGCCAGAATGAAAAATTAGCAGGAATAAATTATTTTCACTTTAAAGATGCAACTTTAGAACAAAACTGTTTTTGGAAAAGTTGCAGCGTATAATTAGGTCTTTGATTTGACATCAGTTTCAGTTAGGGTGTTTCTTAAATATATTTAAATAAAAATTCTATCTTTTACGTTTCTTGACATAAAGCAATGTTCAACAAAGTTGCTCCTTATTAAATTTGAAGCAACTTTGCTGCAAGAATCATAGTCGTAGGTCTTTTGTGTCATTAGTTATGATCATTTTTACGCTTAAGAGTAGGGTGGCCCTGATAAAATGAGTATTTTTCGCCTAAATTTTTCATTTTGAGTTTTATGAAAACGGTGTTTTCAGCAAATTTTTGGAACTGGTTTAAATGCACACTTTGATTAAGAAGAAACGTAGTTTTATACATCCGTTCAAAAAATATCGTGATTTTAGTCCACAAATTTCGACTTTTTCAAATTACATTATTTTTCAAAGGGGGAAAAACGGGGATACAAATACAATCGCATATAAATGGTGAAGATAAGAGGTTTTTTTTGTTTATAAATACTCAGGTAAATTTAGAAGGATTTGGGGATAAACGGTACTATGAATGTATGTTCTTTTTAAAATAAAGTTCTTGATTTTTTGAACGACGAATAAATCACCATATTTCAATAAAAAAAACTAATATTTGCATTGTTTCAATTTAAATTGATGAATTTGCTAATAAAAAATCAGTTTGCCAAGGATGAAAATGTGAAAAGATTATCAAAATACCTATCATGAAGGATAATTTGAGGGACGCGCTGGTTGAAGGCGATGTAATTCTCTCTCTCTCTCTCTCTCTCTCTCTCTCTCTCTCTCTATAAAAATCCTAAAATATCTTGCCCTACCCTATTTGAAATCCTGGCTACGTCTTTGCAAAATTGCCTTCTTGTTCGATTGCATCAGAACTGCCAAAGCTGCTCTCAACCCTGTTACTTTTCGAATCAACACTTTATGATGCAAGCAGGGCATAATCCAACACATTCATCTAATTAACCACTCAGCCTGGAATCTTAACCAGCATCACTTAGTGAAAAACTAAACAACAAAGAATGATTTAGATGATAAATCATCGACAAATGAACCATCAAAACGAACCAAGCTGCAACCATTTTAATCCCACCGGCAAACTCCTCCTTATGCTAAACAATGGCATCTAATCTGTCTCAGCTACGAGGCGAGAACAACCATTCTTGCGATTTGCCTAATTTGACAAATCTACACCTCACTCTAGTCGATCTCGCTCAACGAAGAAGATGAAGGTGGAGCCATGGCACTCCGAAACTGGTGCCTCTGATGCAGCAGTCTGGCAAACGTCAGAAATAAGTGATTGTACTGCTTCGTTGCACTTTTCGAGACCTGCCTATCTAAAACAAATTCTGTTTACATGAAGACTTGGACTGGAGGTCACTCGCAACATTCACAACTGCACACAGACGGTTGGTCTAGTTAAATATATTCATGAAAATGAAGGTACCGGTACATCGTTTGGAATCTTTTCCCGCTTCTGGTCGGTGGGCACAAAATGAGTAGTTTTGACACTTCTGTTTAGCATACTGAAATTCGATTCAGCAGTTTCTCAACCCAACTGGACGGCGAACGAAGGGGCTAAAAGCAATTTCAGGTTCTCCCATGAAATTTGCACAAATCAAACAATGAGTCGGGAGAAGTAAAGCAAATCATGATTTGTAAACAATAACAAATCAACAATTCTGGAATTTTAGGTGCTCTTGGATAATTGGGAAGTTCAAAATTCTTACCGCAAACGATGCGGAAAAAAATTACCAGAATCGAAATTCTATTCTTCAAGATCTCTGAGCACGTCCAATCTTTTTGCTAAAGATGGCACAGTTGGTCAGTAATTAGGCGAAGTATTTATATCGAGAAAAAAAGATTCTATTTTTGCTCAATGACTCATGTGGGAGCTGACCACTTCCTTTTCCCGGGCGTACAATTGGAAGTTCCTTTCCACGACTCTCAAGAAGCAAAAATGGAAATCAAAATACTTTCAATGGGCAGTAGAACCATTAAAACTTCTGTGTGTTTCAATTTTGAGTTCTGTCTGGCGGCACATTTTACGATGAAAGAGATACGATCTGTTAACGAACGCCTCATTGTTCACATTGACGGCATGGATTGCAGAAGTGGGCGTACGTTCGAGAAAAAATAAATCCAAAACTATCAGCCATTTTCCCACGAAGTTTTAGAAAGTTTGACAAACTTCCACTTGATGACATTGTTGCAAAACTGGCGCGTGAAGTAAAGAATTTTGCGATCTGCAGTAGTTGTGTACATCTGTGATGGCTGTTACTTAAAACTCGTAATCATTTCCATGATTGAAGTTCCAATTTTGATGCCATTTCCATGCCATAGTTAATTCTTAGCAGATACATTAGGTTTTTATTATATGCAATAATTCTAAATTTTATTCAATAAACGATCACAATGAGAAGTTCTTCTTCACCTCTCGAGCAGAAAACTGATGGGGCAAGGTAAACATTGAATGAACAGCGTATGAAGCGTAAACTTTGGCAAACTAAGTAACTTCAGACGTTGTGTACAAAAATTAGCCCAATAAAAGAGAGTTTCTTTCGATAACGATTTTCCTCGCACGTTATGTGATTTAAAATGCATAAGGCGTGCATAACACATTGTGTGAATAGTCTTGAAAAAAATAGTCACGACTTATCGGATAGGTGTGACAGGAAAATAAAAACAAAAATCTACAGTCAGTCTCAAGATTGAGCGTATATGTGTGATTTATCAAGAAATCTCCAAGTTTTCCAGGGTTATAAGTGCATAAAATAAAACAACTTCTACACATGATAGAAACAATCTTTTTCTATTGTACTCAATGGTTGCAAGAAACAAATACAACAACACGTTCATTTGTAATTGGATAAACAAAGTAAAAATCTCTCACTCGGATGTAACTAAATTGAGCGAAAAATACATGATTATCATAGAAAATGAGTTTAAACAATGTCGAAAATCGTTGAAATTCGTTTTTAAGTAATTCGGTTAACCCCTTTTGGCATCCAGACCAGCTATCAAGTGTGGCGGCATCGATTCCATTATTTTCCTGGTCACCGTTGCAGGAATATTATTCCAAATCTCCTGAATCGCCAGTTTGAGCTACTTTTTGTTTCCTGTTTTTAATTTATTGATGTTATTCAATCGATGCTTGACCTCTCACCACAAGTGCTCAATGGGGATTCAATTCCGGTGACTGCGGAGGCGATCTCACTTATAACGTACAACATGTGTTTTGTCTGTGCTGTTCCTCAAAGTTCCCTCGAATTTCCACTTTTTTTTACGATTTTCAGCATTGTGTCATGTATTCTTCCAAGGGGCTGTTCATATACCACGTAGACAATCAAGAGGGAGGAGAGGTTTCGAAAAAGTCTACCTCTACTCTACGATGGGGGAGGCGGAAGTATTCCAAAAGTCTTCGTAGACCTTTTTTTTTATTTCTACAAAACGGATATTCTTACCCTCCACGCCGAAAAAAATACCGTCATAATGAACATATTCCAGCTAAATTCAAACATAAAATTAGCTTATTCTGGCCACAAGCCCAAACATTCTTTCATTCAAAAATACTCTTTGTTTAAAACCAAGTGACATCGATGTTTGAAATTAAAATCATATTATGTTTATTTTGTAACCGCTCGCGTACTGAGGTTTAATTAGAAGCGTTTCGAAGCTATTCTGCTAGAAACGCTTCATAATTCAACTGGACTATTAAAGTGCTACCTACCGTAACGCCTTATTAGGTCCAAATGTGTTCTAGCACGGACCGAAACCAAAACCACGCGAACCGTTTGCTGCAATTTTTGAGCACAGAAATCCCAAGTAGCAATTCAAATGCAAATTGGTTTTATTCATGTTTTATGGTAGTTTTATCAAAGCATTATGGAGGTAATCTGGTTTTATCAGGGCATTTTCCAAGTTAAGGTGATTTTAATTGATTAACAGTTCTTAAGAGTGATTAAAGAACACTTGAAGAAACCTCCATAAAACTACATAATTTATAAGTGTAATTCACCTTCTAAGTAATTTTATACTTGAGATACTTGAGTCCCCTCTCAAGACATTCGCATCTTTCATAAAACCTGATAAAAGTTTTGAAAAAGTTTTATGACATTCTTCTTTAAGATAAATGTATCTTGAAAATGCTGCCATAAAACGCTCTTAGAACCATTTGGTTTCTAATAAGAGCACATACTCTTGAGAAAGAACATTGTGTGTGTGTGTGTGTGTGTGTTGTGTGTGTGTGTGTGTGTGTGTGTGTGTGTGTGTGTGTGTGTGTTTTCAAACAATCTCCCACTGACCGGCAGTGCTTTTATGGAAGAAACTTGCATTTCTTCAGTAATTTATATGAAATCACTATGTGCAAACATTTTTAGCCCTGGAGATTTAAGGTGACAGCTCTATTGAAAATCCAACGACCCATTTCAAGAATGCCTGTTCCTACACGTACATTCTGAGGTCATCTTCATATACAATAAGCCCCGCATGAAAATCTTCGCATATCAAATGGATATGTGAAGAGTTTTCACACTTCCAGAATCAAAAATGGACATTCTTGATCCTGGCGTGTATATAGTTAATTTATATTTTTGATACTATAAAACGACCTCACCAATGTTCCTTTTCTGATGTAGGAAAGTTCGTCCGGATGCGGGACCGGGGCACTAAAAAACAAAAAATGGGGAAAAAACTACCGACGCACAATCAATCTAAAGAAACACACTAAGAGGATTCCATTCACAACGTCCTACGCAAATTACTCGAAAAACTATAATTTCATCTTATACTTCAATTGAAAAAAGGAATAATTTTTAATTTTATTTCCGCGAAAATAACGCAGCAAAAACAAAACACGTCATTTTCAGAGCACCGCTTGCTGCGATCATCATACTCTTGAGAAAGAACATTATGTTAAAAATTAAACAAACTGTACAATGGACGCCCATAGGGTAAAGAAAATATAAAATAGTGGATCGTTCAAGCGGAACTTCAATAAAAACCTATCCAATATATTGAATACTCCTTCATCTTAGATTCCATTGGATTCGCAGCCTACTGAGACTAACTTATCAGAAGGGTCTATGCGTTATGCGTCCTATTTTTTTGTAACGAATCAAATTAAATGGTGCAATGTGTCGCCAGTTGAAAACCGAGAATCATAACTCATGATTATTGATTTTATGCCAGTTGTGTAAGTTAAATCTAACGTCCCAGGTAGTGCGTTATCGTATGTCCACCACCGTTAAATCTAAAGTCGGAAGTGGTGAGCTGGAATTGCTCAGTGATCTACTACACAGCGCACTTCATCCGACGGGTTTAGCATATAGATCAAGACGAAAAATCATTTTTCGCTCAACTGATGTTTCTGCATTCCAGGCAATATTTATTATCTGTTATTCTCCCCAAAACCATTGTTAGCATATTCAAGTTAAATTTTCTTTTTGTTGTTTTTTTTTTGTTTTTTATCGACTTACGCTGGTGATTTAAAATATTGAATCATAAGCTGTTATTATGATTAAGAACAACAATTATGCATAGGCACTTTTGATTTGCGTGGTCACATTTTCTTTGTTTATAATGTGCCTTTTTCACGCTGATTTTATGGCTATCTTACGAAAGACTTGTTTACCTTGAGCAATTCAAACAAGTTTTATTCAAGCGTAACTCATCTTTTTCAAGAGTAAAACAAATAAAGATGAATTTATCGCGCTCCTCAAAAAATTTTGTTAGTCTTGTGCAAGAAATATAGGTTTTATTTGCGTTTTATGGTAGTTTTAGATAAAACCATTGGAAAAATGGCGAGCGTGGCTATTCTGGATTCCCTCGGAATGGTAGCCATTTTCATAAGTATGCAACAAAACTCTCCAATGGTACGAACAAACAATGCTGTTTAAAATACATTTTGAAACATAAAATGGATTGAAGGCACAATTTATCCAAGATCTAACAATTTATCAGCCTTGTCACCTAATAGTTGAATTTTCTACTATTTTTTTTAATTTTTTAAATAAATCAATGTTCTAGCAATAATTCAGAGGCACATAAAAATTATCGAACTTTTATGTAATAAAACACCAATAAACTGAATGTCGTATGAAAAATTCAGCAATTGCAGGCAAAAAACAGATGCATTCATTGTCAATTTTACAATTAATTTACATACGTATCCACTTTGGAAGCGAAATATATTAGCTTCCACTCAACCATAAACAAAACAAAATCGCCATTCAGCAGAACGAATCGAAAAATGGAATCTTCGAAGCATATTTGTGACGGACTGGAAGTGTTCTTAAAGAGGAAAATCATAAAACTATCAAAACTTGTGGTAGTTTTATCATAGTTTTAAGTATGTCTTGAATGTCATTACAAGTATGTACCGATAAAACTATCAAGTTTTAAGCGAACCTTGGGAAATAGTCTTGAGAACCTCCTGTAGTATGGGCCTTTTGGAACTTACGAGGGTTTTATGGCTGTTTTATCGATGTTATGTAGAATATCTAGTTTTATGCTTGGTTTTATCAAATGAGTCTTGAAAACTTCTTCAAGTGTACCCTAAAATTTAATTTTGTTACTTGGGATGCCTCTCAGATTTCTCTTAAAATTAAATTACTGGCCTAACCAATAAGAAAACGACACATGCCTACAGAACATCCCATAGTGTCCGTTGTTTCGAGGTCTATTGAATCCTCAAAGGCACGCCATAGATGATTTTCAATCCACAAGCCAAGCTAGGCAGAAGCACCCAGTGAAAAATACACTTTGAGTGAAAAGCTGAAGAAGAAAGTTAAGAACAACAGGTGAATAGAGTGATGCTAAACCGAGCATGGTAGTGTACTAACGGTTTTTCGGTTCGAAGGCCTATACCTTCGAACGAAGGTCATTTATCACGGGCAGGTTGAAGCGGCATCAGCGACCGGTCAATCGCCAATCGAAAGCCCGTCCCGGAGTCCTATCCGCCACACGCCAACGTGTTCGACAAGCCACCGTTTGAGGACCGTCTCGAAGTCAAGTGACCGTCTCGTCGCTTATCTTTTCTGGCGCTGTCGCGCTAGCCCCGCTGCAATCCATTCGCTGTGCAGCGTGAGGTTCGGCGAACGTCTCTCCACGTGTCAGTTCATTCGGCAACCAACTCAGCCGTTTCCAACCGACTTACCGTTCGGCGCGTGTGAGCGCCGGTTCAATCACTCGGCCATCCGGCCAGAATCGAGTACAGTTGTGGCACTGTCAGCTTGCCGAATACCGCCACCAGCACTACGTCATCGCTAGACCAACTGGCCGCAAATAAGCACGGCCGTGACATTACCGGCCACAAGCACATCTTCAGTAGTCAGCGATATCATCCGTCCAGCGTCATCCTCCGCACAACATCATCATCACCGCCTGGGTTGCTAGATGAAAGGTTAGAAAGATTAGATAGTAAGTTAAACTTCTGTACGAAACACACTACTAACCCGATATCATACACCAAATGAGAATCCACTATCCACACATCCTTTTTCCAACGACACCAAAATGAAATATTAGTTTGGTTAGCATAGACAATCGGTGACGTTAGTAAATTTGGTTTGAGAGTTTTTTGAGGTTAGTCCCGCGATCGATAGACCCGCCCTGACTGAGTTAGCTGGGTAAAACGCGCATTTCCGCATCACGCTGAAAGGCGTGTTGGCGCTTAAGCGGATTTGTATTCTTATCATCATTTAGGGTTTTGGTCAAGTCGGTCCGTAACAGAAGAACAGTCCCGCTTAAGTCGAATTCCGTTTCAGTCGACGGCCGAGATTCGCTCCTCTTCTGTTACCGATCCCCGGTGTACAGGCCCACGGCACAGGCGTGCCGAAAACATAAGTCCCGTTTCGTTTCGCCTATTCTTATCGTAAGTTCGGGCCTGCCGCCATTTTATCCTGTTACAATTTTCAACATATTAATGATACGAATAAACGTACAATTATTGGATCATAAAATCCGTGCTGGTTTTTACTACAATATTGAGTACAATTCATCTAGGTCGACACTCTTGAAGCGATTTCGAAACGAGTCCTTATTTGGCCACCATGTTTAATGATAGACTTTATCATTTTCCAAAGCAAACGACTCAAAAACTACTGCGATTCCGTGATGGAAATTGTTTAGTAATATGTGCTGCACTGCACACAGTTTTCGAGCCCTTAACTTTGAAAATATTGAAGCAATACATCAAATCAGTATAATATGGCAGCTAATTAAAGAATGGAGCATAACATCCCGTACACACTACAGCCTTTATTACGTGATATAGACAATCTTCATATTAGCATCTATACATCTAAAGACTGTCTACGATAAATCTCTGACAAAACAATAATAACGGGTGTCCACTAAATAATGAGAACGAAAAGAATGGGTCAGGAAAAAAATACCAGTGAAGTTTTGTTCAAACTGATTTATTTTATTAAAAGGGTCAACTTAAATCTTCAAACTAAGTTTAGTGAATATTGTCATATGGTCCGTGGTCCGCCGTGCGGCGCAGCTTAGTCGTTATGCTGGAACATGACCGTTGGACGGCAGCCACATCGATTTTTCGGATGCAGCTTTTGGTCCTGTTGGTAAGTTGCTTGGTGTTCTTGGCCTTCCAATTATCCTTGTATACCATGGAGCTCAAAAGACCGAAGAAATCCTCGATAGGACGGCACTGTGGCAAATTTGTCGGATTCCGGTCTTTTGGGACATATGGTATATTTTGGCTCTCCAAAAACGTTAGCGTTTTTTTGCGTAGTGCGATGATGCCTTGTCCGGCCAAAACACGTATTTGCCATCCGAGTGATGTTGTTTAAGAAATGGGATGAGTATTTTCTGCAAACACTCTCTTTGGTACACCTCCTGGTTGATGGCCAAACCGCTTGGTTTGAACCACGGCTTCGAAATACCTTATCGGATATTACGATGTATAACATAACCTTCGATTCAAATTTGTGCTTGAACTTATACATTACTTTTGGAGGAGTAGTAGATTTGTCCTTAGTGTAGAATCGGTCGTTTCCCGGTATCTGAGACTTCGAAAGAGGAAAGTAGCTTTCGTCGTCCAGAACGAAAGATTTTCCGCCGTAATTCCGAGTCATCCAGCGGCATTGGGATTTCACGGTTTGAATCTGCTCATCTGTGTACTCTGGGGATCTGGTTTCTTTCTACACACTATTCCTTCTTTCTTTAGCGTCTTGCAGATGAGTGACTTCGAACAATGGAACTTTCGGGCTGCTTCCCGTTGACTTACCGAATCCTTGTTGTTGAACATGCTGCGCAGCGAGCGGAGCGTTTTCTCATTCATTATTTTCGCTGGACGGCCGCAACCTTTCTTCCGGGTTACTCTCATGCATGCCAGGATACGGTATACGGTGGATACCGGAACTTTTTCACGACAAAAATGGTCCACCGTGTATTTTTTTCCACGATCTTCGTTCGCTTGAAAGAATTGTACAACGCGCGCGCGCAGTTCTTCCTGTTTCGACGGCATGCTGAACACGACTGAACATGTTAGAGTGAAATAAGAGTGTATGAAAATTTTCTGGAGAGTGCAACGATTCATTCATCTAAAGTGACATTTCTATGCGGCCGTTTTTGTTCTGATGGAAAAGTATTCTCATTTTTTAGTGGACACCCGTTATCTCCATGAAGGATTATCCAATCATAATGAAATTTTGACCAGTTATTTGGAGATTTCATAGCTTTGATTTGGCACCAACAAAACTAAAATCGGTATAGCTCAGTATGTAATCGGAGACTAAACTGTTTGATTACTATTATAATAGGCCTTCAAGTACTGTTTTGTTCAAATCTTCGTAACGAAATGTCCGAATGAAAAAAAAATCAATAGTGTTCTATGGGAATGTTGTAGCTTCCATTTGCCGTCAACAGAACTGAAATCGGTTCACAGATGGCTGAAAAACCGATGTGACATTATTTGTAACGTACACACACCCACACATACACACATACACACACACACTCACACACACACACATACACACAGACATGTGCTCAGTTCGTCGAGCTGAGTCAAATGGTATATGACACTCGGCCATGTGGGCCTCGGATAAAAAGTCGAGTTTTCAAGCGATCTTAATACCCTTCTATTGATGTAAGAAGGGTAAAAAGATAAATGAAAAGAGTTAAAAGGAGTCTGGAAAATATCAGGAACATTGAACACTGTGAAATGGAAATTCAAAGGTTTTTAGACACTAAAAAGTGAAAATCAAGGCTAAAGAACGAAATAAACAGATGAAAGAAGTTTCAAAGGAGAGGCAAAAGGAAAAGGTTGCTTTCTAAACACAGGTAACATAAAGGTTAGTGAAGCAATGCGAGAAAAGAGATATGATTAATTGTTTCAATTTATTGTAATGGTATGAAGAAATCTCACTCAGTGTCACAAATTCATTGTTATTAAAAAAATCACTGTCGATATGTTTACACAGGATTATGAATTCGTTAATTTTGGTAAACAATGAATAATGATTTCAAAATGATGAGCCCGCAACAATCCGATCTTTACGTGACCTTTTGTTTGAAAATGTTTTAAAATGTGAGTAAAATCTAATGTAACAAGTGGTTCTCATCTACACGGTGTTCAATAAGTTCGAATACAAGTTTTCATCATTGCGTAGGTATGCGCCATGTACATATTCTGCATTGGTATTGGTGTCAGCTTTAGCTTCATTCATACGCTACCGAATGTGCGCGGTGTTGACATTCTGTTAGTTGTTGTTCGTTTGTTACGCGCGATGAAAGAGTATCGGGACTTCGTAATTAAGCGTTTTTTGAACGGTGAGCGACCCGGCGATATATTCCGGCTGCTGAAATCGCATGGGGTCAAGCGGAACTTTGTCTACACGACCATCAGGCGATACCGGGAGACGTCCTCGACCAATGACCGTGCGAGATCCGGTCGGCCGCGTTCAGCGAGGACGCCACGGGTCATCAAGATCGTGAGGGAGCGAATTCGGCGCTAAAAGAACCGCTCAATCCGGAAAACGGCTGCAGATCTCAACGTTTCCATTGGAACCGCTCACACCATACTCACCAAGGACCTTGGTTTCAGGCCTTACAAAAACGTAAGGTCCATGGCGTTTCGGAGGCTACCAGCAAAAAGCGGTTGGATCGAGCTAAGAGGATCTCTCTCGGCACGCTGGTCAGGAGTTTGTTTTTCGGACGAGAAACTGTTCGTGCTGCAGCAGCCGCACAATGTGCAAAATGACCGGGTGTGGGCGCCATCGAGGGACAGCATTCCTGAATCCAATATAAACATCCCTCGGTTCCAAGCGCCGCGTCGGTGATGGTTTGGGGGCAGTATGCAAACGTGGTAAGCTACCCTTGGTGTTTATTGAAAAAACGTCAAAATCAACGCGGCGTACTACAAAACTGAGGTTTTGGAAAAGGTTGTTGCCCCAGTCTCCGAAGCCTCTACGGCGATGAGCACTACGTGTTCCAGCAGGACGGTGCACCAGCCCATACGGCAAATGTGGTTCAAGCCTGGTGTCGGGACAATTTAACCGACTTTCTGGACAAAACTTTGTGGCCTCCCAGCTCCCCGGACTTGAATCCTCTCGACTTTTTTGTTTGGTCCTATATGATGGCGAAGCTGAACGAATACAAGGTCAGCACTTTGGATCATTTCAAGACGGTAATTCTCAAAATCTGGGACGAAATGCCCATGCAGTCCGTGCGTGCCGCCTGCGACGCGTTCGAGAAACGTTTGAAGCTCGTTAAGGAGTACAAAGGGGGGGTCATTCCAAGAGAAATGTTGTAAACGTTCCTTGTAAACATAGCTTTCAATAACATAAATCCAAAAAATAAAAAAACATGTTTTCATTTTTTTAACAAATTTTGAAAGTGTATCCGAACTTATTGAACACCGTGTAATGTCAATCCGGTTTTCAAGCAAAACGAAAATAAGAAAGCTCGTAAAGTTGGCGTCTTTGAGCCACTCACGAACCTTTCTCCAGAGATGGTTGCATGTCCGTGATATAAATTTGTATGTAAGTATTCTATAAATAAAACATTTCACTAATAAACACACAAGTACAAAACATGGTAAAATCAAAATAAAAAAAAAGACGGAAGTTACGAAGATATTCAATTTTTCATATATTCAATGAATAAAACATAATAAATAGTGAAAAATGACACTAACAGTGTTCCAAAATCAGTTTATGTTAATGCTAGAAATAATTAAAAATCAAACTTAAAGTAAAAAAAAGGGAAGTTAACATAATGAAATTTTGAACACTTATTTGAAGATATTATAACTTTAATTTGGCGTTAACAAAGCTTCAATCCTGAGCTTCAATTTTGATTATCGATATGGATTCAAGATACTTAATAAGTACATATTCGTTGAAAATAGTAAATGGAGACTTTGTGTAATTTTCGAATATACTCGTTGCAGTTCAAAACCAGACCACTCGAGCCAATCGATGCTGCTCTAATTCTATACAGTCGCATAGTGTGGCTAGTCTGCTGTATGTGCTATACAACGCTCCAGATGCGACACAATAGAATGCAAGCGGCATCGATTGGTGTGATTGGTCTTGGTCGGTTTTGCACTGCAACGAGTATATTTTCATCTCACAATTATGTGCTCTCAGGTATTGTTTTGGTCATATCTCCATGAAGGATTATCCAATCATAATGAAATTTTGACCAGTTATTTGGAGATATCATAGATTCAATTTGACATCAACAAAACTAAAATCGGTACACAAATAGCTCAGTATGTAATCGGAGACTAAACTGTTTGATTACTATTATAATAGGCCTACAAGTACTGTTTCGTTCATATCTTCGTAACAAAATGTCCAAATGAAAAAAAAAATCAATAGCGTTCTATGGGAATGTTGTAGCTTTCATTTGCCGTCAACAGAACTGAAATCGGTTCACAGATGGCTGAGAAACCGATGTGACACTATTTGTAACGCACACACACACACATACACACATACACACACATATACACACATACATACACACAGACATGTGCTCAGTTCGTCGAGCTGAGTCGAATGGTATACGACACTCGGCCCTGTGGGCCTCGGATAAAAAGTCGAGTTTTCAAGCGATCTTAATACCCTTCTATTGATGTAAGAAGGGTAAAAAGAATACATGATGTTCGGGCTATTTGATTTTCGCCTTCTGGTCTCAAAACATAACATCTAGCTTGAAGCGGAAGGTGTCAGGAACAATTGTTAGCTTTGTCTAGTGACCATTGTTTTCAGAAGTAAACCGTTTTTGAAAAATGTCAACCGTTACCATCACTGCTCTCTTCATCATCATTGTTGAATGAAAGCGTTACCGTCCGCTCAAGAATGACGTCACGCAGTGTGAAAACTGCCCATCTCTCGGGCACGGTACCAGGAGCTGCCATATGAAATCACGTTGTGGCAAATGTCAAGGAGCGCATGTGACAACTGTGTGCAGCAGAATAAACGAAGATGTTGAAGGAAAAACAACCAATCGTACCCAAAGCGATCGGAATTCGTCGAAACCCGCAAGCCAGCAACAATCAAAACGAACAAACAATTTCAGCGACGACGGCCTCTACCGGTGACAGAGGAACACTTCCCGCAGCTCCGGTACAACGTATCTAATTTACCGCCTCTCGACGTAAACCATCGACAGCGAAACCGCCAACCGACTACCACAGTTCAACACCGACTTGTAACCGCCTCGACAGCTCCACCAGTTCAACATGCTCCTCCACCAGTCTGGAGAAATCCGGTAACAATTAGTTCAGCTACCCATTAGTCTGATGATGACTTCTACACGCAGGAACAAATGATAGAGTTCATCCAGACACTGGAACAAATCAACGCTGCTAGCTAGGTGCTGATGAACTTCATCAACAAATATGGACCGTGAAGCCACCATCAAAATTCTAAAGTGGAATGCTTGTTCCGGTCAGAACAAACATCTAGAGCTAACGGATCTCCTCAAGCTAACTCGGCGGCGGGGGCAATTCATCATCACTGGCAACCTCAACGCAAGACATGTAGGCTGGAGGAACACACCAACGGATCCATAATCCAAAATGACCTGGAGGAGGGTCACTATGATGATTAGAATGATTAGTTTGACAATCGTTGGTTCGAGACCGTGTTTACCTCTGCGTCTCTACAATTGTCAAGGGAAGGATAGATTTGTGTTAGTGGGGCTGGTTATTTATATGTGGTCAGTGATGCGATCAATGAAAAAAGCGCAGTAGACTTCTTTTTATTTTAAATCTAGTGGTGATAGAACGAGGCAAGTTACAAATAGTAATGAAGGGGACGGGCCTGGGATTGAACTCCCGACCATCTGCTCAGTAAGCAGAACGGGTATCCACTGAGTTACCCAGCCACGTCTCATTGTTTAAATCGGGCCACATTCTATTGAAAAATTCATAAAAGTGAAGCCTCAAAAAGATACTTTTCAATTAATATTGCATTGTTCAGTCATTATTACATATGAAGGGTGTATTGTTTAAAATTTGCATACACTCAAATAGCTCTAACTTTTGATCCGTGGGATACAATTAATTGAAATTTTGCATAGATATAATTAAATGTATATTGTTTAAACTCTGTGAGCTAATTCTCGAGTAATTCATGTTAAGGTCCTAAAAGCCATTTGTAAACAATGACTTTAAATGTCGATTTCTCTTGAGTCTTCCATCACTCTCGTGAAATGAAAGCAGCATCTGGTAGAAGAATGCTAGTTCCACCATATGGAGTAGTTGGATATAGTAGGATTCTCGTGCTTCGTGAGAGATTAACGTTTAAAGTCATTGTTTACAAATGGCTTTTAGGCCCTAATCATGAATTACTCAAGAATTTTATCAGCTGCACAAAAGTTTTCAAAAAGGGTGACGAAAGAACAGTGCGTGCGCCAAAAAAGTTTTGCACGTGTACTTTGAGAATATGGATCTGTCGCATTGTGCCATCTGAAAAAAAGGTGGGAATCGCAAATGCCACGGTGTCTGGTAACATTAAACTTTTTGAAAAACGAATGACCGTTTATCAGAAACGAAGATCCGGAAAAAAAGCCTCATGTCAACTAGAACGATTACAAAAGCATGGTTGAGGTCTTTAATCAGAAACCGAACACCTCAGTTCAAGATGTGGCTACAAAGTTGCATGTGAGCAAGACTTTCATGCAGAATGCCAAAACACTAGCTGGACTACGTACGCTTAAGGTTCAGAAGTACGCAATCTGTGACAATAAACAGAATATGGTCGCAAGCAGCCGTGTCCGGGAGTTGTACGACCAGAAGTTAACGAAACCACACTGTTGCGTTATGGATGACGAGACATATGTGAAGGCAGACTTCAACCAGTTTTCAGGACACAGAAGATGTCAAAGTCATTAAAATGTACTTATAAGATTTTTTTTTTCTAGACACGGGTATGAATACAAATCTACCTGACTGCTGTCAGCTCAACCAGAGGCTTAAAAATCCCGATATATTAACCGTTTTTCTAAAAAAAAAAGAAATTTGATCATTTACTTAAGATAGCATCAGCTTATATCGCTTCCGTTGCGTCTAAACAAAAACGGGTATGGCTGACAGCCTCCATGTTTGCAAAAGATGTGTTTCTTATTCAATAATCTATCATATAACATACTTTTTTTGTGGACATCGCTACTAAAATTTGAAAATGGCTGAAAATGTTGTTCCAACTAAGTTTCCTTTTAATAAAATTCACAATAACTACAGAACGGCGCCCAAGTAACAATTTCAGTTCTATTCTATCCGTATAGCACTCCTCCCGGCTTTGTTGATGAAACTACATTCAAAACTGTTTTGTCCACCAACACCTCCTCTATGCATCTTAAAAGCCGAAATGTGTACAAAGTGGTCCACTCTATAGACGGCTGTGAAAACAAATTAATAAAACCTTCACAATTATGAAAATGTTCTAGTGAAAGATGTTTTG
This sequence comes from Aedes japonicus, assembly GCA_034211315.2. NCBI lineage: Eukaryota > Metazoa > Arthropoda > Insecta > Diptera > Culicidae > Aedes > Aedes japonicus. The sequence continues at coordinate 37,990 of JASCZW010001295.1, forward strand.
ACCACTTGAGAACCTTCATAAAACCTATTGGCTGCCATCAAAATCAGCATAGGGCCAAATGGCCCCCGCTGTCATGCTTCACGGCGATATTGTGGTTGGTTTTTCTGCTTTGTTCGATTCTCTGCTCTTTTGATTCATTCAACAGCAAAAAATGACTAAGAAAAAACTGTTTTGCATGAAATTATGTTTGATAGCAAAATATATGAAACAAATTGAGTGTTTTTTACAGCGTATCATGCTCCAAACCATATGCGCATTTAATTTTATGGTGAATACTGGCACGATAAGAGCTGAAAATTAATGCGCCTCGGAAATTATGCGAGTTTACAACAACAAAAACAAAATTGAAAAAAATATATTTGATAAATTAATCAAGAAACTTCTGAAAATTGATGGAACTCAATAAGGATATGTAAAAATAATCCAAAATTGGTATCCAATGTCCAGTTCATTCGCATTAAATTAAAATGTGGTGTATTTATTTTTCCACATATCAATGATATTTCATATTGCGTTATGGCGATTGCAAGGAATCACTTTTTTTTTTTTCTTAAAAGCCAATTTCTCTTCGCAATGACTATAATAAAACTATTTGGTCAATTTATGACTTCCCTCAATGCCAAATTGCCGTTTTATGCATTTATTGGAGGCAAAACGGTTTTTAAATGCTTTTTCAACTGACTTCAATAAAACTAAATAAGATTATATAAATAAACCATAAACCTGACTAAAATATAAAACGTTATGGCAACTCTTGGTACCGTAATAAAATCAGATTTATTTCTAGTGGCTTTCTTAAAACTTTAATAAAACTAAATAAAGCTGGATGGTTTTGGCAATGTTCACATAACATAAGAGCCCTTTCCGACCGCTAAGTAAGCATGTATTTATATCTCTCATCAAAAGTTCACACTCTTCTCACTTAATTTTTCAATCATCGTTCATCAGCAATCACCCGAATTGCATCTCGCGTGGCCATAAGCAACGTTTTGGCTTCCAACGGTAACTCTCTGCGGTAGTCCTCCTTGTTGGCCAAACTGAACCGGAACTTGACAAGTAATGCCACCAGCGCCACCTTTGTCTGCAGAACTCCCATGCGTAATCCTATGCACAGTCTAGGTCCAGCACCGAATGGGAGGTATGCCTTTTCCTGCTCCGGGCTAGCATTTCTGAGTCGTTCCGGTACGAAATCATATGGATCGGGAAAGTACTGTGAGTCGCGATGCATGCCCAATAGGGACACTACTACAGATGTGCCCTTTTCAATTGTTACATCCGTTCCGGGAATGCGGTACGCTTTGGTGCACTCCCGATTCAAGAATGGTACGGGTGGATGTTTTCGTAGGGTTTCATCCAGGCAACACTCTAGGTATTTCATTTCCGCTAGACTGTCGTACGTTATGGCTCCACCATGACGCGAGAGGACACTGTCGATTTCCTGATGAACCTTAGCTTGTATTTCGTAATTACGAGCAAGCTCAAAAAGACAAAATGTCATCAGCGTGGATGACGTTTCGTAGCCTGCTACGAAGAAGACGAACGCCTGGGCAGCTACTTCGTTGATTGTCAAGTTTTTGGCGGTAGTCGATGAATCCAACTTCCATTGTTCGTCATTGAGAGACACAGTTCCAGCATTTCGTAGCTGAAGTAACAACTGCATCATGTCCTTCCGAGGAATACCATCTCGCTCACGTTGGTCCAGCGTTTTCTGAACCACATCAATCATGAAATCCCCAATATCCGGTGCTACCATATTGAATCCCAAAAGCGCCTTCAACCCCGGAAGGAAGAACGCGAATGCCAATCGGAGCAAAGTTTGCAAATCTTGTTTGAATATTTTTGTTCCCATCTTTCGGAAAAGCTCGTCTTCGTTGTTGATGGAGTCGATGTCGATTCCAAACGCTACCGAGGCAATAACATCCGTCGTGTATCGTGCGGCCAGTTCTTTCACGTCAATAGAATCATGGGACGATTTTTCCATTTGGAATCGCTTTTGAAGTAACGTTGCCTTCTGAACCAAAATAGGAAACATTGCTTTCAAGCACCCGGAACTGAACGTGGGCGTCAACTTGGCTCTCAGATTCTTCCACTTCACACCACCAAGCGAGAACAGATTTCCGCTCAACGGGTCCGTTTCTTCGTTCACGTGCACTCCTCGGTCGTGGAAGTGTTCAAAATCTCGGGTAAGAATGTTTTTCACCATCTGCGGATCGTTGATAAGAAGCGAAGGCTTGATCGACAGGTAAATTCCGACGTACGGCAGATGTTTGGTTTTAGCATAGAGATTGGCGTAGGTCATCGGTATTCCATTCTGCTGTCGGAAGAATTCACTGAAATTACCGAACGGAAACGATGGCTGAAGCTGGGGAACTCCTCGACGAGTCCAATACCGAAACTGGTACGATATGAGAAAAGCGGCGAGGACGGCCACCAGGGCAACAAGAAACAGAAACATTTTTTCGGACTGCTGATCCGATGAACGTTCAATATATACTGAGACTCAGTTATAAAGTAAAATGCTAATAATGCTGCTATTATCGTCGCCGCCCAGCTGATTACCGGTTTTACAAATACCGAAACGTACTTATCTTGGCGTTAAGTCGTGAATTTGATTTTTTTTGGCAAGTCATCATGGCGTTGGGTCAGTCTCATGGTTGGCGATAGCGAACGTGCCTATTTTTACTTTGTAGGGCAGGGGGTGTGTGATAAGAAACAACAACGCCATTCCATATCATTGGCGGGCTTGAATTGGAAGAATGAAAACGAGTTTTTTTTTGGGGTTCATTGAGCGTGCAGAGAATATTCGTATTGATCTTGTTTGGGATGTTCTGTTTAGTACGACAGAGTTCAAGCGAAAACATCGTAGGCAAAATTGTTTACAGATTGAATACCACATTTCAGTTTACAGGGAGGGGCTTTAATTTATAATCCAGTTAAATCCAGATAAAGTGAGTCGCTTCGCCGCTTCTTAAGCGTTTTGTTTCACGCAGTACTGATGAGAGCTGTTGGAAAGTGGATGGTAAACAACTGGACGATAACCCTTTTTTTATCAACAAGAAAAATTTACATTAAATATTCATACCAGATTTGGGCATTTGATACGTGAAATATCGTGAAACATAGCACGTTCACATTACACTCTATATCACGTAATATAGCGAGATGATATCGATGTTACGTTGAGGTGTTCACACTACATTGAGATGATATCATTTGACATTCATGAAAAAAAAGAAGAACCGTTGTTTGTATACATTTGAGATTTTTGGTGAATATTGTAAGCATCGTATTTATTTTACAACTAAAAGAGATTGAAAATGAAAGTTAGTAAACAAAATTTAAGAATAATCCTTACGCAACACGTGAGACGACTTCACGTTATGAGAGATACATATGTGTCGGATGAATTCTTTGCGAGAATCGTTTAGGTCGGCGGCAACACATATTGAGGATCATAAAGCTTCAAAAGAAATCGGTTGCATTATCTGTTCAGTTGACACGGAATCGTGGGACCAAATCAATATGGAAGGTTTATAAGGTCAGCATCCGTAATAATCCGGACACCTCAAAACATGAATAGAACATAAATTTCGCATTATATTTCCGTCGTAGTTGTTTATTTCAGATTCATGGGATGTGTTTTAACAATTCGTGAAGACAAAACATAGTTATTCGGTATTTGCATAAAATTTTCGAGCTTTGCGCTGAACTCCGTCCATTGGGGTTTCTACAGACTCTTCAAAAATCGTAGAAGCCGTCTTTGTCCAAATTTGCTGGAAGTGTTTGATGTCTTTGATTCCTTGTTTTTTTTTCAGAAAGCCTCCGCTTCATCAAAGCCCAATATCTCTCGATTGGCCGTAGCTCTGGGAAATTTGGCGGGTTTGAGGTTTTTGGTACAATGTTCACTTGATTTGCTTGGTACCACTCCATCACAGTTTTAGCATAGTGGCATGATGCCAAATCGGGCCAGAACAAAGGTTTTTCTTTGTGACTTTTGATGAAGGTTAGCAATCGCTTCTGCAGACACTCTTACTGATAGATCTCCTTGTTGGTTGTGCCTGTAGTGCCGAAAGACTTACTCTTTTTGCCACTCGTACAAATTGTTTGCCACACAAGGTATTTTTGGGAAATTTCGATGCCTTCTTCGCTCTGAAATTCTCAACTGTAGCATTTCTGGCCATAGCAGAATAAAAATCCAGCCCTGGAAGCTGCTTGAAATCCTCCAGGACATAAGTTTCATCGTTCATAACAACGCATGAAAACTTCTTCAAATATTCGCAGTACAAACGTCGAGTCCGTGATTTTACTGCCAAGTTCTGTTTATCGTTGCAATTTGGAACTATTTTTACTTTAAACGACTTAAGTCCCAACCTTGTTTTGATTTCTGGACAAAACCAGGCGACATCCCTATTTTACGAGCCACCGTTCGAATGGAGATATTTGGGTTTTTCGTTATTATCCTTTTCACCTTTCGGTCCAATGTTTTTGTCACTTCTCGATCACCTCTCCATCATCAAACGTTCCGAAAATGATTTGAGCACATCGTGAATAGTGGATTTAGGCAAATCCAATGTTTTTGCAAGGTCCCGTATTGACAAGTCAGGATTTGTACGCCCGTACAAAATTCGCTCGCGCACTTGTTTCTTTCGTCGCCATCTTGAATACTAAATATGAACTGTAAACATCAATCATAGTCTTTTTCATCATAGACTCTCAGCTATACCACAGTGAAATTTTTCATTCCTATGTGCAATATTTCAAAAGTTACAATGATTTGAAGGTGTCCGGATTAATGTGGATACAGATTTTATTCCCGTAAGAAAATAATCATTAGCTTAAGACGAAACTTAACTGAATATAGCAGATAGGCTGTTATTAGTCTAAACGCTGATCTTAGGTTCAAAATTTCAGTTTACGTTTTATGTTTGTAAATATGTCTCTAATAATTACAGAATCGTACTTGTCGCTTTTTTGAAGAGGATGCTCAAAAAACGGAGCGGTATTCTTCAAAGAAATGGCAGGATACCACGCTACGAAAATGTATCCCACTACGAAAAAGAGTGGAAATGGCACTTTATGCACTTGGGTCCTCAAGTGAATATAGAACCGTTGCCAATTTGTTTGGAGTAGGCAAATCAACAGTTCTCGAAATTCTGCTTGAGTTTTGCCAGCAGGTACGGAGCACAATGCGCGAAGAGTATTTTGATGCGTTTCCACTAATCAATGAACGCGTCAAAGAATGTGTTAATGGATTTCAGAAACTCGGATTTCCACAGTGCTACGGTGCAATCGGTAAGTTCTCTTTTAAGTTTAATTTTCAGAATAGTAGAGGAAAGGCTTGTAAGATGGAACGGCTTGTAAGATGGAACAGCGCCACTTTTGACATTGATAGCGACAACACAATTTTTTTACTATTCTTCAATTTTCATTTGCTTTTGGAGTGAATACACTCATTCGATCTAGCTCTTCCAGGTTTCATTGTTCGAAAGTGGTGGAATAATTAATAAAGCAATTATTTCTTGTGCTTAAGTGCTGTAAGTGGAAATTTTCCATCAATATCAAATGTGTCCGCGAAAGATCCGCGAAAAAATAAAAATTATACATATTACGAACAAAAAACAGATCGTATTTCATCTTACAAGCTTTTCCTATATGTAGAAAGTGTTACTTCACTTCCATATTCAAATGATATTCAATGATGAATATCATTTGAATATTCAGGTATTACGCTCTCACGTCTTAGGTTTTAAAGTTAGAACAATACATTGTGATCCATATCTACGGAAAGAATCAAGAACAACAATTTTATCATATTTGCTATTGCGAAAAACAGCTTATGGAACGAGTTGTTGGCAAATTTATCGCATTGGGCCGAAATGAATATTTACAACACTGGCCGCAACGCGCCGTTTCACTCATTGTAGCTGGGCCTTTACTCAGAAAAACCACAATTTTTTCACGTATGACACCAAAGATGAACGTCTGTTTGAAGTTGTCTTGGAAGGTCTGCCCAGTGGTGAATCCCTGGAAGAGATCAAAAGCGAATTGAAAGAAAAAACTCGGAATTAGTCCAAGTAATTAAAATGAAAATGAAATCCCGTCCTTACGATTCCCGAATAGGGATTTCAAGCGATCACTTCAAGTCAAGTGAACTTAATAACCTTAAGGCTTCAGAAATTTTGATCTTACAGCTTTGGTTTTTGGTTTTGGTTTGTGGAGATTACAACCAGCCACGACTATCGTGGGGGCTCGGAGATAACGGGCTTTGCTATGACAACTCTTCTCCACTACCTACCGCAGCTGCTAGCCTGGTCGATGGTTTCGAAACATGTCTCAAGCTTATCAAAATCGCAACTATCTGGGTAGAGTGCTTGACCTGGTGTACTTTCCTTCTGCGAATGTTATCAACAGCTGTTGTCCCTTTGCTGACCGTTGATCCTAGCCATCCTCGATTGGATATTTCCGTGCCTATTCCTCGCATGGAAGCTTCTGCTCCTACACGACCTCCAGCAAGACCTATGAACTACCGCCGACTGTGATTCACTATCTGAATTTCTGTACAATATGGACTGGACAGAACTGTTCAATATACAGAATGTTGACAATATGACAGAGTGCTTCTGTGACATCTTGTCCAGATGGCTCAATTAAAATTTCCCTAGGATTCGGTTACCAGTTAAGCCACCATAGAGCAACCCAGAATTCCGTAGAATGAAACGCGAGCGAAATGCTATTAGGTGCGCAACTAAGTTCTCGCTGTTTTTTTTTTTGGTGAAAAACGAACTTTATTTTGAAAACAATGGTTAGAATCGAATTATTCAAAGTATTGCCCATCACTAGCTACGACTTTTCCCCATCTTTCTGGTAGAACGTGAATACCATTTCGATAGAATTGTTCGTCTTTTGATGCTATCCAAGAAACAAGCCATTTTGAGATGTCATCATATGAGTGGAATTGCTGACCAGTGAGACCATGTGTCATCTAACGGAACAAGTAATAATCGGACGGTGCAATATCAGGAGAATATGGCGGGTGGGGTAGGACTTCCCATTTGAGCGTTTCCAAGTAGGTTTTCACGGGTTTCGCAACGTGAGGTCGAGCGTTGTCATGCTGAAGAACCACTTTTTCGTGTCTGTGCTCGTATTGTGGCCGTTTTTCGTGCAGTGCTCGGCTCAATCGCATCAATTGAGTTCGATACCGTTCTCCGGTAATGGTTTCGTTTGGTTTCAACAGCTCATAATAAATAACACCAACTTGGTCCCACCAAATACACAGCATAACCTTCGCAGCGTGAATATTCGGCCTAGGCGACGATGTTGAAGCATGCCCGGGCAGTCCCCATGAATGTTTCCGTTTTGGGTTACTGTATTGAATCCATTTTTCGTCACCCGTCACAATGCGATGTAGAATACTCTTCCTTTTTTGCCGCTGGAGCAGTTGTTCACAGACAAACAAACGACGCTCAACATCGATTGGCTTCAAATCGTAAGGAACCCAAGTTCCTTGCTTTTGAATCATTCCCAACGCATGCAATCGCTTATAAACGGCTTGGCGGGAAACTCCTAATCCTGAACAAAGCTCTTCTTGCGTTTGACACGGATCCTCATCGAGCAATGCCACCAATTCAGAGTCTTCGAAGTTTTTTGGCCTTCCTTCACGCGGACGATCATCAACACTGAAATCACCGTTTTTGAAGCGACGAAACCAATCACGACACGTTGTTTTACTCAGAGCAGCACCACCGTAAACTTTTTGGAGCTCTCAATTTGCTTCAGTCGCCGTTTTCTTCGAATGAAAGAAGAAAATCAACACTTCCCGCAAATGACGATTATTTGGCACGAAATCAGACATCTTCAAACAACCAAAATATATAACACTAAACCAAAATCACTGATTTGGCAAAGCGGTTTGTTTACCATATGTCTGAGCTTGGTTTATGACGCTTGAGATGTACAACATTCGACCAGCACTTACTACTGGCGCCATCTATTGCTAAACAGCGGGAACTTAGTTGCGCACCTAAAAAACAGAGGCTACTTCGGAAACAACGTTCCTTCACTAATTAACAGGCTTTCAAACTTGCAAGTGACGCGTACCACCTAGTGAATGCTAGTATGTAGAAATCACATGTTATGCGTGTACAATTTGGCTTTCGTAGACGTCCAAAAAGTTTCTGGAGTTTTGTGAATTCTTAGAGGATATGATCTTCCATCCCATCAAATGTATTTCTAGACGAATTGGAATCATCTTCAGCTGAAGAATCATGCGAACTGTTTACCAAGCATTTCACGTCTGTGCTGGCCTCACATCTCAACTAGAAGCTGAAGTGGCAACTTCTAGTTTACCTGCTGATATAACGTTTGCATTAAAAAATGGACTTTTTTACGGATGGTCATAAAAAAAAGCTAAGACAGATAATTGCTTTTGATAAATTTCCCATGGAAAAAACTCTACGCCTTTGCGAGCGGCCTTCCAGCAGTTAACCGGAACATTTGCCATGGCGTACCAAAACATGCGTGTAGGCATGTTTTTGAGTTCTTTCTTCCTTTTAATGTTCTGTCCAGTTAGAATCCGGAAACACTTATTGTGTTGCAGCGGCACGGAAAATGACCGCTGCAAGAATTATTTTGCAGCGTTTTTTTTAACCTCACGCGCTCACGGCGCTCACTTTCTGTGGTATAAAACTCACGGTGTTTCGTGCAGTGAGTCAAAAGTTATGCCAGATGGAAGCCGAGAGGAGAGAAAAAAATCTGGACAGCCACGTTGATAATCCAACGTGGTCCGCAATAACAATCGCAAAAACGTTGAAAGCCGTCAAATCAACCGCGTATGATGTGCTCAAACGTTTCAGGGAGAGAAAAAGCGTGGATCGAGTGCCTCAAGGTAAGCGTCGTAGTGGAACATATGACCACAAGCTGAACCAGAAGGTGTTGAGAACCGTCAGAGCAAATTCTGGACTATCAGATAATGAAATCGCACAAAAATATGATGTTGCTTGCAGTACCGTTCGAAGAATTCGTTTGCGAGCAAGATATCGTTATTATCGAGCCAGCAAGCAACCAAACAGAACGTTGAAGCAAAGTTTCGTCACCAAAACTCGAGCTCGGAAATTGTACCAGCAGGTTTTGACGAAGTACCGAGGATGCCTGCTCATCGACGATGAAATCTTCGTCAAAATGGATTTCGGGCAGCTTCCTTGCCAAATACTCTACATGGCGACGGCACGAGGAGATGTTCCTACGAAGTTTAAATTTGCTTTTATGAACAAATTTGCTAAAAAAAAAAAAAACTGATGATTTGGAAATGGATATGCAGCTGGGAAGCAAAGACCAAAGTGTTCGTGACGAATAAGACGATGAACTCGAAGCTGTACAAGAAAGAATGCCTCAAAAACCGCGTACTACCTTTCATTAAAGCCCATGAAGGCCCCGTGAAGCTTTGGCCAGATTTGGCAAGTTTCCACTACAGCCGGGAAGTCATTCAGTGAATTTTGGGCAATAATGAAGCGGAAGCTTAAGAAGAGTGGAAAAATGGCTTGAGACGCGATTCAGATGAGCAAATTGTGGAACAAATGTGCCAAGGAAGTTGACTCCGGAGGTGTGCAGCGTTTGATGGGAGGAATAAAGAAGAAAGTGCAAATTTTCATTAGGAACGAAGAGAAATGATTTGTATTGATATTTAGATTTGTACACTTATTTGTACGTCAATCCGTTACCGAGATACAGATGATTTTATTATTCCGGATTCTAAATGGACATAGCTTTACATTAGCAGATAGGAGTTGTAACGGTTTGCTTTATGTTTCGATTATTCGCCTAAATGTACACTTATTTGTTACCACTGAGCAGCTTCCTCATACTGGTGTTCATCATGAAACCACCGTTTGGATTCAAACTCCGGACGCTAAGGCATGTAAACGTCTGATAAGTTTCGGTTTGACCTCGTGCTTTCGAATCATTGCTCAGTCATTTTTAAATTTAGGTAACAATGATGACATAGGAACTACGTCTCTCATTTCTATTCCTGTATAGGGGCGCCGTTCTAAAATTTCTGAAATCGACCGATTGGAGATCGTAGTGTAGCAACGCACCTTGTCACAACTTGTCTTAAGAATGTGAAAAGCTCAACTGTGCATCGACTTGACTAACATATTTGGTTAAAAGGATTGATGACAAAATAAGTACTTAACAGTGTTGATAGAACGTACTCCCAATTAATTTTCCTTAATTAGTTTTGATTTGATGATATAATTAGTGCCTAGATATTCGAGATCTATCGAAAAGTGCTACCAATCGTAACTACTACCAAAAAAGTCATCTAAATTTCTGTCCCCTGAGACCGATACATGCAAGTATCCTTTAGCACATAAAAATGAGTTGAAAAAGATGGGAAGATAAACTCAATCAAATCAATGCACAGTGGGCAAAAATGGATCCAAAATCCCATTAATTTAGACAGCGCAGGGTAGGAGTCCTGAAAAATGGCTTATTTTTTGGGAAAAAATGCGGGAAATCGAATGGTGTCGGTTTTATCGAATCGATTTGAATCGATAATCAACAACAACATTTTCTCACAAGTTAAAAATTTATTATCTACCAAACAACACGGTTTTGTTAAAGGGCGATCAACGACTACCAATTTGTTGAATTTTGTAACATTTTCTTTAAACGCAATGGATAAAGGAAATTATGTTGAAGTGTTATATACTGACTTTAGTAAAGCGTTTGATAGAGTTGATATTCCTTTATTGCTGTTTAAATTATCGAGGCTAGGTTTCAATCAGAGTTTACTAAAATGGGTCCAATCATACTTGACTGGTAGAACACAAAGGGTAAGATTTGGTGGTATTTTGTCATCAGTAGTGAATGTGACATCTGGAGTGCCACAAGGTTCTCATCTTGGACCATTATTGTTTATTTTGTTTGTCAATGATGTAGAATTGATTTTTAATTTTAATTTGAATGTTTTAATATATGCTGACGACATGAAACTTTTCTTTGAAATATGTAAAGCATCTGATTTGAAAATATTTCAACGCGAAATCGATGAATTTCATACCTGGTGCACGAAAAGTTTACTAGAACTAAATGTTAAGAAATGTCATTCCATATCATTTTCAAGAAAGCACATTATAAGGCAAGAAGCAGTTACCATTGGCCAGAAGCAAGTTGAAAGATGCAGTCATATTAAAGACCTAGGTGTTATACTTGACTCCAAACTATCCTTTGTGGAGCATTATAATAACATTATCTACAAGGCAACCAACATGCTTGGTTTTATCAAGAGGTTTAGTTTTCATTTCAAGGATCCCTACACTATAAAAACATTGTATATTGCATATGTTAGACCCATCCTTGAATATTGTAGCATACTCTGGTCTCCTTATCACAATTCACATGTAAATCGTATTGAACCAGTACAAAAACAGTTTTTGTTATTTGCTTTACGGAAGTTAGGATGGGCGAGCCTTCCATTGCCGTCGTATGATTCAAGATGCATGCTAAATAATTAAGACACACTTAAAAAACGAAGAGAGTTTGCAATGGTAGCCTTCATAAATGATGTTATTGCGCAAAGAGTATACATTCCGGTGATTCTAGAAAATATAAACTTTTATGCCCCTATTCGCGGTCTAAGAAATAGAAACTTGTTTTATATCAACAATCATAGAACAGCCTATGCCAAAAACGGGCCATTAAATAGAATGATGTCGTGCTATAATGCTATAAATAATGTCGTGCTATATAGTGAAATAATTGATATTACTATGGATAGAAAAACACTGAAAAATAAATTCTTATAAATTAATAAATTCAAGTGAATAAAAAAAAAATGTAAAAATAGAAACGAACATAGATGTTAAGAATGTAATGTAATTTAATATGTGGTCTACTATTGATTGACGCCAATAAATAAATATTTAGGGTTGACCACAGTAAGTGTCTCATTTTACTCATTTCTCCACTCTTTGGATGCAAACTAGAGTTATTACCCAAAAACTAAACTTGGTGCTACTATATTGAACCCAAATGCACTGTAAATTTGGAAAAAAAGCTGAGAACTGTATGGAAGAAATTTTACTTTGATCGGATGCCAGGAAGTGGTCCATTTTACCCGATTTTGCCTCACACATGCATGAACTCATATACCATGTGGTTCAGAAGATTGGCGCCAGTAATATTGCTCCTTCTTGCACTGTACTTATGTAAACATGTCCGGAAAATTGAATGATGATGGTTTCGTTCACGGTTGACCACTGTTAACTGTCCATTTTACCCGATTTCCTCTCATAATTTAATGATCTCATATAACATGCCACTTTGAAGATCGGCGCATGTAATATTGCTCTCGTTAGCACTGTACTTGTGGAAAAATGTCCGGAAAAGCGACTGGTGACAGTTTCGTTTAGGGTTGACCTCAGTAAATTGATCATTTTACCCGAATTCCCCTCAAAATTAATTCATCTCATTTATATCATGCTGTTTTGAAGATCCGCGCTGGTAATATTGCTCGCAATTGCTCTGATATTATGTAAAAATGTTCGAAAAATGGAATGATGATGGTTTCATTTAGGGTTGACCTCAGTAAATTGTCCATTTTACCCGATTTCCCCTCACACTTGAAAAACTTCATATGCCATACGGTTCTGAAGATCGACGCTAAAAATATTGCTCTCATTTGCTGTAAAAATGTCCGGAGAATGATGATGGTTTCGTTTAGGGCTGACCTCAGGAAATGGTCCATTTTACCCTATTTCCTCTCACACTTGAGATAAAACTCATAAATCATGCGGTTTAAAAGATTGTGATTTTTACATTAGATTCAATCGAAGATTTTTCATCTATTACTTTTACGCAACTGTTAAAAGACGTCGCGCCAGTGTTGCAATAAGGCACTGCTACCGCTGCTTCCAATTTTTGGTCGATTCATGCTCACCTTAAACGCATCCTTGAGTTGATATATGAGATTTTTCCGGTATGAAGGGAATTCGGGTAAAATTGACAATTTACTGAGGTCAATCCTAAACGAAACTATCACCATTCGATTCTCCGGACATTTTTACGTAAGAAAAGTGCAAGTGAGAGGAATATTACTAGCGCGGATCTATAAAAAAGCATGACATATATGAGATTATTAAATCGGGGAAATCGGGTAAAATGGTCAACTTACTGAGGTCAACCCTAAACGAAACCATCATCATTCGATTTTCCGGACATGTTTACGTAAGTACAGTGCAAATTAGAGCAACATTACTGTCGCCAATCTTCCGAACCACACGGTTTATGAGTTTATGCATGTGTGAGGGAGAATCGGGTAAAATGGACCACTTCCTGGCATTCGTTAAAAATAAAATTTGTTTCATACAATTTTCAGCTTTTTTGAAAACTTACAGTGCATTTGGGTTCAATATAGTAGCACCAAGTTTAGTTTTTGGGTAATAACTCTGAGAAGTGGGCAAAATGGGACACTTACTGTAGTCAACCCTAAATGAAACCAACTCCATTTTATTTCCCGCGTTCTCTTCTAATAAGATGAGACATTTTTCAGGACTCCTACCCTGCGCCGTCTAAATTAATGGGATTTTGGATCCATTTTTGCCCACTGTGCAGGGTTAGGGTTTCGTAGAGAGAACGAGTTAATTGGATCATTGAAAAATAAAAATTTCCTAGGGATTCCTGAGCTCCTTTTTGGCGCAGCACATCGACGTTCATGGAAATAAGAAAAGTGGAAATGTCAACTATTTATCCTCTACTATTTGTGACGAGATAAGCGATATCATGGCAGAAAAGGTATTCGAAGAGGTTACGGAGCAAATCAAGAAGGCGAAATATTATTCAATTTCAGTTGATTCCTCTCCTGATGAATCACATATTGATCAACTAACAGTAGTCGTGTGATACTTGTAAGGAACAATGCCAGTTGAACGGTTTTTGACATTTATTCCACATTGCGGCCATGCAGGTCATCAAACGGTTGATGCTCTTCTTAATTTTTTACGAGACCACAACATACATTTCAAGGATTTCCGAGGACAGTCGTATGACAATGCACCAAGCATGTCTGGAAAGTACAAAGGAATGCAAAAGTTACGCCGAAGCAATAAGTACGATGAATATGAAGCAGCGGCAAAGAAAATGTCAGGTTCAGAAGCATACCGGAATATCCGAACGAGAGTGAAGAACGTTCGACTCAACGAACCAGGTCGAGGTCACTCAAAAGACAATTTCAAAGCTGATGCTTTCCACACCGTAATCGGTCAACTAAAAACTTTTCTGGCAGACCGCGCAGCAGCGTATAAACAGATTATTATTATTATTATTTTGTTATTCAATCGTTTGGTCAACATATTTTATCTTGTTTCATTTATTAAAAGGTCTGCAACCTGTTCGAATTTTTGTCGGATTTTAATGCGCCCCCTACAAAACTAGAAATCGGAGAAAAAAAGTTGGTTGAAGCTTATCCAGGAGATCTCGGACCCTAATTGACTAAAATCAAATCATTTGCCAAACAAAGTCAGAATTTGCATAACCTATCAGTTGCGACATTCCTTGATGATTTCATTTTGGAAAACAGCATGCGATCTACTTTTCGCAATGCAGAAGTTGCAATACGAATTTACTTATGCATAATGGTATCCAATGCCAGTGAAGAGAGACCGTTTTCAAGAATGAAATTTATCAAAAACAGGCCAAGAACATTCATGACTAATGACAGGCTAGTCAATATGACGCTGCTTTGCATTGAGAATGAGATTTTGAAAGAAATAAGTGTAGATCACATGATCGATACATTTCAGCAAATAAAATCTCGCAGGAAGGCATTTTGAGTAATGGCATAGTCGTTTGTACTTATAATGTGGAATTTTATTAAAACTATTAACAATTATATTGTTTACTTTAATTTTTATGTTTTGTATTCTCCGTGCGTGGAGTGATCTCAGACGTTGCGGATCAAAACAAACCTAAAAAGGAGAGAGTTACTTTCGCATGTGCGCATCAATACAGAGTGCACACAATATATTGCTATAATAACTACACAGAAAAAAAATAATTAATTTTAATAAGCGCGTAAAATTTTCCCTCGTGTAATTCCAAGTCAAAGGAGCGTAAACAACGATATAGTTTGCAATCTTTCATACAACAGGCTTGATTCAGGCGTTATCTGGCTTAAATTTACATGAAATATCCCATTATTTTCTGCCAAATCTAGCATTCCCTTTATGTGCATTAGATAACGCAGATAATTCAGTGTTTCTTTTTATCTGTGTATCACAAAGCGATCAGTGGTACATGAACGTTATCTTTTGCCTGTTGAGGTGGCGGATTTGACCGTGCCTCGACCTACCCCGCAATGGGATGTTAGGCAAAAGATGACGTCATTGGTTCGTGTACCACTGTACACATGCCCAATCGGTTTCTGTTCCTTCCTATGCATATCCCGGTAACTCTCTGACGGTAAGGGGTCGGAACATAGTTCTTTTTTGTTCGAAGGCTTTTGCACCATAACGTTGGAAAATTTCTGCTGCCTCTGTTGACCTGCAACATGCCACCCACCAACTGCATTTAAATTATACAAAGATGGTTAATTGCTTTTTTCTTAACTGTTTGCGTAATTAACGTACAAATCATTGTGTCTGGGAAACTTATGGAATGTTTTTCCCAAAGTATTTCCTTGCTGATTTGTGGACGAAAAGTATTCACATTTGCGTCTCATTTCAACTTTTCACCATTATTTTGTTTACTATGCCAAAATTGAAACACTAGCGCCACCCCATTAGACATTCCATACTAATTTGAATCGACAGTTCCGTTTATGATCACAAGCGGTCATTTAAGCCTGGACGTCTGTTCTCTGTGCCTCAAATGACCATAACGGTTATTATGTGCGGTTTGCAAAACCATCGGAAAATTGCGTCGTCGTTCTAAATCTGTTTTTAGTTTTTGTTATTGCGCCCCATCATCTGTAACTCCAGAAAGACTTGCATCCCTCGCCAGCTCTTTACATGTCTATAATATCCCCCCAAATATGACGTAAGCTTGCGAAACTGTCAAACTGTCAATCACCGATCATCATCACTTCCAGTATTACACAATATGTTCAATGTGATTACTCCGTTTGACCGACTTCATACAAGCGAATTCTTTGCAAGTCGGAATTAATATTCAACCAGCATCCGCCGACGATGGCCCGACATCGAAAGCGCAAGCGCAAGTAAAAAAGCACACACGAATCTGTTTTACTATCTTCCGCATTTTGATTCGTGCTTGTTTTGAAATTGACATGGTTGTACATCAAAACGAATAAAACGCGTCTTCCGAACGAAATTGAAATCGTTTAATGAGATGATTGTTCGGGGGGTTATGAGTCTGCTGTTAGATCCATCATCGAAAGTAAGAGTCATAAAGTCAAACTTTTATCGCACGCTTGGTTGGAAATTAAGACCCAGTTAAGTGTCTTGCTAAGAGTTTTAGTGCACAAGTTTACATGCCGAGAGGGGAGATAAGTACCGGGGACAACTTCCAGTCGCTTTCCTTGTCAAATCTTCCTTCTCTGGGCGGGTAATTATGCGCTTGGTGGATTTTTGGCGAGGCACACACGAGCTGAGGCATCTGGCGGCGTCGGCGTCGGTTCGTACCGCGACAATGGCGATGTGTGTTATTAGAGAAGGAGATCCAGCGCAGATTGTGTTTTGATTATTCTTTTTTTTCTGCTGAAGATGATTTTTTTCAACGATGGGTCTCTCAACGTACAATGTGAGCAGTGCTGAAGACAATGAGCGAGAGCCATTGCAGGGCCCCTCGGTTATTCAAATTATTCGCGCCACAACTCACCTGTTCGAGTGATGAAGATAATCGTTTGGTAGATGCAAGTAAGAGCACAGTCAGTCGCACGATTTGAGGCAGGCAGTGGTTGGTAGTTATTTAGTTGATGCTTAGCTGGAAGACTTTGTTCAACATAACATATGCGACACACATGCGTGGAACGTGCGGTGCAGGTGTAAACAGCAATGTGACATAAATAAAAGAATCTGTGCGACAAAAAAAAAAACAACGAAAACGAAATGGAAGTAGGCAAAGTGGAAATTTAAGTCACTAAGCTTTGATGTGCCTTCTTCCCCTGTTAGTGCTTTGTTCCGAGTTACGATGATGCGATGGTGACAGTTTGAAGAAGAAAGAGGTGCAATATGTCCTCGCGGATTGATATGTAGTCAGTTGGTGTTTTTGATCGCGTCGAAACGGGGTGCATTTGGGCGGTTTGAGTTGAATTGATTCGGTGATTGAAGCTCTAGAACTGATGCATTTATGGACTTGGAAAATGATTCAGAGATTAACTAGTGAGCGAAGCATTATTAACGTTCACTGAAGAAAAGGATATCGGAACAAAATGAACAACGGAGGTGGCTTTGTCAAAGCATACAGTAATAACTGGCTATCGCAGTTTGGAATATACAAGTGAGAGAAAAGTGATAATTTTTAAGTTGAAAGTATATTTATATTAATTGATGACTAAAGAAGAACAATATTGAAGTTACATTTTGTAAATATACTGACTATTGGACAATATAAAATGTTCAGTCCTGGCCAAACAAATGTTTTATAGACTATCGTTTACTCCGATAAATGTTAAAAAAGCTTTTCAGGATAAATCAAATGTATGTATCATTTAGAATTTGGCTGCACAGTGTTTTGCCAAATTTTATTAATTTACGCTTGATAATTGCCAACATTTTCCGATGGGATGAAAATCTGGACAATCTGATGGGTTGATACTTTTCCTAATAAAATATACATTATTCTGCTTATACTATTTTATGACTTCACGGCTATGGCAGTCAGGCTAGAAATTCACGGGACTTTCGTTCGAAGTTCTTTTCAGAAGACACTCCTCTTTGTAAACTTGTCCATGCATAGTCGCTCCAGAGATGGAAACCGTTGTCTTACTTCCACATCTACAGATGCTTTGCTAAATCATAAAATTTTGAGCGAATTTATCTGCAAAGACCATACACCGGGTGCAATACCGTGTCCAAAAAAAATTACCTAGAGGTAAATGTAAGGGAAGTTGGGGAGGTAGAATTGTTGACGCAGGGTTTTACTAAAACCTTTTTTCAAGTAACTTTCATCGTGATGTGATGTGATGTGATGTGATAAGAACCTACCATCAGGGCAAGGATTACCTATGATAGCAGGACTGTACTCAGCAAGTTGCCCCGAGAAAATAACCTACGTGATGGCTTGTTGTAGCGGGGCCAGTTGATCTCAATGAAGACCTTCGAAAGGACCTTCGAAAGACACGCCTTCACATGACAGGGACTGGTTACTCCCCGAACCCTTGTCCAGTCAACAAATCTTTCGACTACCTTAGGCTATCTCCCAACCCCAGTTACTATTATATAGTACAGGGTACGGACGGGTTTTCAGCAGTTTATTCAGCACATGAGACATTTGATGTATGTTATCTATATTAAGAACTGCCAATATTTAGACGTTAATCCCTCTGCTTAATTCTGATCTATCAAAAAATACCTTCAAAATCGAGCATTAGACTCAGAAAACTTTACAGCCATGGAGTTCTGAATTACAGGGACTTATTCAAAGCATGAGGATTGCTTTCCAATCAAGAAAATGTTTTCTTCAGCTCTGCAATTTTTACATAAACTAACAATATGAGTTCGATTACGCGTGTCCGAAGGCAAAATGAAATAGGGCAGTTCACGATTTGCTGCAAACGTCAATTTCCTCAAGCAGCTGCTTCGTTTTTCCAATCCGCTTTTGAAAACAATCAACCAAAACATGTCGATTGTTATGATCACAAACTAGTCTACTAGTAAGTTATGAAACAGACGTACACGACCGAACTTTTAGTTTGTCATTGATCTTAAGATTGGCAATAAGTATTTATTAATTCATTTACAATAATATTTATTAATTACTAATTACAGGCACACTAATTAATTACATTAATTATTAATTACAGGCTATAAGTATTTATTAATTCATTTACTCTCACGGAAATGTTAGACAAGGCGACTGTAACGAGAAACGGGATGCTTCGTTTAAAAACAAACAAATCAAGCAAAACAATGCATTAGGTCCTAAGTAACAATGAGAGATTCTCTTTGTCGACTTTCTCTTTGGTTAATAGCTTGTCTATTTAACGATTTGGTGATGTGTTCAACGTATTGAATCCATAATCACACTTTATACTACCGTACTGTATGTTGAAAATAGTTGAACATGTTTCTGCATAGCCGTAGGAGCCCAAAGAGAAAGTCGACAAAGAGAGTCTCTCATTGTTACTTAGGACCTAATGCATTGTTTTGCTTGAAATGTAAGAGATAGCAGGCTTCACGTTTCAATACCAGGGCAACAGTGATGCCGAAGCTGCTGTTCAACAGCGAAGCATGATCTATCGTTGCGTACTATTGGACAACTCGGAAACATATTTTTTCATTGCATCAACCTCAAATGACATAACTGGGGCCAGTTGATAGATCAACCTCAAATGACTGCAAGAAACTATAAATATATAGTGATTTCAGATCATCTATATACAAAATAAATTTAACTCAATGTTCAAGATCACATTCTGGCTACAAGCCTAGATGAGAGAAAGAGAAGATAAGGACATCCCCTCCAATGCACGTGAACAAATGCAAAATTCACAAAGGCAAAATTTGAGCGAACTTCTTCAGCAGGAAGGAAGCTGATGGTTCTCTAGATGATGTATTTTAAATCTTCAAAATGACTGTAATACATTGGTAATAAATCAGGATTAATGCATCGAATCATCAGTCCAATAGCTAGAGCGTTGTATCATTAAAAATGGAATAATTTGGAAAATGTAGGAGTTTTAGACCTATTTCCTAACAACTGGTTAAAACAGTCATCCCAGATTAAGCCATTCCCTACCCTAGTTGTTCTAAGAACTGTCGAAATTTTTAGGATAAATGATGATTTATGAAAAAAAATAAGCGTAACGTTTCAGATTCGATGAACTGTACTGTGTTGACAAATCGACACGTTGTTTTCACCTGAAATTTCACGTAAATTCCATCTGAACACGTAACCAAATTTTCTTCAGATAAATCAGGTAAACTTTACGTGCCAGTGAATTGTACATGAAAAATCACCTAACATTTATGTGATTTTCACGTAGAATGTGAACTTACGTGGATATCACGTAGCTCATACGCGAATTCCACCTGTTTATTACTGGTTTTGGCAGTGGACGAAAATTACGTGCGTTTCACGTGGATGTAAGCGTTTCCCGGGAATGGTATTTACAGCCGTTTTGGAAATACGAGCACCTTTGCGATCCTTCCTCTTGACCACGTTGGATTTTCAACGTAAGTGAGCAAAATTTTAACACGTCTTTCGCGTTCCATCTTCGGAAACCTTTGAAATGTTAATGAATCTAGATGAATTTTTTCACCAATCCGGATCAAAACGCTGTCATTAGTTTCTCGTTATGACAAACTAGATGCACAAAACTGAACTGAAATGGACTTGAAGGCTGTAACTATTGCACTTGCCGAATACCAAATACACTTGGTGCCGGCTATCGCATAACACATCGACTAGAGTTATCCACCCACCTTGGTTTTTCAGCGGTCTTGCTTCCTTCCTTTATGGCAATTTGAGCTTATTCCTTATCACAATTAGCTTATTGCCTGCGAAAAAATAAGCGATCTAAAGGCTAGATCATTTAGAAATGGGGCACTCTAAATGCGTTTATTTCTGAAACTTTTCTCTCAATCGAAGAACATTAACATTCTTAGATTGAAGCTTCTCTTTTGGACGAAACTGAGGACTATTTGGTAGATTCAGCTCTTTTGGGCAGGGTAGATTTGGCCAAAACGTAACTGGACCATCATGGGACTTAACGAAAGGTAAAATTCGATTGTTGAGGCACTCTTTTTTGTACACTTCTGAGTTCATTGTTTTATTCTTCGGAAAGCACTGATATTCTTGTCACGGGAACATGGTGGGACATCAGATTGCATCCTGTCAAAAAAGGCGAATGTTGTATGTCCTTTGGTACGAAAGTTACCCCGTTGGTTTTGTATCAGGATAACATGGTTTTGAAAGTTTTCTTCGAATAACACGTTAGAGGAGCTAAACTCTATTTGCCTTTTTTTTATCAAGAAGGCCGGAGTGGATAACGTAAATACAAGAGTAGTACAAGATTGCCTTAATGTCATCGGAAACAACCTACTGGACCTACTGACAGAACTCAACGGACTGCTTTTAATTATTCTGTTTCGAGCCCTGTGGAGAACCGACTTGGGAAGGGAGTGTATTAGGGCCCATTTTATTCATTATATATATTAATGACATGCGACGAGTCTTGTGATTTTGTGACATTAATCTTTTTGCGGATGATACCATATTGTTAATTGCAGCTAAAAACCTTGATAAGGCCGTTTCACATTTGGATGCAGATAAACGTTCTCTAAGATAATGGTTAAAGCTTAGGTTGCTCCTCGGTGATTGATCAGAATCAGTGAAATTGCACAATGAATCAACTGAATGGTTTCAGTGACTCAATTTCTTTAGTATTCAATAATGGTGCACAGTGATTCCAAAGCGGATAAAAGTTGAATAATCAACTTCCTCATTTTACAATCCATACATTTTTGTAATTTTGTACACTATTTCAACTTTCTTTTTCCAAATTTTTCTGAAAATTTGATGAATATTGTGTTTTCTACAATATTTCAAAATAGATGTTCATAATTTTTTACTCCCATATAAAATGTATGGAGAATCGAAAAAAAAACTTCAACTATGTTTTCAATTGTGAGCACATACGTGCACATTCATCACAAGGGACTTATTTTGAAGATTTGTTTGCCAGTTTTCCGAAAGTGTTTGTTCCATCTTGCACAAACTTGCGCTAATACGGTTCTGGGAGGCCAGAGTCCTGGAATGTCAGGGAAACACGTATAATTGAAAAAAATATTTATATTTAACAAGCGTGTAAAATTTCCCCTCGTTCAATTCCAAGCCAAAGGATGCGTAAATAACGAAATTGTTTGCATTCTTTCATGCGCCATTCAAAAATGTTGGCAATCGTTCATAAAACAGACTAGATTCAGGCGTTATCTGGGTTACATATACACGAAATATCGCATTATTTTCTACCAAATCTAGCTTGCTCTTTATGTGCATTAGATAACGCAGAAAATTCAATGTTTCTTTTTATCTGCGTACTCTAATGGTTATGTTATGTATTCTCCGTGCATGAAGTAACGATTATGATGTAGAAGGAGATGTTCGCTCATCACCATGAGGCACCAAGAGTGGACAGTAATGTTTGCTAGAATAAAAGATATGAAGAGAAAGTGTTGAAAGTTCCAGCAGTGTACGGTAGGTTGGAAATAGAATAGAAGTATTGAAAATTGAGCGAAAGGGCATGGGTAAAGTAGTACTCGAATCAAGGACGTTACTATGACCTAACTTCCCACTACGGGGTAGGTCGAGGCACGGACGAATCCGGGACCTCAACAGGCAAAAGTAACGTGTTGGTACGCGATCATGTACTACTGATAGCTTTGTGCCTCATGGTGATGAGCGAACATCTCCTTTTACAACGAATAATTGTTAAATACATAAATCTCGTACTAGCTTACCACGGGTTTACCCTTTTTTCAAGAGTTTATATACTAAGCCGATTTGAGTACTGTACTACCAGACGTCGATTTTGAATTTTATTGGAATCGGTTCACTGGTTCCGGAGATACCCCCAGGGAAGGGGCCAGTTTCTGACTAATATGAAACCCATCATGTGGGACCTCAAACAACATGAGAATGCAAAATAAAGTCCAATGGTGGTTATATAAAATGTCCAAAACCACATGGGCCACATTCGGGTTGACACATTCGGGAATTTAGACACTTTCCGGGAGTAGCCGGATCACTCCCGGGAAAGTGTCCTAAATTGCGATTTGGATCAAAATCCGGCATGCGTCACATCAAATAACATGATAACTCAAAAATAAGAGTGATTGTGATGATATCCAATTTTCAGTATCACAATGACAACATCTGGGTTCGTGTTTCTAGTTCTCCCAGGGAAGTTTAAAAAGAGTCAGATCTCACGATAAGTTGGATTTAGATATACATGTAAAGTGAGAAAGAATTCACTGTAGTAATTCATTTTTGATTTCGACTGGCCACTGTATGGTGAACAAATAATCTGAAGATCCGAAGTTGTGCATCACTTCCGTTCTAGGCTGACGAAATATAAACAAGTTACTCGGTTTATTATCAGCTTTTTGGCTAGTCTAGTGCTCCAGTAACTGTACTTGACATAGAATATGATAGGAAAAGTTTCAGGAAAATCATCATGGAGAGAACTAAACATTTTTTTTTCGTCATGTAAAGGATTAATAGGGATAGCAAAATAATAAAACATAAAACGCGTAGGACAAATTATGTCAAAAACATGCAAAAAATTAAGATGGTGATGCAAAACGGATTTAAAAATGTTTTCGGGTAAAATTATAAATATAGCCTGGCACTAGAAACTCGAACATTGGATGACCCCAAAAGTGTATTGAAAAACTTTGCAAGAGAAGTAAGCGATCAAAAGCTACAGAACTGAGAGCTAAGTAATCAACTGGAGAGCTTTTATTTGCTGCGCAGATGTGTCTGAGAGCTGGAAGAGGTTTTAAGCTGTCAATATACTGAATAATCATTATAAAATAAAAACCGGTCCAGTGGTTATGATTAAGTGATTAAAGTTATAATTCTTTAAAATGTATATATTCTCTAATAATTCGTACATTGGACCACCCTATCTCAAAAAAGATCACCCTAATGATAACAAAAATAATTCGAGTCGTATATTTTCCACCATATATTTACCTACCAAATATTTCTAAGATCATCTTTTAATCATGTTATCTTTTTGGTAAAAAAATGCTGAATTATAAAATTTTACGGATATTCCAAAATTTCGAGAAGACCATGTTATGGCCACTTAGAGCCATAAATTGTTCTCCTCATCGCTTTACTCCTTACATTATATGAACAAATGTACTTGAAAAAAAAATCGAATTAATTTAGGATGTGGCTAATGAATTTGCCATTTTGTCGGATTAGCTATTTAAAATCCAATTTTAGACTTATTTTCGCTCTTTGTATGGAATGAAATCACTGTGTAGCGCCGGTCACGTCCTTGCTATCAGATGGGAATAGGGAAGGAAAGTTAGTATGGCATTTGCTGTTTAGGGACCATGTTTATCTCTGTATCCCCACAAAGGTCACAGGAAGGAGGTTTTTCTATGTTAGTAGGGTAGAGCTCGATGGATCAGGGTTCACCTTGATAAGTCATCAGATCATATAATATAGTTCATTTACTTCAGGGACAAAAAGGATAACAATTACCTGTTTTGCTCCGCGTTTTTGAGAGCACGTACCATCTCTCATTGTCCACGTCTAAAAATCCTTTGCGGGGTCTGACAGGTTCGCGTTTTGTTTCTTCCAAGGTATTTAAATAATGGCTATCCAATCCCGCTATGCTTGCCCCATATGGAATTGCAGGTGATCGAAAATAACACGGTATCTCAAGCTTTACTCCTCCAACCCATCAACGTCGTCGCTACCTTTTCGTTTTCTTCAGAATATCCACCTGCTCCGGTGAATGTTTAATCAAAATTTTCTCCACCATAGCCATTTTTGGCTCAGCCGGCTTGCACCTGTATACCAAATTCAACTTTTGGCATCGCTCCTGCACTCGGGAAAATCTCTACGGGCACTCCGAATACCTGATATCCTACAAATACCGATGTTCAGCAAATTTTTCTTGGTAAACCGCTTCCACCATGGACCAGTTCCATTACCGACATGGCATTGCTGTAGAAACAGTTCCAGTTAAGGCTCAAACTTGAATTGTTCGATTATAATTGTTTTGTGATATCGGAAAACATTTAGGAAAAAATGCACGTCAAACTTGCTACCTTAACCCTATATGTTAATTTGAATAACCAAAAAAGTTCGAATCAAAAGACGTCCAAGCGTGACTAAAAAAAGCACCCTTCGTCTTTCCATCCATTATGTATATTGTTAGTCTATGGCCACTTGTGATCAAGGCTGTTAATATTATCAATTGGATTTTTCGACAACTATCTAATTTTCAATACTCTTAGCAGCAACAATCAGCAAACGTGTACCGATTGGTTCGTTCTTGTAATTCATTTACAGTTTTAGTTCTATTTAACACACAAATGATGTTTAAGTATGACTCTGTGGTCATAAACCCAGCATCCACTATCACACGCGACGGTTATTATTGAGATTCTTATGTAGATACATTTCCTCACACAAAAATACGGAAACGACGTGACAGCTCACCAAAGCCCAATCGTTCGTGGTCAGAGCTTGCTGCCATCTCTCCGTTCTCTTAGTAGATGGTTAAGGTACAAAAAGTTGAAATTGAACATGAGTTAAACTAAATTCAAGGTAATTTCACAGAATGGGCTCTTCAGCTTTGTATAAGTGTTTGCTGAGATTGGTGGGTTTAGTGTATTTTGTGTTATAATTAATGTTTAAGATTGAGGCATTTGTAGTTTCAAAATTTGATATACTTCTGAAACTAAAACTACAGCTACAATTTAAAAATCCTAGGGGTGGGGAACCAGATTTCGGATGATCTGGTGATCCGATGTCAGGCAGCGTGCCCTGTACCGATTGATAGACGCACTAAAGCGATCGTCGAGCATTTTTATATCGACTAGACGGTGGATCTCAGATGTTCTCAGGTTGTTAAGGGTCATCCTGAGGAACTTATTCTGAACACGCTGAAGCTTCAGGTTATGTGTTTTAGCGTGAAAGTATGGTTTGCTTGTAGACAGCAAGCTTGTTTTTCAGGGATAATGTAGATCTTTTGTTGGTTAATGGGTACAGTAGCTTCAACAGAACGTTACTTTTTGTGACAGTTTTGTCAACCTGCTCCCTGAAAATAAGTTTGCTGTCTATGTTGACGCCAGACCCGTAACGCTGGTAGATCACCTTTTCGTGGTGCGTTACGGGGTATCAGATCTACCACCGAACCCTAGTCCGAATTAATTCAAACTAGGGAACATATTTGTTTTTGTAGTCAAAGGAACGTATAATTGGCCTTATTCATTTTATGTCTTGTGAAAAGTGACAATACTCGGGTTGCGCCACCGAGGATGAGCTTGGAATAAAGAAAACATGGTTAGTCTTCATCTATGTGAATTCTTATTTTCTATTTGATGTTCTATAGTTTGAATTGGTTATGACTAGGGTTCTGATGCATGGTCACTATCGGAGTTATTGTTTGTTTTGTTTGCAATGAATCCGGTTTTGACTGATAAAGGGGCGCGCCTTTGAAGAGTGCTGTCGCTCACAAAGGGTTTAAACAGCGGAAACTTTCAATTAAACCTGATTCATTGCCGACAAAACAAACAATGACAACTGTAACAACACCGAATACTTAATCATTTCTCAATAGTGATGAAGTAACTCGACATGCACTAAACAAAGGCTACGGGATATACTACAATAGATCAAATTACTGGTCGCAGTGGTTTATGTCCCGAACAGAGGAAAAAAATGTTGACGCCAAGATAGACATCTGATATGGCGCATTCTACCGTTGTGTTGTTTAGGCTAAATTTTCAGGCGGAACAAGTTTGGGAGAGTTGGAGTGTGGAAAAAGGATGACCTGAAGATTCGCCGCGTTGATACAGATCTTCCATTCGGTGAAATATTCTGACAGAACATTCAGGCTTCGCTGCAGTTTCGATGTAAGCGCTCTTATTACCCTACCATTGTGGACGACTGCGGTATCATCGGCGAACAACGACAGAGATCCATTTTCAGGGAGCGGGGATATGTCCGAGGTGAATAGGTTGAACAGAAGTGGACCTAGTATACTTCCCTGCGGAACACCGGCGGAAATCTCCTGTGCATCGGAAACTGCACCTTGCAGCGAAACACGGAATGTCCTGTCCGTCAGATAATTTTTAATTATCTTCACCAGAAAGATGGGAAGATTGTATTGTTTAAGCTTGTACACCAGGCCATCGTTACACACGTCATTATTATTGAGATTATCGAAGGCCTTCTCGATGTCGAGGCAGATGATTTCGCAACAGACTTTTTCCGCCTGAGTATGTTGGTTACTCGGTTAAGTTGGTGCACTGTTGAGCGACGAGAGAAGCCGACGGTGGATTGCTTTCTCCAACAGTTTCGATACTCCTGAGAGAAGGCTGATGGGCCTATAGTGCTTGGAACATGGAGGATCTTATGTGGGCAATGTGGGACTTAAAATCACATTGATTAAAATCGAAGCAAAAAGGATCCAAAGCACTCCAAAACACTGCACAAGTCAGTAATTTCAAACTTCAGGACAAGGGGATTGTGGTGCTGGTCGATTATCAGCAACAGCATCGGCGGCTCAAGTTACTCAACCTCAGGCTCAAGTAACTTATCCTCTTCCACGATTGCCAAATGTAGGAGTCATCCATTCCCGTTCGTCAAATTGTTAATTTGGTGAAGACCGCAGCCTACAACAGACCCTACTGGGGTGTAGCTCTTGCTCCGATGAAGCATTCAAACAAGAGTTGATTTCATCGTCGTGCATCAAACTTTAGTATGGAAGATTGTAATCAACAATAATTTTAATCAATTTTACACCCATTTGAATGCACTGTGGTGCGCTTTCAACATCAATTTCGGTCGAAAACACGATACTTTCTCAAAGAAAGCATCTTTTACACTCGTACAAAGACTTAAGATCTTCATGTTTATCTTTGATATTTTATCTTATATATATATATATATATATATATATATATATATATATATATATATATATATATATATATATATATATATATATATATATATATATATATATATATCTATATACATATATATATATATATCTATATATATATATATATATATATATATATATATATTATCTATATATATATATATATATATATATAATATATATATATATATATATATATATATATATATATATATATATATATGTATTTATATATATATATATATATATATATATATATATATATATAATATAATAATGATATGATATGATATCATATGATATGATAATATATATAATAATGATTTTCTGTCTGTCTGAACCATATAGACTAGGATACTACTAAATCGATCGGCGTGAAATTTTGTATGAAGAAGTTTTTAGGACCGGGAAAGATTATTACGATACTTAGAGACTCTTCCTTTCTCTGAATCGGGGGGCTCTCATACAAATGAAACAAAACTTCAGCATACCTCAAGAACTAATCAAGCAAATGAAACCAAATTTTATATGTGGAGTTTTCTAGAAGAACGAAATGTTTTTATAATGGTTCGAGACCCCTCGTCTTGCTAGAAGGGGGGAGTTCTCATACAAATGAAACTGAAATTTCTGCATAATTCGAGAACTAATAAAGTAAATGGAACCAAATTTGACTTGTGGGGATTTTCAGGGCAATGAATGTTTCTACGGTAGTTTGAGACCTATTCTCTCTCTCTGTGCTCTCTGGCTCCCATACAAATAAAACACAAGTGTCTGCATAACTCGACAACTAATCAAACCTATGGAACCAAATTTGGCAAGTAGAGGTTTTTGAAGGCAAGCAATGTTTCTATGGTGGTTTGAGACTTGTCCACTCTCTGGAAAGGGGGAGGGGGAGCATCTTCCATACAAATGCAACACAAATT
Organism: Aedes japonicus; assembly: GCA_034211315.2. Lineage (NCBI taxonomy): Eukaryota > Metazoa > Arthropoda > Insecta > Diptera > Culicidae > Aedes > Aedes japonicus. The sequence goes on from JASCZW010001295.1 coordinate 66,727, forward strand.
TTTGCATAACTCGAGCATTAATCAAATAAATGGAACCAAATTTGGCCGGTGGAGGTTTTTGAAGGCAAGAAATGTTCCTAAAGTGACTCGAGACCTTTCTCTTTTCTGAAAGGAGGGCTCATATACAAATGGAACCCAAATTTCTGAATAACTCGAAAACTTATCAGGTTATGAAACCATATTTGGTAGGTGGATGTTCTTATAGGTAATAAATGTTTCTGTTATGATTTGAGACCTCCTGCTCTCTGAAAGAGGGGTCTCCCATACAAATGAAACATGAATTTCTGCATAACTCGAAAACAAATCAAGCAAATGGAACCAAATTTGACATGTGGAGGTTTTTGAAGGCAAAACATGTTTCTAATGTGACTTGAAAACCTTCCTCTTTTTGATAAGCTCTCATACAAATGCAACACAAATTTTTGCATAACCCGAAAATTAATCAAGCACATGAAAGCAAATTGGGCATGTGGAGGTTTTTGGAGCAGAGAAATGATGTTATGGTAGTTTCATTCTATGGTAGAATCAATGCTTCGCCCCCTGAATGGGGAGTTTTAAAGGCGGGGGTGAAACGTTTGGCATATGGATCTTTGGAATATGGATGTTTGGCCGAATGGACGTTTTGCCGAATGGACGTTTGGCAGTAAATTGTCTATTAGCATTAATGTATTGCAGAAAAAAGAAAATATGAATCTAAAAGAGTATTTTCAAATGCATTTGATCTAACAAACGAAATAAGGAACCAAAAACACATTCTCGAACGCATTAGATAGCATCCCGATATTCTAGACTAATTACACTTAGAGTTTATCAATATGTGTGCGCATGTGCAGTAATAAGCATTCTGCTTAAGTTTTAACTATATCAATTCACTAAAAACCGAAATTTTAATGTCCAAAAATGCCAGAAATGGTATTCGGCCATTTGCCCATATACATGAGAAGTATGAATATGTTTTGATAAAATCGTAGACTCCTGATTTTAGGTGGAAATATGTATTAGGGAACGTCCATTAATTACGTCATGCAAAAATGACTTTTTCTAACCCAACCCTCCCCCCCTTGTCACTTTTTTGTATGGACTTTATTTTTTTTTGTGTGGATCGCAAACCCCTCCTCCCCCCTTACTACGTAACATAGTTAATGGACCATCAATTATGTTTAACAGCTTGACAGAATTGGTCATCTTATAGAAGTATGCAGCTCCTCCGAAAGATACCTTTTTTTGATTCTTTGCACATGGGCTTTCTATGACGACACATATTCCTGTATTCGAAAGAAAACTTCTGAATCAAGCGTTTGGCCGGTTTATTACTCTTTGTAAGGATGTTCCTTCTTTCAAGCATGAACAGTTCTTTGGAGTTTCACTGATCATCCAAATGTAATTTTCATTATTTCTTGCATTTTAATTTGAGAAAAAAAGAACTGACTGGTGAATGATGTGAGCATCTTATATTTGATAATTTTGAGCATTATGAATATTAAATTATTCTTATTTTACTTCTGAGACGTTGTTTGGAATCAAATGATTAAAAGATATTTGGATAAATGGTTCCGAACCCTGAAATTTCTTGGCATGGCATTCCACGGTAGAATCAGATTTTAAATTTCAACTTTTCTCAAATGAGTTCGTCCTTTTGAACAATATTTATAATCAACTTTCTCAGAAAAAAAACTAGCCTCAAAATGACTAACGATTATCAAAACATGGTGAAAGATAATATGATCAAACTAAAGCAAAACAAATGAGACACGTATATGAGAATTTCTCAATTTGAATAAAAAATACACATAAATATACGTTGACCTATTTTATTTCAATATAACGATCAGATCCATCTTAAAACAAGACAAAACGAGAAATATTTTTTCAGCTCTTCACCTTGCGCATAGTAAACTGAAAGAGATTTCAGCGCTGGTTCAAAATGACTGAAAGAAGATCCAAACGTCCATTCGGCCAAACGTCCGTTTGGCCAAACGTCTTTACGGGGTATCATCTTTCAAGGCAATGAATGTATGGTTGTTTGAGAAGCCCCCCCCCCCCCTCTAGAAGGGAGGGCTCCCATACAAATAAACCACAAATTTCTACCAAACATGAGAATTATCCAGGTTACTAAAACACAAAATGTGTTTTTCTCGGGTAAGAAGGTGTTCCGATAGAAGTTTGACCCTTTGTTTAGTCAAGAAAAACACTCATTCCAAAAACAAACGATGAACGTGCCACTTCTATTTAATTTTCATTCATTTAGTCTCAACGCTCGCACCGGGTTCAGCTAGTAAAATATAACACATGCAAAACTGATCCCAATAGATTAAATCTAAAATAAATAATGAAAAATGTGTAAATGTTACCCCGTTATGGTGCTTACATCTCAAGTAAAATTCTTCAATATTTTTTCGAATAGATTACCCTTTGATTATTGCATACTTATTTTCCATTTTTAAAATTTACAAACATTTTTATGTTTTTTACATTCTACAGATATGAAAACCCCGTGGAACTTCCTCCAAAACCAGCTGGTTATCAGCACCGCAAGATTGCGCTGTACGGCATCCTGGCCATGGCGTTCGTGCTTTTCTTCATCCTATTCGTCATCATCAACAAATCGGAGGCAGACCGCCGCAGCCAGCTGATCATGGCCAGTTTTACCAACGAAACCAGCATAGAATCCAGCATGGGTCACACCGTGCTGACGACTCCCTTCTCTTCGAATGGAAGTTTGGTAGCAAATGGGGAGAACGACACCGATGCATTCGAGGCAAGCAATGCAACAGCCGAGGCAAGGAAGCAACGCCGAACTCGGAGATTGGGATCTGACAATCCGGCGGTTGAATTCAATGATAATTTAGTGCTCTATCCTAGTGAGTACCTGAAGCCACCCAGATTGGGAAGCATGAGAAGATTTTCAGAAGATTCTTCGCTAGCAGATAGTTTTCAAGCGATTAAAAACGACATTCCGAGGCCCTTTGGTATTAATAATAGCAGCGTTAGCCCCGAAAGATTCAGTAGGCATAATTTGTCCCATTTATCCGAGGATCCTTTGAAGTTCCGAGCAAACTACGGTATGGTTAACAACATTCAGGATGTATTGAAACAGTTGTCTTCTACGAAAAATCAGAATTATAAATATATTCCACACCATCTTCAGCAACCGTCAGAATTCAGTAATCCAATGTTTCGAAACCATAGGGTTAAGTTCTCCGGAACATACAGACACCCACGAAAAAATGGTGATATAACGACTCTCTTTGGAGCTGCTTCCAAACAACACGAGCTTCACGTCTCAAAACCATCGGATATCAACAGTCAACTGTCCGTTCCAAGCGTCTTTATGCCCGATTCGCTTTACAACTTTCGCCCAGCTCACCCAAGCGATATAAACCTGCTGGCAACGGATCAGTTCAGGTTCGCTCCGGAAAAAGATTCAGAAGCTAAAGAAGTTCTTCCCCAAGGGATGCCTTTCTCTATAATGCTAGATGTTCTCCCGATGGCTGACGGAAACCTTCGTTTCAAACGACCCATCAAGAAAAGACCCGTTCAAAACTACGCCAATACCAATTTCCCATCCTACTTCAACAACCAAAACTTCGCTCAAGTTCAACACGCCACGTATAATCAACCAGTAGAAGACGCCTACTTCCGCGGCTCATCATCCTACCTTCGACCGCAGCAACAACAGCGAATCTTTCCCTCCATCAAACCGGGAAAATTGATGGTCCATCTAAATCTGTACCCTAAGAAATCCGCCGAGGCATCCAGAAAATTCGAAATGGAGAAAACCGCCCTGGACATCAACCATCTGCAGCTCAATCTGGGTGAATCTCTGCCTGATCCGGAAGCACATTTGGTCGATCCGACCACTTCTACGTCCATGCCGGATTTTCTCGAGATGATCTACGGTGTCAAGTCCTTAACACCGACAATCGCTTCCAGTACAACGAGCGCAGCCTCTACTATAACTCAAAAGAGAACCATTCTAACCCCGGTGCAGTCCGTGCATGACCAAAAAGCAAGTGAGAGTTTCACCAATGAGAACGTTGCCCTAGGGCGGCATCCTCCATACCGGATGGTCAACAAACGGCACCATCAGAAACAACAGCAGCCAGATGGTATCGATCCAAGGTCTCTGGATGAGCAACCCAAATCCACGAAACTGAATTTGCTGACCTTCGATGAGAACGATGCGGTTTGATGGTTGGCAGTCTTAACTTTCGGCTTTTGTTGGAGTATTTCTGAATTACGAGTAGCAATTAGCAAGTAGTATTTATTTGTTTAGGACTTAGAATAGGGGTTCATGTTCCATATCATGTATTTATTCGTGAAATAAAAATGAACGATTGAGAATGTGCAGTCAACTAACGGGTGTCCACTAAATAATGAGAACGAAAAGAATGGGTCAGGAAAAAAATACCAGTGAAGTTTTGTTCATACTGATTTATTTTATTAAAAGGGTCAACTTAAATCTTCAAACTAAGTTTAGTGAATATTGTCATATGGTCCGTGGTCCGCCGTGCGGCGCAGCTTAGTCGTTATGCTGGAACATGACCGTTGGACGGCAGCCACATCGATTTTTCGGATGCAGCTTTTGATCCTGTTGGTAAGTTGCTTGGTGTTCTTGGCCTTCCAATTATCCTTGTATACCATGGAGCTCAAAAGACCGAAGAAATCCTCGATAGGACGGCACTGTGGCAAATTTGTCGGATTCCGGTCTTTTGGGACATATGGTATATTTTGGCTCTCCAAAAACGTTAGCGTTTTTTTTTGCGTAGTGCGATGATGCCTTGTCCGGCCAAAACACGTATTTGCCATCCGAGTGATGTTGTTTAAGAAATGGGATGAGTATTTTCTGCAAACACTCTCTTTGGTACACCTCCTGGTTGATGGCCAAACCGCTTGGTTTGAACCACGGCTTCGAAATACCCTTATCGGATATTACGATGTATAACATAACCTTCGATTCAAATTTGTGCTTGAGCTTATACATTACTTTTGGAGGAGTAGTAGATTTGTCCTTAGTGTAGAATCGGTCGTTTCCCGGTATCTGAGACTTTGAAAGAGGAAAGTAGCTTTCGTCGTCCAGAACGAAAGATTTTCCGCCGTAATTCCGAGTCATCCAGCGGCATTGGGATTTCACGGTTTGAATCTGCTCATCTGTGTACTCTGGGGATCTGGTTTTCTTTCTACACACTATTCCTTCTTTCTTTAGCGTCTTGCAGATGAGTGACTTCGAACAATGGAACTTTCGGGCTGCTTCCCGTTGACTTACCGAATCCTTGTTGTTGAACATGCTGCGCAGCGAGCGGAGCGTTTTCTCATTCATTATTTTCGCTGGACGGCCGCAACCTTTCTTCCGGGTTACTCTCATGCATGCCAGGATACGGTATACGGTGGATACCGGAACTTTTTCACGACAAAAATGGTCCACCGTGTATTTTTTTCCACGATCTTCGTTCGCTTGAAAGAATTGTACAACGCGCGCGCGCAGTTCTTCCTATTTCGACGGCATGCTGAACACGACTGAACATGTTAGAGTGAAATAAGAGTGTATGCAAATTTTCTGGAGAGTGCAACGATTCATTCATCTAAAGTGACATTTCTATGCGGCCGTTTTTGTTCTGATGGAAAAGTATTGAAATCATTCTAATTTTTTAGTGGACACCCGTTATGGACGATGACACTCAGATTTGATTCTCAACATTGTTTTACGGAACTTTCTTGAACTGTTTGTTTAAAATCCTGTATATATTTATTTATTTAGTAAAGTCCACTGTTTGCTGATCTCAAGACTTTCTGTAGCGTTAATTTGCTGTAATGGGAATATAGTTTGTAGTATCCTATGTCCTAAATCATTATTTGACTATCCACAGTGAGGATACATTCTGCAATTTGTGACTTAATTAAGTTGCATTCGAGTAAATTCAACTGATTTTCAACAAGTGTGCTGCAAGAGTTTAGTCAAAACAGAACGCCTCTGACACAAAGTCGTTCATGACATCGGCTATGACTTCAAAGTGGAGTTGATATACGTTAGATATGCATTCAATTAACTCCATGTAAAATGTTTGGGTAGCCTTTCGCCAGCCTGCGAATGATTTGTAAGCTGCCTTCTACTTGATCAATCAACCTTATTCGTTGCCTCCCTTTTCTTCTTGGGCCCGTTAGATTAATATTGAGAATCGTTTTAACTGCGCTGTCGTGCGACATTCTTACGACATGCCCAGCCTACCGTAGTCGACCGATTTTAGCGTTGTGAGAGATGAGAGCTTCTCCAAGCAACTGATGCGATTCGTGGTTCATTCGCCTTCTCCACATTCCGGGTTCCATCTACTCTCCACCATCTCCACCATAGAACATTCGCAACACTTTCCGTTCAAAGACATAAAGGGTCCACCAGTCAGTTTTTCTTGAAAGCCAAATTCGTACGTAATCTGCCATAGATGGTCTTCATTAATTGTGTCGTAAGCTGATTTAAGATTGATAAAAAGATGGTGTACATTTGAATTTACTTTTTTCTGGAATTACGTCTGGGAGGACACAGTCTGCTCCACTAGTTTCCTCCACCTAATTCGGTTCATGGCTTCTGATCTTCAGTTTGCTCGACCACCCATGCTGGCTAGGTCCTGATCAATTTACTTGTACCACCTTGAGCGGTGAGCACCTCTTCGTCTTCTGCCACGAGGATTTGAGGTGAACACCATTTAGGCTGGGTTGTTTTCAAGCATCCTGACGACATGCCCAGCCCATCGTATCCTTCTAGTCTTGCCAGCTGCACTAGCTCGTGGTTCCATCTTCTCCGTACACCTCCATAAAAAGTTTGTAATATGCGTCTTCCTAGCGTACGATGGTCCTCTTCGAGTATCGACCACGTTTCATCAACGATGTGTTTTTTGTTTAGTTTGTTTTTAGACGGGATGGAAAATCTGCAACCAGACTCTTGAAAAACTCAGGGTGTGGGGATGAGGGTGCCAACTTCTCGACCCACTAAAAACCCACCCGTGCTTTAAGCACTGGACCCTCCCCGGAACCACTTTTCAGTATTAATTAGAGTAGGAGGCTATTGTGATTGTTACCCAAGTAGCACACCACGATCATAATTAGTTGCATTAACTTGATTATGACTAACAAAGGCACATTTATGTTTTCTCAACTTAGTGGCAACATGTGTGCTACTAGGGTAAGCACCCACTATGTCTAACTACTTAGGATTTAGGTGGTCCCTGAAATCTGCCTTCGGTCGTTCGCCATTTTTGTTGGAGATCAAGGACGATCTGGGAGGCTGCTACGCATACCGCGTCCCAGATGTACTGGTCTTGGCACATCCTCTGGACCAAATTAACCGGAGTCGTGTCGTGACCGCTTACGTCTATCATGCCGGGTCTCGCGCCGTCAAAGCGAGGACATGCGAAGAACACATGTTCCGTGGTCTCGTCAACTCCCACGCACTCGGTGCATGCAGAGAACTGTGCATGCCCATATTTGTGCAGATGTTATCTAAAACAGCTGAGGCCTGACAAAATCTACGTTAAGTGGAAGTTCACTTCCCCGTGTTGCCTACCAACCTGGATAGTTGATCCATGCCGGCCAGCCGTACCCAAGTATGGGCAGGGCGACACTGGCCAGGAGCTTACGCTTCCTCCCTTGCACCGTCGAGCAATTCCACATCATGCGGGATAATGCCGATAAAGTCATAGAGGCTTACTTGTAGGCGTAGTCGACGTGACTGATAAAGGACAGCTTATTGTCAATCATGACCCCCAAGTACCTCAATGACCTCTTCGATTCAATTGTGCAGTTACCTGCACTAATCGTCGCATGTAGCTCCGATTTTCGGTTGTTGACAACCCTGACCTCAGTCTTATGATGGGTTAGCTCCAAATGTCTGGAAGTCATCCACCTCTCCACAATGCCAATGGAGTGTGAGGCCGTTAGTTCCACCTCATCCATGGATTCATCACATATCTCAATGGTGATGTCGTCCGCAAACCCCACTATCTTCACTCTGTTCGGGAACTCAAGCCATAGTACCTCAAAGTACATCGTGGTCCATAGGTGATCTGAACACGTTTCTGGCCTACCTCTGTGTTGTATACCAGTACGCGATTCTGGATGTAACTTCCCAGAATCTTGTACAGGTACCCAGGAACAGGGTGGCCACACAATCTTAATGTAAAAATTCGCGCATTTTTCCCGAATTTATCCCGAGTGTAAAGATGAGTTAATATAAATTACACGTAGCTAAATCTCTGAGATCCAACACTTTCTCCAATTTGAATTACCTCCAGACACTTTCCATTTATTAAAAATACGCCTTTTTGTGCGACAGGATGAGCCAATTTTTAACAAATGTTGTCAAATTTGGTAGCTCCTTCTTGGTTCTAGCCAAAATTTGTCCAAACCATTTTCATGGCATTGAGCACAGCTGCCCAAATTCTTCTTTCACCATGTGTTAACACCCTTACAAACGCAATTCGCCAAACTTCAAACACATTCGCCACCAGATGAAAGATAAGTTCATTTCTGGCCTCACCTGTTACAGCCGTGTAGCCAGATCACCTGGCCTCACCTGTTACAGCCGTGTAGCTTTTAGAAAGTTCTGGGAAATTCTCTGAATTTATGGGACGTTCTATGAACGTCTGAGATGTTTGCTGACCTTTTGGAAAGATTCCTGATCTTTGGGGGAGTTCCATGATCTTTGAGAGCATTTCCTGAAGTTCTGAGAAGTTTTTTGAATTCATGAGAAACCCTGAACTTCAAGGAAGTTTCTTGAACTCCTACATGTTTGCTGAACTTCTAAGAAGTTTTATATATGTCTAGCAAGTTTCATTAAATTCTAAGAAGTTCACTAAACCTCTAGGAAAATTCGCAAACTGTTGAAAAGCTTCATGAATTTCTTGACTGTTCTCTATTGGAAGTTCTTTAATTTTCTGTAAAGTTCCTTGAATTTTTGGAAAGTTCCCTGAACATCTTGAGTAGTTCTATGAACTTCTGAAAAATACCCAAAATAATCTGATAAGTTTTCCAAACTTCTGGAAGCCCCCTGAATTTCGGGATAGTTCCTTGAACTTCTGTGAAAAACCTTTTAATTTTGGACACTACCCTGACCTCGTGGTAAACTCCTTGAGTTTGTGGACAATTCCCTGAATTTCTACGAAACGGGCTGCAAAATGGTGAGTCGACAACTGTGATGGAGCGTGCGTCCCCGCAACATAGCTCTGGTCCTCACAAGTTCCTACCTCATGCTTCCACGGGTCAACAGATGACAAAGACCGCCAGCTAAGGGTTGCGTTCTTAGCTGGTAGTGCAGCCTGGGCACTGTTGTCCTTCTGACTTCAGCTAGAAAAGTTTGCGAAAAATACTCGGTCTCTGAAAAAACAAAACTTCTGATCTCTGGATATTGTATGATTGACAAGATCATAGTTGTTGGTGGGTTTGACAAAAAGAAATACTACACCGATGCGGGGAACGCAAAGTTGGTCTGTTTTAGCTGGTTCTTTTTAAGTTTGCTGGTGCAAATCAGCTATTAAGATGTTAAAATAGACCACCACTGAAGATGCGTACGTTTTGAACAGGCTGAACAATGAGATCGGTGGACCGAGTAAATGACAAAAACGCTACTCAAATCATTTGAAAAAAGTGTGAGTATGGTTCTTTCCATATGACAAAAATTCCCGATGACTTTTGAAAATCCCGCCTTTTTCCCGCATATTTCCCGATGATTTTGGATTCCCGCATTTTCCCGCATTTCCCGATTTTCACGAGTCTGTGGCCACCCTGCAGGAACCTTCAGGCGTTGGAGCGAGTCGGTGATAGCTACCCAACTGGCACTATTGAACGCATTTCTTACGTCAAGGGTGACCATTGCACAGTAGCATACTCCTCGCTTCTTGCGCTGGATTGCCACTTCAGCCGTCTTGGTGACGGACAGGATAAATAGTATCCACCGTCTAATTCCCTTTACGGAACCAAACTGGTTACTAGGCAGACCGCCAATACCCTCCGTGTATTTTTTCAGGCTGTTGAGGATTACCCTCTTGAGCACCTAACCTGCTGTATCCAACAGACATATAGGTATATATTAGGGTGGCTCAACATGATCATTTTTTCAGAACAGCTCTTTTTTGGATCCATTTGGGGTCTCAAACAACCGTGTAAAATTTGGGGACGATTGGTTGTAGCCCTGCTTCCCGCATTGCGTTTGAAATTTGTATGGAAATTAGTATGGGAAAACATACTTTTTTGAATTTTCATTACTAGAGACCTCAGTTTAGCATGAAACCTTTAACTAATCAGTTAAAAGTATAGTCCAGGATGTGCCTAACAACTTTTTTGAAAGAAAAACTACGCTAAAACGTTCCTTAAAAAAGTTATAGGTGTTCAAAGATCGATGGTTCGAATTAATTGCTAAAAATAATTTGTTCTGCCAACACTGCCGGTGTATCAATGGAAGCCAGATTTCAATCCGCAATAACTTTGGCGTTTCTTGTCTTATCGATTTGGAATGTTGAGATGAACTACTCATAAACATTTGCACAACTTTATGGGTGTATTTGGAGATGCCTACCCCCCCTCCCCCCATGCCAACCCGCCCCCTCTCCCTCAATTCATAGTAATGGAATTATTGTTTCAAACTGAAATAACTTTAGTGTTTCGTATCTTGTCGAGTTGGTTTATTTATATATGTTATTTAAAAACATTTGCTCTATCTCATATGCCCAGTTGTTAAAGGGAAGGGGGCATACTATATTCTCTCCACCCCCAACATCGAAGTTTCTCATCTAATGGAGTTGGAACGTTCGGATGAGCTATTCAAAAGCATTTGCTCAATTTATTTTTTGTAATTGAAGAAGAGGTACATACTGATTCCTCCCCCCTCAATAATATCGATGGAAGTAAAGTTACAGATTGAAATAATTTCTGTGATTTTTTAACCAGTTCGTTTATTTGGAAGGCTCAATTGCGTTAGCTTTACGGAGCCGATAATCATTGTCTGTGGTTTAACAAGAATAACTTAATACTACGTCTAGTAGGAATGGACCGATTACTCGCGGTTTACTCGAGGTTAAGGGTAATATTTTTCAGGGAAGGATCAGGTGAGGAGCTTGGGAGGGAGTTATTCTTGTCTCATCAGAGAGTTGTCGCCAGTACTTTTGCGTTATGCAGGGTTTGCTTTTAGTGTTCAATCGTCTTGGTGACCATTGGGCGACGATGAGATTCATCGTGGTGAGGGGGGACGGGGGCAAAACAGACACGAACTACTAAAAATAAGAAAAAAAAGAAGACCAGGAGAGTATACTCTTATTTTAGACATTTGGAGACGCGAGTTCCCAACGAGTCTCTTACCTAAACTTCTATGTTTCTCATCTTATCGAGTTGGTATGTTCAGATATGCTAGTTTTTCACCGAAAATTACCAACTTCAACTTGTTCGTAGGTACATCGAGTTTAAGATCTATTTTCTGCCATACTAAGTGCACCCAGAATTTTGCCTCTCCTTTACGAACGAGGTTGAACAACTAATGAAAAGTTTCTATCATATTTGTTTCCCACATTCATGTACCTTGCTCTACTGCCGTTCTACTTATAATTGCCCCATGTTACTTTCCACAAAACAGCCAAAACTCAGATCAATTTGTCCCACGGAAAACGTGTTGACATCAGGAAACATTATTAGTGGCTGGAAAACTCCTTCCAATCATATATTTCATCATGAACTATAAATACGATATACCAGAATTCATTTAGTTCCATAAAACTACTGAAAATCTTGTCTAACAAAGCATTTCTAATAATCGTGGCACAAATTGACCTGAGTTTTGATTATTTTGTGGATAGTAACATCACATGGGACAATTATGCGTAGAAAGGCAGTATAGGTTTCTTTATATTTGATGGAGAGCAAAAAATCACTTAGATATTATTAAAAATACAACACTGCTTCCTGACGCAAATTACGTCACACAAGGTTCAATTCCATCACCACACATTGAAACGGCATTTAAATCACTTCGGCATACAGATGCAGATAGAAAAAACGGTTTCGTTTGTTTGAGAGAAGAATGAATGCAAACATTCATGCTATGCGTTCATTAAGGTCTGATTTTGTAGCTATTGATCTAATCTATCATACCAAAGTATGATTGATTTGTTTGTATCGAAATCATTGACATAAGCCTATAAGACTGATCAATTTTTAAATAGCTCATCCGAATGTACCGACTCTATTAGATGACAAACTCAGGAGATGGTGGTGGAGGGAATATAGTATGGCCCCCCCCCCCACCTCCATCTAACAACTGGGCATATGAGATTGATTAAATGTTTTTGAAACAAACCAACAAACAAACCAACTCGACAAGAAAAGAAACACTAAAGTTATTTCAGTTTGAAACAGTATTTCTATTACTATGAATTGATGGAGATGGAGAGGGGTTGGGTTGGCATGGGGGGGGGGGGGTAGGCATCTCCAAATACACCCATAAAGTTGTGCAAATGTTTATGAGTACTTCATCTCAACATTCCAAATCGATAAGACAAGAAACGCTAAAGTTATTGCGGATTGGAATCTTGCTTCCATTGGTACACTGGCAGTGTTGACAGAAAAAATTATTTTCGGTATTTAATTCGATCCAACAATCTTAGAAAAGCTATAACTTTTTTAGGGATATTTTAGCGCCGCACATCTTTCAACAAAGTTGTTAGGCACATTATGGACTATACTTTTAACTGATTAGTTACGTGATCCAAGCAAAAATGGGGTCTCTAGGGATGAAAATGCAAAAAAATACGTTTTACCATTAATTTCCATACAAATTTCAAACGCAATGCGGGAAACCGGTTTACAACCAATCGTTACCAAATTTTACACAGTTGTTTGGGACCCCAAATGGATCCAAAAAAGAGTTGTTCTGGCTTCATGTGGTCAAGTTTACGTTTTTTCATATAAACGGTGAGCCACCCTAGTATATATGCCGATGGTGGCTTCCCTGTCTTTGATAGCAACACAAGGGTCGGAATTTTCCAGGCGTCCGGGAAGAAACTCTCGTTCAGACACCTTTGCATACCACCCTGAACATTTCGGGATCCAGCAAGATAGCCGTCTTGGTGGCCAGGTTCGAAAAACAATCCGGTTCCAGCGCTTTGTTCACCTTTAGCGACTTTGCTATCGCAATGAGTTCTTCGTCGCCGGCCCCCGTTAGGCCGTTGTCAATGAACACGTGGTCACGGATGTTCGGCTGGGCCGCCCAGCTTTCCGTCGCTATGATAGCGTTAAGGTCTGGGATACTGGAACGCTGGTCATGGGACAAATCAACGGCGGCAGGAGGGCCATGGACTCGAGTCGTGGTTCTGACTGCCCTCGCGTATTTACCACGATATTTATTTATTTATCACAATAATTCAACTGACAACATATGTCTAAATGAATAAAAAACTTAAATTACTTGGTTACGGCCAGAAGTACGGAAAGAGTCAAGTAGCCGATGACGAAACACGTCAGCAGATATGTTGAAGTCGAACATATTGAAACGCTCGTTGAAACGCTGGCTGATTTCTCGAATTGGTTCATGGAGTGCATAGTTGTTGTTCTGTGGCTCAAGATGCAAAAATACACGTTGACGAAGAGGTCTCTCGGGAGCGTACAAATTTAACTGTAACAACAGTGCCGGACAGTCAATTTCACCCCTGAGCAGCTTCCCAGCAAACAAAGCCTGAGCGGCCTTTCGTCTCACCACAAGTGGCTCGATATTAAGCAGACGGCAACGCTCTTCATACGGAGGCAGGTTCGTAGGATCACGCCAACTGAGAAAGCGAAGAGCGTATCTTACGAACTTTCGTTGAACTGCTTCGATTCTGGCGATCCATATGGCCTGGAAAGGGCACCATACAATAGCACATGATTCCAGTATGGAACGTACAAGTGAGCAATAAAGTGACCTGAAGCAAAGCGGATCGCGAAACTCGTCAGCAATTTTAAAAATAAAGCCCAGTTGACGATTGGCTCTGGACACAATGTCGTTGTAGTGAAATCTGAATGTCATTCCATTATCCAAAATAACACCGAGATCCTTGATGTGTTGAACGCGAGTGAGCGACTCACCGGAGAGGACATAGTCGAAAATGATTGGTGCGTTTTTCCGGTGATATGATATTATGTTGCATTTTTCGATGCTTAAGCCCATCAGATTCCTTGAGCACCAATCGGCGAAAATACACAACATATGCTGCAAGTCGGAACAGTCTGATAGACTTTTTATAGTTTTGTAAATTTTTGAATCATCTGCGTAGAAGAGGCGGGACCCTGGTGGGGATAGCAAGATATAGCGTACACTAGGATGTAGCGTACACTAGCTGACAATATAGCGTACACTAGGATGTGTACGTTTTCGGGAATGCATTCAAACACTGAATTCATCACGATGAGGAACAATGTGACATATATGACAGACCCTTGCGGGATGCCATTCTCTAGTAAGCCAACATGCGCCCTTGGACTTCCATTTCTTGAGGGTAGTCAAGATAGGGAGTATCCATGTCATATCATATGCATTGGATAAATCGAGAGATACTTCATCGACGTGTAGGTTCTCTGCTTTGGCCTTGTCCAATAAATGATTGAGTTCGGAGAAGAACGTTTCCGACCCGTAGCCGCATCGAAAGCCGTGTGCTGCTGTGGGTGGATTTGATCATGCCTCGCTAACTCAATTGGCAGGTGACGGTTAAACATTCGCTCGAGTGTTTCCCCCATGTAGCTTAACAACGTGATAGGTCTGTACCCATCCGTTAGGGTCTTACCCTTCCCTGGTTTGGGAATAGGAATGACCAGCCCTTCTTTTCACACGACTGGAATCATGTCGGATTGACCGACTTTGTTCGACGTGTCCAGAAAGGCCAACCGACCGATGAGTAGCAGTTTCTTTAGGAGGGGATAGCCAATATCGTCTGGCCCTGCTGCTTTGCCGACACCACGGCACAGGGCCCAGTTGAGCTCCTCTCCGGTATCCAATTTTACGATCCTCTCTACATGGCGGTTTTTTTTTTTTTTTTCCAAAAATGGACTTTACCTTCCTCCACAGTTCGCTGGAGCATGTGGATTCAGATATATCAGATAAGTTGAAACTCTATCAACTTTGGAGCCCGAGTTAGGTCATCAGAAGCCATTTTGCGAGGCATTCGCAGACTTTTACGTCTGCTTTTAACAGAACAGGGTACAGATCTCTTACCGCTTCTATCGCCGGCCTTTGGGATATGTCGATGCGTGGCCACACTCAGGATCTCAATATAATCAGTGGGGCATCTTGCGGGAATCTTTCTTGTGGAAGCCATCCCAGTCCGCCTCGTTCAAATTCCACTTAAGCCGTGTTACTGTAGGCGGGAGGCCTACAGCCTGTGACAAGACGATGGGGAAGTGGTCGCTACCGTGTAAGTTATCTAGAACTTCCCAGTTAAACTGGCAAGCCACATCCCAGGAGACGATGGACAGGTCAATTCAACTCTTGAGCAGAAGTCAATCCGCGTCGGTTTGCCATTATTCAGTACTGAACAGCTCAACCCATCCAATAGCTGAAAGAGCCGCTCGCCGCGAATGTCATCTTTGTGCGTTCCCCACGAGGGGTGGTGCGCATTCAAATCGCACAGGGTCACTCAAGGTGTAGGCAGTTGGGAACCGAGGTCTTTCAACTTGCCGATGACATACTACTCTAAGCTCCATAGGGAACTGTATGGTGACCGCAGTGGCCTCCAAATCAGTGTCCAATTGTACTCTTAATGTGGTATGTCTTTTCTAACAGGCAGCCCACAAGCGTGAATATAGGCATTCTTGTGAGGCTTACTATACCATTTGTGCTTACCCCCGAGGTAGTCGGAAGACAAGTCGGCTACCTTTACCATTGTATCTTGGAGGGCCATGATGCAAGGGCTTAGCCTACTTGCTATGAGTTGGATCTCAGTTAGCTTTGATCTCAACCCGTGCGCGTTCCATTGCAGTACAATGTTTTGTGGCTCTACATCAGTCTGTAGCTTGGTGGTAGACATGATGTTATTCAATAACGGTAACAGCATCGGTTTCGCGATCCGTTGCCGAGGCGTCAAGTACAGACCCTGGCAGGTCTGCCGGCTTTCGTTCCTCCTATTTTCAGCTGAGGTTTCAGCAATTTGCTTTCTTTTACAGCGGGTAAAAGAAGCGCCACCGTCATCCTCACTGGATCGGGTGTTCTTGCCTAGCCTCACGATCTCTTTCGTCCAGGCAGTACGTTCCCTGTCTGCCAGAGATTTTTTCTCTTTCGGGGATTTGTCCTTGAGGCGGGCAACTTCATGTATGAGGCCTTCCACCTGGTCCTTGAGGAACTGTTCTTCCTCGTCAGGGCCAGGACCAGATTTTTCAGCGCCAGACATGGGATCACTGCTGACTGCCGTGGATGGCACAACATAATTTAGGACGCTGTCGGTCTCAGATCGTTTTGCACAAATACTTTTAAGGGGACCGGTGCCCACACGCATACTCTTGGTGTGTACGGTTCCTTTTCTGGCAGCTTTTGTACCCCTTTGTCCATTGGCTCCAACCGATTCCCCGGTTTTTGGATCGGCCTTCTTTGCCTCAGGCCAGGACTTCTTTGGTTTCTTCGCCAGAGGAGCAAGGGAAACGGCCTGTGGCTGAAGCGCGGGAACAGGCGTAGACTTTGCCATCTGGGCGTAAGTCCCCCGATCACTATTCTCCTTGTTGTAGACCTTCCTGGTCAGTCTTCGCCATGAGAACACCAGCTTCCCTTGCGTAAATGGGGCATTTACGGCTAGTCGGCTGGTGATTGCCACGAAAGTTCGAGTGAAAGGCCTTTACTGTGCACTTTGCGGCAATCTCGTGCTCCACAGAGCACACACGGCCTCAGGGCATACTTTTACACTTAGCTTTACCATGTCCAAAGCGGTAGCAGTTGTAACGGTGAGTACGCACGTGTCTCTATTTTCAAGAGCCCGAACCTCACCTTTTCAGGAAACCTCAAGCCTCGAAGGTTAACATCACGGAGGAGGTGTTCAACTTTTTGTCGCCGACCATTCGACAGCTCCTGTGGACCTCTACTACACCTTGTGCAGCAAATTGTTCCAACAGGACCTTGTCACGCACGTTGATTATGTCGGCACTGGACACCACGCAACGCACTCGGTTATGATTTGGATGCGAAACACCTCGCGACCACTAGCCAGCTTCGAGATATTCTTTAGCTTTGCAGCCTCAGCAGGATCGCTGATTTCGAACACGTACCTTTTGCCACCTTGCTCGGCGTGTGCATCAACGGCAGCCCAACAGAACGTTAGACAGTTGACGCCACATCGAGGTGGTCCCAGGCCGTGCCTTCGATTGCTTCCATAAGGAGAACAGTCTTGTCGCGTTTATTGTTGGCCAGGGTCCGCCGACACTCCGCAATCAGATGTTGGTTTGCCATTTCATCTGATTCTTACCGGACTGACCCTCTCGTGCCGAAGCCACTGGAGTCGAGTCCAAATGTGTTCAACTAGGGGATTCAAAGATTGGACGGTGGCTCACCTCTATCACACCGAGCGGAAACATAAGACGGCAGGTTCCAACAGTATGCCGAATTGGTCCATATGGGCCATTACAGCTCATATTTAACAAGAACCGACCCTAAGACAGCACGATTCCGCCGTCTACTTATTTATCGTCCAGTAGACAAACTGACTTCCGCCAGAAAGGTTGAGCACGGTAGTCGGGGCCCTAAGACATGGCAAGGTACCCCTTGCGCAAACTCAGCTCCTTGGGACAAACCTGGACGTGTTCGCATACTAGGCAGCGACACCTAGCACCTCGTGGAGGTAAGAGTCAGAGTTCAGACGCCATGAGGTCACAAGTTAACAGGTTGGCGACCGTAGTCGGTCTATCAGACATGAGTGTTCATTGGCATCCGCATTAGCCCGGCAATCCTTAGGGTGGGTTTACCTTAGTTGCTTTCGGTTTCGCGATCCGTTGCCGAGGCGTCAAGTACAGACCCTGGCAGGTCTGCCGGCTTTCGTTCCTCCTATTTTCAGCTGAGGTTTCAGCAATTTGCTTTCTTTTACAGCGGGTAAAAGAAGCGCCACCGTCATCCTCACTGGATTGGGTGTTCTTGCCTAGCCTCACGATCTCTTTCGTCCAGGCAGTACGTTCCCTGTCTGCCAGAGATTTTTTCTCTTTCGGGGATTTGTCCTTGAGGCGGGCAACTTCATGTATGAGGCCTTCCACCTGGTCCTTGAGGAACTGTTCTTCCTCGTCAGGGCCAGGACCAGATTTTTCAGCGCCAGACATGGGATCACTGCTGACTGCCGTGGATGGCACAACATAATTTAGGACGCTGTCGGTCTCAGATCGTTTTGCACAAATACTTTTAAGGGGACCGGTGCCCACACGCATACTCTTGGTGTGTACGGTTCCTTTTCTGGCAGCTTTTGTACCCCTTTGTCCATTGGCTCCAACCGATTCCCCGGTTTTTGGATCGGCCTTCTTTGCCTCAGGCCAGGACTTCTTTGGTTTCTTCGCCAGAGGAGCAAGGGAAACGGCCTGTGGCTGAAGCGCGGGAACAGGCGTAGACTTTGCCATCTGGGCGTAAGTCCCCGATCACTATTCTCCTTGTTGTAGACCTTCCTGGTCAGTCTTCGCCATGAGAACACCAGCTTCCCTTGCGTAAATGGGGCATTTACGGCTAGTCGGCTGGTGATTGCCACGAAAGTTCGAGTGAAAGGCCTTTACTGTGCACTTTGCGGCAATCTCGTGCTCCACAGAGCACACACGGCCTCAGGGCATACTTTTACACTTAGCTTTACCATGTCCAAAGCGGTAGCAGTTGTAACGGTGAGTACGCACGTGTCTCTATTTTCAAGAGCCCGAACCTCACCTTTTCAGGAAACCTCAAGCCTCGAAGGTTAACATCACGGAGGAGGTGTTCAACTTTTTGTCGCCGACCATTCGACAGCTCCTGTGGACCTCTACTACACCTTGTGCAGCAAATTGTTCCAACAGGACCTTGTCACGCACGTTGATTATGTCGGCACTGGACACCACGCAACGCACTCGGTTATGATTTGGATGCGAAACACCTCGCGACCACTAGCCAGCTTCGAGATATTCTTTAGCTTTGCAGCCTCAGCAGGATCGCTGATTTCGAACACGTACCTTTTGCCACCTTGCTCGGCGTGTGCATCAACGGCAGCCCAACAGAACGTTAGACAGTTGACGCCACATCGAGGTGGTCCCAGGCCGTGCCTTCGATTGCTTCCATAAGGAGAACAGTCTTGTCGCGTTTATTGTTGGCCAGGGTCCGCCGACACT
Organism: Aedes japonicus; assembly: GCA_034211315.2. NCBI lineage: Eukaryota > Metazoa > Arthropoda > Insecta > Diptera > Culicidae > Aedes > Aedes japonicus. The sequence goes on from JASCZW010001295.1 coordinate 86,038, forward strand.
CCGCAATCAGATGTTGGTTTGCCATTTCATCTGATTCTTACCGGACTGACCCTCTCGTGCCGAAGCCACTGGAGTCGAGTCCAAATGTGTTCAACTAGGGGATTCAAAGATTGGACGGTGGCTCACCTCTATCACACCGAGCGGAAACATAAGACGGCAGGTTCCAACAGTATGCCGAATTGGTCCATATGGGCCATTACAGTTCATATTTAACAAGAACCGACCCTAAGACAGCACGATTCCGCCGTCTACTTATTTATCGTCCAGTAGACAAACTGACTTCCGCCAGAAAGGTTGAGCACGGTAGTCGGGGCCCTAAGACATGGCAAGGTACCCCTTGCGCAAACTCAGCTCCTTGGGACAAACCTGGACGTGTTCGCATACTAGGCAGCGACACCTAGCACCTCGTGGAGGTAAGAGTCAGAGTTCAGACGCCATGAGGTCACAAGTTAACAGGTTGGCGACCGTAGTCGGTCTATCAGACATGAGTGTTCATTGGCATCCGCATTAGCCCGGCAATCCTTAGGGTGGGTTTACCTTAGTTGCTTTCGGATTATATATTTTTTTTACACAAAATTGAACTTATTTTCATCAATTTATTGTACATAATTGTATCCTACGCCTAGTCGCAAATATCATCGCACCTCTTTTCCGAGTAGAATTGTACGTCAACAGTTTCTATCGCACTACACAATTCAAATCACATTGTTTGCAAAACAGCTTATAACTCCGTCTCGGTACAAACGCATTCATCTATAAAATAAACGGTTGAGTATTGATTTCGTAGTTCTATACAATAGTTAAGAAAGAAGTATTTCCGCTTAAGTGATGAACTTGAGGTAGCTAACCTCGAAGGAGAGTAAAAATATCGAGCGGTGGTTGAGCAACGCAACTGCCATCTGATGGGTCTCATCGTTATTTCCGTGAACTAAACGTGAACTTAAAAGTTAAATTATTTTCCTAAATAACTACTGAGTGGTGAGTAACTTTTCATAAAAACATATGCAAAAAGAGGGCGGCAGTGGTCTAACGAGTAGGTGACATTTCCGTTTTTTAATTTCGGAACAGATGAAGGCTTTGGTTGTTGAGTAGAAATGAGGGAAATTGAGTCTAACTAAAAAGCTATTTACAAAAAAATATCTTCATCCATTTAAAGTATTGAGCACTCTAAGCACCAGGAAGGCGCTTAGAAGTTGAAGGGTATGGCAGGTTTCGGATAAGAGTACCCGGTGGATTCTTCGACGACAGGTGGGAGGTATTCCGGCGCGGCAGTGGTCGGCACTGGTCGTGGAATGGTGAACGGTTTCGGCGGTTTCGGATAGTCATATCCGCAGCTGCCGTCCGGGTTGGTCTCCGATGCTGGGCACTTCCGTTCGGTGGTCGTTACCGGGCGAGTTGTTGTTGTCGTCGTCGGACGGCGGGTCGTTGTGGTTGTGGTTGTTCGCTGGAAATGGTTAGACGGAGGTTGTTGGTTGGATCGAAGGACTACCGATTTTAAAAGAGATGGATTACCCTTGTGGTCGAAGGAGGTAGGTACTCAACGATTGGCGTGGTCCTTCTGGTCGTGGTCGTCGTTGGCCTCGTAGTAGTTCGGGTGGTTGTTGTTGTGCGCTAAAATATTAAATATTGATTATTCCTATCACTGTGTTATCAATTTCAGACATCCAAATTGAATCTTCCTTACAGAAACCCATCAATTCCCATATGATCAACAGCACGAAGAAGATCGTAGAACGCTTTCAAGACTTACCCTGGTGGTAGTGGTCGTTGGCCTCGTGGTGGTCACTCGCTGTGGAACCGTGAAGCTGTTGTCCGGTTTCTCGTAGACATAACCGCAAGTTCCATCGGGGTTGCGCTCTGACGGTGGACACAGGGTTGTCGTTGGACGGCGAGTGGTAGTCGTCGGTCTTGTCGTAGTTGTTGGCCTCGTTGTGGTCGTGGTCCTTCGTGTAGTTGTCGTTGTAGACGGTGGTAGATATACCTGCGGGGGAGTTGTCCTACGGGTTGTCAACCGTGTGGTCGTCGTCGGCCTTCTGGTCGTCGTCCTTGGCCTCGTGGTCGTCACCCGCTGTGGTTGGGTGAAACTGCTCTCCGGTTTCTCGTAGAAGTAACCACACGTTCCATCGGGATTGCGCTCTGACGGTGGACACAGGGTTGTCGTTGGACGGCGGGTGGTAGTCGTCGGTCTTGTCGTGGTTGTCGGCCTCGTTGTGGTCGTGGTCCTTCGTGTAGTTGTCGTTGTAGCCGGTGGCAGATATTCCTGCGGGGGAGTTGTCCTACGGGTTGTCAACCGTGTGGTCGTTGTCGTTGGCCGTGTAGTCGTCGTAGGCCTCGTGGTCGACACACGCTGTGGAAGCGTAAAACTGCTCTCCGGTTTCTCGTAGAAGTAACCACACGTTCCATCAGGATTCCGTTGTGAAGGTGGACACTGAGTTGTCGTAGGACGACGAGTTGTAGTTGTTGGTCTTGTTGTGGTTGTTGGCCGTGTTGTGGTCGTGGTTCTTCTTGTAGTGGTTGTCGTTGACGGTGGCAGATATTCCTGCGGGGGAGTTGTTCTGCGGGTTGTCAACCGTGTGGTTGTCGTCGTCGGCCTTGTGGTCGTCACCCGCTGTGGTTGGGTGAAACTGCTGTCAGGTTTTTCGTAGAAGTAACCGCACGTTCCATCTGGATTACGCTGCGAGGGTGGACACTGGGTGGTAGTCAGACGGCGGGTTGTAGTCGTAGGTCTTCGAGTTGTTGTCGTAGTCGTAGTTCTCCTGGTAGTGGTTGTCGTCGTCGTTGGTGGTAAATATTCCTGGGAGGGAGTTGTCCGACGGGTTGTAAACCATGTGGTGGTCGTTGTTGGTCTTGTGGTAGTTACTCGTTGTGGCAATGTGAAACTACTTTCGGGCTTTTCATAGAAATAACCACACGTTCCATCTGGATTGCGTTGCGAAGGAGGACACTGCGTTGTTGTCGGACGACGAGTGGTGGTCGTTGGTCTTGTTGTGGTCGTTGGTCTTGTAGTGGTTGTAGTTCTTCTTGTTGTCGTGGTTGGCCTTGTGGACGGCGGTAGATACTCCTGTGGAGGAGTTGTCCTGCGAGTCGTCGTAGGTCTCGTTGTGGTCTCTCGCTGAGGCTGAGTGAAACTACTTTCTGGTTTCTCGTAGAAGTATCCACACGTTCCGTCTGGATTACGCTGCGACGGCGGGCACTGAGTGGTCGTTAAGCGACGAGTAGTGGTTGTTGGTGGACGAGTTGTTGTGGTGGTACGCTGGAATAAAAATTAAGATTAGTCGAAGATAATAAAGGAACTATACTACGGGGATTTATTCTAACCCTAGTGGTAGTTGTTGGCCTAGTCGTTGGACGAGTTGTAGTGCGAGGAGGAAGGTATTCTTGTGGTGGTGTGGTTCTGCGAGTAGTTGGTCTGGTTGTAGTGGTTGTTTGACGAGTAGTCGGTACCCGCTGAGGTAAAGTGAAGCTCTGTTCCGGTTTTTCGTAGACATAACCACAAGATCCATCCGGGTTCTGCTGTGATGGAGGACACTTGGTCGTTGGAACAGTTCGATAGGTGGTGGTCGTACGACGAGTAGTCGTAGTTGTCGGGCGAGTTGTTGTTGTTGTACGCTAGATGAATATAGATTAGTGTCTAAGTAGGACAACATCAACTATTGTAACCTACCCTTGTAGTTGTGGTAGGGCGAGTAGTAGTCCTTGGTGGTAGATACTCCTGAGGTGGAGTTGTCCGACGAGTGGTAGGCCGTGTAGTTGTCACTCTCTGTGGGACAGTGAAACTCTGGTCTGGTTTTTCGTAGACATATCCGCAGGAACCATCTGGATTCTGTTGAGACGGTGGACACCGAGTCGTTGGTACGGTGCGCTGAGTAGTTGGCCGAGTTGTAGTCGTTGTTCTCTGCAAAACAAACAACCATTGATCGTGGAAAACTCGCTTCCCATTATCAAAACCATGACTTACCTTAGTTGTGGTGGTGGTAGTTCTCGTAGTGGTTGTAGTCCTAGGGGTCGTCGATGGAGGTAGATATTCCTGGAAAGGTGTAGTCCGGCGAGTGGTTAACCTAGTGGTTGTGGTGGTAGGCCTTGTCGTGGTAACCCGTTGGGGAATGGTAAAGCTCTGTTCAGGTTTTTCGTAGACGTAGCCACAAGAACCATCCGGATTTTGCTGTGATGGAGGACATCTGGTCGTCGTGGGTGGGCGTGTTGTGGTTGTAGTTCGCTGAAAAGGGAATATTGTTGGATTGTTCTGATCACTGATATCGGTTATGAACTTACCCTTGTCGTGGTTGTCGTCCTCGGTGGTAAATATTCTTGGGGTGGTGTAGTTCTCCTTGTTGTCGGTCGAGTGGTGGTTGTTGTAGGCCTTGTAGTGCTTACACGCTGAGGGACGGTGAATGACTGATCCGGTCGCTCGTATACGTATCCACAGGTACCGTCCGGGTTCTGCTGCGATGGAGGGCATCTGGTGGTTGTCGTCGTACGACGAGTGGTTGTAGTTGGACGGGTAGTGGTGGTTGTTCGACGGGTCGTAGTTGTGGTTACCCGTTGTGGTAGGGTGAAACTTTCAGCGGGTTTCTCATAGACATATCCACAAGATCCGTCCGGATTCTGCTGCGACGGTGGACACTTGGTCGTTGGAGCCGGTCGGTAGGTAGTGGCAGTTGGGCGAGTTGTAGTCGTAGTACGTCTCGTTGTTGTTGTTGTTGGACGAGTAGTTGTTACTCTTTGAGGTACAGTAAAGCTTTGATCTGGTACCTCGTAAACGTATCCGCAAGATCCATCAGGATTCTGCTGCGATGGAGGACACCTGGTTGTAGTCAATCGTTGCGTTGTTGTGGTCCTTCTAGTCGTAGTGGTAGTTGGACGAGTTGTAGTAGTTGTTCTTCGCGTGGTGGTAGTAGTTCGTCTTGTAGTGGTTGTTGGTCTTGTGGTTGTGACCCGCTGAGGAATGGTGAAACTTTGATCTGGTTTTTCGTAGAAATACCCACAAGTTCCATCGGGGTTCTGCTGGGATGGCGGGCACTTCGTTGTTGGAACAGCTCTTCGCGTGGTTGTGGTTTGTCTTCGAGTAGTCGTCGTCGTCGTGGGTCTTGTAGTAGTCGTCGTTCGCTGAGGGTAAAGATAAATATTAATTTCTGTTATTGACACGAATGACTATGGATTACCCTTGTTGTCGTTGTGGTTGGAGGCAAGTATTCTTGCGGAGGTGTGGTGCGTCGAGTGGTCGTTGTTGGCCGAGTAGTTGTTTGGCGCTGAGGAACTGTGAAGCTTTCATCGGGTCGTTGATAGACATATCCACAGGTTCCATCCAGGTTCTGCTGCCCAGGAGGACATCGCGTCGTAGTCGGCGGACGAGTTGTTGTCGTTGTTCGCTGTAATGTTCAATTACCGTAATACGTTTTCCGTGAAAGAATACAAGATACTAACCCTAGTTGTTGTGGTTGGCCTTGTTGTGGTGGTCGTAGGTCTTGGCGTCGTCCGCTAAGAGTATTCAAATGTTAGCGATTGTATCATTCTAAGACACTTTAAAGTTTAGACACTGGTTACTTACCCTTGTCGTCGTTGTAGGCGGCGTTGTTCTTCTGGTGGTAGTTGTAGTCGTAGGCCTTGGAGTGGTGGTTGATACTTTTTGAGGGAGCGTAAATGATTGATCCGGTTTGGGATAGAAATATCCACAAGTTCCATCTGGATTTTGAGCTGAAGGTGGACAGTTTGGTTTTGGTGTTGTAGGGGGTGGAGGGCGTCGAGTAGTCTGCAATGGAAATTCGGTTGTAGGTTATCAAAGAACAGTGTGAACAATTGTAAACTCACCGTCGTGGGTGGCCGAATTGTTGTGGTTGTTGTTCTTCGCGTAGTTGTGGTCGTTGGTGGAGGTGTAGTCCTCGGTGGCTCATACTGACTTGGCAGTGTGAAGCTTTGGTCTGGTTTAGGATAGTCATAACCACAGCTTCCATCTGGATTTTGCTGAGATTCAGGACATTTCTTCTCCGTTACCGGGGGTGGAGGCCGAGGAGGACGGGTTGGCGTTTCAAATGGAATCTTTGGTTTATCGTAGTGGTAGCCATCTTCAGCGAGGATATCGTTGCGGGAATAACTTCCCTTGATGATAGTTGAAATGTCCGCTTTGCATGTCGCCAACAGTAAACTGAGCAATATTATAGTGCTTCTCTGCGAGGGCGAGAAAGAAAGTAAGGTTTCGTTAGATTAAGAATGTTTTAAGTTAGGAACCGTGTAGCAAGCATACAAAAATCGCTTCCAGCAAGCAACGCCGAAACTAAAACAAATTAACATTTTCATCATGATGTGTCAGTAGCATAGTGGTTTTATGATCATGTGCTGAGACTGGATATGACGCGATCAACAACTTCTACTGACGGCGGCGGCGAGCGCCGTGTCAAGAAACAAGTGTCTTCCCATGTGGAAGAGCACATCTGCCATCCGATCACGAACGAGTGTTCCCTTCCATTGAAACTAACAATAACTAATTACTTTCGATAATCAACCACTTATGAATAATTAATTTGTTTGATGTTCAGATCGTATCCTTCAATCCCATAGACTTGCATTTTTCTCTCTCCATAAACGATGTAGATGTTAGAAAAGACCGAGGGCTAGATCCGTTCGGTAAATGTCACTACGATGCTGCTACTGTTGATAGTCAGCCAGCCGTGATGGGGTGAACTAAGTCAGGACAGAGAGCTACAACTTCATACATCACGCATACCTGCCATCGATCGTGATCATGAAAAACTGGATGGCGCCTTCTCGATCCGTGCATTGTCGGTGTTTCATTGAGGATTTCTCGGAATGACACTTCTTCAGCTAGCAGGACACGTCACCCCTAAAGGAAGTGAGTTATTATCATTTGGTGGTGCTTATCTCAATACATTGAGACTGCTGACAGCCTCTTCAACCAGAGCCTAATGACAATTTGATTACACAGCTGTACAGGAGGTGAAGGCAATTCACTTGGAGGCTGCATTGAACTCCACTCGAGGATGGCAGTCGAAATTATGCGTGCATGAAACCGATCCACCCTGTAGGTGTTGATTAAACATCTGACGATCTCACGGAAGGACGACTGTGATTTCATTGTTGAGTTAGTTGAAAAGATTTTAAAACTTGCTTGTAGATCCTTCGAAAATTTTACTAGACACGGAAGCAATTCCAATGCAATCGTAGTAAGAAGCTGATTATATTCTACATTTTCTTTTACATGGAAGTGAGATTTCATATAACGCCCTCAAATGATACGCTCACTGAAAGACAGTACAGATTCGGGTGACTTTGAGTAAAGGTGCAATAAACTAAAATGGTAACCCGTTTTTTTTTCCAAATTTTTTAATTTCTCTTAAGATTTATGGAAGCAATGTTGAACAAAATTTTATGACGAATGGGAAAATAATAGCTGCTCCCTCCCCTGTAAATCCTCACGTCAAGTACTGCAGAGCAAATCATAAGTCCTTCATAATTGGCTGTGACGCCAACGCACATCATACGGTAGTACGGATATCAACAGTTGAGGGGAGTGCTTATGGGAATATCTCTCATCAAATAGTATAGCCATATGCAATAAGGGAAACGTACCTACATTCTTAAATGCTATTAGACAAGAAGTCTTAGATCTGACATTGTGCATTAGTACAATTTATGAAAGAATTACAAATTGGGAAGTTTCTGAGGAAACATCATTGTCAGATCATAGACACATTGTGTTTGAATGAAGTGGGGGAAATCGGTCAACTATCACTTTTAGAAATCCTAGAAAAACAAACTAGGATCAATATACACAATATTTGATTTCAGAGTTACTTACAGTAGTTGAAAAGATTGCTTCTGTTCAGAAATTTGAATAATTTTCCCAATTCTTTCATTATTAGTTGTCCTATCAAGGAATCGTCCTCTAACAGAGATGTTCCATGGTGGAACTCTTAGTTTGAACGTCTGCGTAAAACATCGTGTTTAATAAAGCAAAAAGAACCTCAGATTAGACCCCCTAACGAGTGTATCGAAAATAAACTGTCCACAAACTTTCTTTCAAATTATGTTGAAAACCGATATTTTATTCATACAAAAAATTGATCCTTTATTGTACGAGGTTAAACTTGAACATAATGAAGACCGGATGAAATTTAAGTTATTCCTTCACGAATTTTCGAACTTTGGATCGAATGCTCTTCATCAAGTTCCGGACAAGTGTTGCATCGCATTTTTTTGGACGCTTGAGCCCAAATGTTTTTGAACTCCTGCATGTTCCCAGCTGCCTTACCAGTCTTCTTGAAGACCCTCTTCACGATTGCCCAGTAACGTTCGATGGGTCGAAGCTGAGGGCAATTTGGTGGATTGATATTTTTCTCAACGAAATCTATACCCTTTTTCGCAAGCCAATTGAGAGCCAATTGGTTTTGGCATAGTGAGCCGACGCTAAATCCAGCCAAAACAGCGGAGCTGTACTATGCTTCTTATATAAAGGCAACAATCTCTTCTGGAGACACTCAGATCGATAGATTTCCGCATTTATAGTTCCGGTAGTGTAAAAAATGGTTGACTTTAAACCACAGGAACATATTGCTTGCCATACCAGTACCTTTCGTCCAAATTTCTCCACTTGAATCGACCTGTCCGCATCGCTCACATCCTCCCCAACGACGGCAGTAAAATATTGTGGACCTGGAAGGGTTTTTGAGTCCTCCTTTACATAGGTCTCATCGTCCATCAAAACGCATGCATCCGGACGCTGCAAAAGACGCGAATACAATTTCCGTGCCCTTGTTGCTGCTCGCTTCTTCTGTTCTGCACTTTGTTTCGAGATTTTCTGCTTCTTGTAGGTCTTCAGGTAGTTTCGCCTCTTGATACGCTGGATCATTCCGACACTCGTTCCTGCTTTTTTGGCCAAATCACGTATTGACATTGATTTGTTCTTCATGATTAGAGATATCACTTTCTGCTCCAGTTTCGGGTTGGAAGAACCGGGCTTTCTGCCTCTTTCTGGTAGCTCATCCAAAGAATAGTGTTCTCCAAACTTATTAATGATGGTTTTAACACTCGCATGATGAATTCCAAACCGCTTCGCCAATTTTCGCATAGTAATACCCTTCTCACTTAGCCATGTGTCCAGAACCTTAATTTTCACTTCCTTTCCAATACGCGACATTTTGAAAACGCAGAATTTGAACCGCACAAACAAGTAAACAAAAGAAAGCTGACAGTCAAACGCACAGCATGCAGTGTTCAGAGCATAAAAACCCATCACAAATACATGCGTACAACGCAAATGTATGTGGATAGCTTATATCCGATACACTCCTTATAGGAATTCACTTACTGACTACAATAAAGAAATAAGAAAATCTAAACGAAGATCCTGGGTTCTAACGTGTGAAAACATAAGCAATAGTCTGGAAGTCGCAAGACTTCAGAGGGCTCTTGCAAAGGATCATACGATTAAACTTGGGAATCTGAAGAACGAGGATGGAGTTTTTACAAAAACTCCTAGTTAAAGTTGACGATGGGAACACATTTTCCTGGATCATTTTTGTGTGTAGATCCAATCAGAGATGGATCACTTGAAGGAGGAAGAAGTTCTACAAGGACATCTCTAATATCTGTTAGAACAAAAATCACCGCAAATGATTTGACTAATAAAATCTAGGTAAGTGTTACGTAGTATCTGGTCTATGAGACCGAAAAAGCGACATTTTCTCGAAATTCACCAACCGTACAAGCACAAAAAAAAATTATTTTGACAAGCCATATTAAATGTTTATGATCCTAAACACGATATTTCAACATATTTTTGTACTCTGTTGAAATAAACCACCAGCACTTGTGAATAGCCCCAACAGCAACAGTACAGTGAATTTCAATCGATAACTCGATACTTAAACATGATTATATAATCTATTATTATGTACCATTCATTTTTGTGAGGGGCTCAACAGCATCCATACTGTTGGCTCAAATCGGTCCTCAAATTGTATAATTCAATGTATTCTTGTATTACATTTGAATAAACCACTTAATAATCTCATGTGTGTGGCCCCAACAGCATCCCTACTGTTGGGGTATATCGTAGAGGACTGATGTTTTAACGAAGGTTTGTATTCTACTGAAATAAATCACTCACACTTGTGAGCGGCTCAAAAGCATCTTTACTGTTGGTTCAAATTGATCCATCTCAGTACAGAGAATAAACCGGAAATCTTACCGTTTACCAAAACGGATCCTACTGCAAACCCAACCATTGTATCGAACATCCCAGTGATTTCTCGTGGAATTGCAGAGGATTGCTCGGCTTTCTTCAAAGCTGGTTTCACGTCAATATATTCCCACCCATTCCTTACTTGACCTGCATTCGGGCGAGGCCGGCGCTGGTTTTGTCTTGGTTTGGGATGACCGGTTTTTACACATTGAAGATGTATGCTAGTCCCAAGCATCATCTGTTGGCTCTATGTGTAATAACAGCTGATCTGGCAATAACGAAGTAGCAACCGTGGGCTGTCAATCATACTCATGCTCATGCTCACCATACCTTCACTGGTTAAGCTGAACAGATAGGGTACCCCTTGATTCAGCCGAACATGCAACGATCGACAATATTTTCTATTTTAACTCATGCATTATTTTAGCTGCCTGCGATATTTAGCTAGTTATAGACTTGCTAAGACACGTTTAATAAGACGTTAGGTAGTATGTATCACGAAAAATTTCACAACTAATTTTATAAAGTCAGAAACTGTCAAAGGATATGGATGTCATGTCGGTCTGTAAGCATCAAATCGGGTCTATTCCTAGATGAAATTTCGTCCCATTCGATGAATTTGTTATTAAGTGTAATCTTCGTGTGGATTTTTTACTGATTTAATTATTAAAGGCATTGCCAGCTGTATTTGCTTTACTCAACAAAGAATTTTTCAAAACAAACTAAACAAAAACTGCTCGGAAACACTTAAGTGATTTTCACATATAATTTATTGGCCGTTCGATAGTAAAAACATGATGATTCACTCTGCATAGTTTTTGTTCCTTTGGTTTGTATTTAAATGACCCATTTGAAAAATATACAACCGAAACTCTTGCATTCCTCTTTAACATTTTACCAAGTTTTTTTTAGACAATAGGCAATAATTGAGAGCAAACTGCGTCCGCAGTTTTCTTGTTAAACTATTGTTATTTTATCTAGGTGTACAGTTAGTTTATAACTTGTGACTATTTTCTCTACTTTAGGCTGCATTATTTGATGATGTTGTTTGAGAAGGAAATAATTTCTTATCACCATGGGGCTCTAGGAGTGGACATCAATTTGTTTGCTAGAACAAAGTTGTGAAGAGAAAGTATTGATAACGTTTACATTAAAAAAGTGGACAAAAATTGCCGATTTTTAATGGGTTTACCTTCACCCGCACTAACAAAACTACCCATGCGGTATCAATCATAGTAACCCATGAGTCAGTAGACAAAATTTTACAGCTCTATCAGTCGAACTCTAATCGTGATGGCATAAACAGTGAAGCAACTCCGTTTAGAAGTGTGCGCGTTCAAAGAACGGCACCCTGCGCGTCGAAAACTGACATCTTGCGGTTCTTTGTAGACGCCGGATACGCCCGTTCCGGCATCCACAACATCTTGGCACTATTAGACAATCATGAGAGCATCGAAAAAAGCTCGGTTCCAGACGGCCGACGACCCTGAGCGACAAGAAGCTCCAAAGGATACTGAAGAGGAAGACCGAGGGAAAAGTGGCTACATCGCTGCTTGCGTTTGCTCGGGAGGTCGATACAACAGGCCACACATTGAAAAAGTACCTGGCGAACATGAACATACATGTCAGGAAGCGGAAGTCGCGTCCACTGTTTTCGGAGCTGCAGGCAATGACGCAATGGCAGCGGCTGAATAAGATGGTTAACTCGATTTTCCCGGCGTCCTTTCGAAAATTTCTGGGCCAACTTGAAGCGTAAGATCTACTGCAATCTGAGGAGGAATTGATAAATAAAACGAAGAAAGAACTCAAAAATATGCCTACACGCTTGTTTTTGTTCGCCATGGCGAATGTTCTGGTTAACTTTCGGAAGGCTGCTCGCAAGGGCGTAGAATGTTTTTTGCAAGTAAGCTTAAATAATTACCTTCCATGGAAAATTTATCAAAAGCAGTCTTAGATTTTTTTTAACACCATCCGAAAAAGTCCATTTTTGTAATGCAAACGTTAACAGTTAAGAAAATAAAAAGTTTTATGGGAGGGAACAACAGTAAATTGGTTAATTATGTCTGAATTGCATCAAAGAACCGCTATATCTCTTGATAGCAACATTATTTTGTAGAAGGAGATGTTCGCTCATCACCATGAGGCACCAAGAGTGAACAACAATGTTTTTTTTGGCTAGAATGAAAGATATGAAGAGAAAGTTTTGATAGTTCCGCTAGTGTGCGGCAGGCTTGGAAATATAGCAGATGTTTTAGGAAAATTGAGCGAAAAGGGCATGTGTACAGTGGTACTCGAACCAACGACATTTTTGCCTAACATCCCACTGCGGGGTAGGTTGAAGCACGGACTAAGTCCGCCACTTCAACAGGCAAAAATGTCCGGTTGGAAGACGCTCATGTACCACTGTGGCTTGTATAGTTATTCTAGCGATCTATTGTGTGCACTCTGTTTACTGATGCGCACATGGGAGAGGAACTCTCTCCTTTTTTGGGTTTGTTTTGATTCGCACCGACTGACGATGACTTAAGTTTTTCTCGTCGTCTCCAACGTAGAGACCTCGGAGAGAAACACCGTGAAGCGATGCGATACTGGTCCCCACCAGTATAATTATCAAAACAATCAATTAACGTAACATTATTTTGTTGATTATAACTGAATTAATGACATACTTGGTACATAGGCCGAATAAAGGAGCTAGGCTAAAATGATATCCCCTTACCCTATCTCCACCTTCTTCGGAAGATGCAAATTTGGCTAAATTGAACCGATAAGGCAAGCAATGGTCGAGAAATACTTTTACTGTCGGGATTTCTTACCTTGTATTCAGGTGTAGGGAAGTAGGGAAAACTGAAGACGGTTTCATAACGTCAATAACGGCTGCTCATGTAAGCTAAATGGGGCTGTCTCTTTTTCTCGTGGAGTAATATTCCGTTCGATTATTTCACAAGGAAGATTGACATACTAGAGCAGTTGTCAAAATGCCAAAAATCACTTCTGGTCTTTACTTGCAAGCGGCATATTGAGCCGGAATAAACATTTTGTAAATTATGCACTAAAAATTAATTTTAGTTTATATTACAAAATCGAAGGTATTACTCACAAATCCATTCGTTGTTTTCTGCAATGAAACTGATTTGTTCTTTTTATGAAGATACATTCGTAATTAATGGCACACGGGCAACTGTCAAAAGCACGAAGCTTTTGTTGACACAGAAAGAACATTCGTACATTGTACGAGCACAATACAAAGAGCTACGAATATTTGGTCACAAATTAAAAAGAAACGTCTCTCTGGTGGTTGCATGAAGGACTGACTGATCTACTGTATCGACTGAAAATATAATTGACAACGCAAAAGCGCAACCTCATGGAGTTGCCCAGCGTTTTTTTTAATGTTTCTGACATGGGGTTCGAACCTGAATATTTGGAAAGCGCTGATTCTGAATCCGTGGTTGATCTCACTAGGCCACGCTGACTCGTGAGAACATATTTAATTAATGAGGATGAAGTTATCGCTATCGACAGCGCTCTAATTTTTATTTTGGGTAACATAAATTATTCACGCCCATACCAGCAGAAACACCATCACGCATGAGTACGGTATAAAAGAGAAAGATCGATTGGCTGGTCATCATGAAATTCATTTCGTGCATTTTATAAAAAGGTGTATATAGGTGATAGAATTTCACCAGATAAAAAGCAATATGAATGTTTCATATAATATACGAGACATTTGTTCTATGTACAAAATCCATCTTTACGAAACGCGTGAAAGCTACTTTACGAAAATAAATTTTCAGTGTGGAAAATTTGAAAAAATATTTTCATTAATTTCATTTATTCACAAACATTTTTTTCAAGTTTCACTATTAAAACAATGGGCCCGTCACTCGTTTTCATACCAAACTAAAAAAAAGGGATCACTCAAAATCGAGTTTTGGGGACCGTGTTACCCGTTTTAACGTTTTTGAGTTAAACTTACTGGTTGCAAACAAACATCCTTGTTTGTTATTGAAAATCGCGATGTTCCTTCTAGTTGTATAAATTGTATCTTAGTTTCAAGTTTAAATCGTTGTTGATCTTCTTGTAACAGTGGTTCTGGCCTGACTTAAAGTGAAATTGAACAATTTGTTCCAACGATAATCATTACCATTAAAATTCAATTCTTAATTTTTTGCGCAGATTTCATTAAAATAATAAATTTTGTCTACTCTAACTTATATAAAAAATTAAGCTGTTTTGCAAAATTAATCAGAAAAAATACCTGAATAAGTGTGATACTCGAAATTGGGAAATAATCATCATCAGTGCTTCTTGACTCAAAAATATTCAGCAATAGCTTATTCCTCCAATCAATTTGTATGCTTAAGTATGGTACAAGAGTTACTGAATATCTACATACAAAAATTCAAGTAAAAAACTTGCTTCTGGCTGACTTTTGAATCGAAACTGCTTAAATTTCATGCATTTTTGAAGACATTTCATATTTTTTTTTGCTTTTGTCTTTTCGTTCCACTACATAAACATTGTAGCGAATATAATACCTTGTACTTTGTATACGTTGGAAACAGACATCACACTCTGTGACTCTACGATCTCAGGTGGTCCCAATACTGTATATGAGCTCTGTTTAGCCAATTTCAGCCATGTTTAAACGCATACTTATACGATCCATATCAAGCCATACTGATGGTGTCTTCTTTACACCTATGCAACAGTGCCTGTGATCAAGCATGGGAAAACTCATTCACTCGCTTGAGCACCACCGATTTAAAATAGCAAACGATCAGCTGCCAGTTTTGCTCAATTCTGTTTTCTACGAATAGAATGAAAGCAGAATAGTAATGAACAGAATTGGAATAATTTAAACGTGGTAACGCTCACTTCTGAATGCTTATGCGTGTGAGTGAAAATGAGCGCTAAGTAAACCGATTTTTCCCATGCTTGCCTGTGATGTAAAATTCGCAGTTCCAATTTAAACCAAACGAGTAAAGGAGATGATTAGTTTCACACTGCCAGGCCTGTGTTCTATGCCATGGGATATGAAGCGTCAGGCTGCAAGGTTTGTTAACCAATATTTCGGGGGAAAAGTGCACGTGCCAATGTGTGTAAACAAAACGTTTAGCACATACCGTTTACTCTAACATACAACTCTTCACCCCCAAAAAATGCAATCAATATCTGTCATTATTTGCAAAATTCACTATTGAGTATTCCTACACTGCTTAATCTCATTTGATACCCTAGCAAAGGAAAATAACAAGCTGATATCATATAAGTAACAAGTTCTGTTATCCCAGTTATCGTTTTGTTTTCCGCTGTTATCACATAACAAATTTAGTTATCACTATTGGCAAATTTTGTTATCATATGTTATCATTTTGAACACACTATTTATTATGAATGTTATTAGTTGAATTGTAAAACTATAAATATTTCCAGCATACTTGAACAAGAAATTTTGCTTTTAATCAAAATATTTTTTTCAGTTATCAGCATGAGAATTTGATTTCAAATTGATAACAGAATTTGATACTATTTCAATAAATTTGCTCACAATAATAGGATTTGTTATCAAGTTGTTCGCAGTGATAACAAAATAAGTTATTATTATGATATTCAACGAATATTTTTTTGTTATTCATTCTGTTATTTTGGCTGTTTATTCAGCCTGAATGATAACATATTCAGTGATCAAAAAATGATAACCTGGTAATAGAACTTGTTATCAATTTGGTATAATCCTTTGCTCGGGTTCCCAACCAACTGGAGAAATTAGACCATCTGAGTCACCTTGATCACACTGACGTTTCTCTTTGTCAATCTTGACAATTCAAGATGTGTTCAAAAATTACGATACGGAGTTCGAACTGTATAATCATGGATGATCGACTACAAATCCTTACGGTGCCTTAAAAGAAAGTCTTGAACCAGTCTGAGACATACATACCAGTCGAAAAGTTTGGTAAGAAAGCTAAGGTCTGGCAAGCTTTTTTTCGCAACCCTTCATCGCAACTGTTTCGCTGAAAAATGAAAAATACTTAAAATAATGCTTACTAAAACGACTTCCACTCATGATTCGCAGTCACAAGGATCCTGTTGTCTTCTGGCTAGATCAGGCGACTTGCCATTACGCCAAATCAACAGTAGAAGGATATTCCACCAAAAGATTTCGTTCGGTTCATAGGTCATGAACCGTTCTAATTACTCGTTAATTCGACCAATTGAATTTTGGGCAATGACGAAGGTACATCTTAAGAAACAACAGATTGAAAAAGATTGGACGAAAATGTCGAAACTTGTCGCTAAGAATTCTGTGCTGAATCTTATGACGAACGTTCGCAAGAAGGTGCGCCAGCTAGAATACAATCCCTGGATTGCAAATATTGAGAACACTTACCTGATCTGCTCCTCTCATGTTAACAGTAAATTTTATAAAAATCGATATTCCAACACTTGTTGATTATTGATTTCTAAAAAGAGCTACGAGAGGACGAACATTGGTTCAACATTTGATTCGAGAAAAAATGCTTCGCCTACCAAATGGATCGCCTTAAATTTCAAAATATTCACAGAAATCTAAACTGCATCTTTAAAAAAAATTCCAATGAAATATGTTGATTCAATTGTAACATGTTCTACGTTAATTAATTTATCGGTTTCCTAATTCGTGAATGGGCCAAACCACACAAGGATAACAACAATTCAACAGATAACCAAAACAAACACCTGCGGTAAACGTCTGCATGCTTATTCAAATTAATCCGACCTTGACTCTGCGTTACAACTCTCTCACGATGGTCCCCCGCGGTGTTTTACCGCATTGATATATGAAGGTACTTTGCTGGGCACTGCTGTTGGCTATGCACAGTTTGGAACCAGCGGTAATCTATTCAAGTTCCAAAATTCACCCAAATATCCAACTTGTGTATTGTTTGCCCTAGAAGTTAGCCACGGAGCCAATTCCGTCAAAATACGTTCACTTTAGCTAATTATCATACGACTGCGGCTGGTAGCTATCGTTTCTATCTCTCCCTTCGCCCACCTCCGCAATGACATATTCAAAACACTTTTCTTGTCGACATCTCGGTGGGAAAAAAATTACCAGGCACACTTTTAAGTTGAGAACTAGTAATTACAAACGTTAAGACTTTTTGTCATTCCATCAGTGGGTAAACTACTTGCGTCGATAAGAATCACGTCATTGCCTTCGTCGGTCGTCATTATGTTCCGGTACATTGACTTTGGACTAACTTTACATGGCTCTTAAGTTTTGGAGAAAAAAAAGATAACCTTCCTCAATCGAGAGTTCATCTTGTTATTCGAAACAGTCAAACAAGGCTCGAACGATAAAATGATTAACGATCCAATTTATTGTGCGCTCTGTAAAACAGAAGAAAACGCTGTGAATATCACCTACTGTAAACATTCCACGCTCTCAACTCGCTTGTTGATAATCGCTTATATTCCCCGCGTAGATATAGAGATGATTCCTGTTTTCAAGGTCGTCCACATTATCGATTTCAGCCGCTGCTTGGGGTTGCGTAATTCTTGAAATATATGTTCTCACCGATGCATTGCGTTCCGCTGCGTAGAGACCCCACTGCTCGGCGTAGGTTTACGGCTTGACCCTTTCGGCCATTATCACGCTCTTGTTAACCCCTCTTCCCCGTTGGGGATAAATAAGATGCTACCTTCGGCCTTTTATTATCATTTTTGCGATCGATTAGCTGCGTTTATTGTTATACGATGCTACTGAAGTACCGATAATTGCATCACATAGAAATGGGACTGATATGCGATAATGAGCAATAAGCAATACCGGCCTACTATGTAAACAAGTATGGATTTAGTGGTAGCTTGGTTTATGATGATAATGATTTCGTGATTCTGATAATGAGCTGCCTAATAGACTCTATGGAGTGTAAAATACAATTTAAAAGATAATTTACTTGACTTTGAATATAAATTATTGAACACATAATCAGTTTCTGATTGAAATCGCTGAAGCAGATAAAGAAGGAACTCTACTCGAACGTTTGTCGCGAGACTATGGGGTCAATCATAGAAGGTCATCAAGCGGTTGATTTTCTACGATCTGTCACATATTTTCTGTTTTTGCGAGTTTCAACTTCTATTATAAAAAGTATTCATAATAGTTATTTCGGAGTGTCTAATTGGTGAATATCATAGAACTGATAAAGACTGGTGCTGGTATAAGGAGTGTATCGAATATAAGCTATCCACATACATTTGCGTTGTACGCATGTATTTGTGATGGTTTTTTATGCTCTGAACACTGCATGCTGTACGTTTGACTGTCAGCTTTCTTTTGTTTACTTGTTTGTGCGGTTCAAATTCTGCGTTTTCAAAATGTCGCGTATTGAAAAGGAAGTTAAAATTAAGGTTCTGGACACATGGCTAAGTGAGAAGGGTATTACCATGCGAAAATTGGCGAAGCGGTTTGGAATTCATCATGCGAGTGTTAAAACCATCATTAATAAGTTTGAGGAACACTATTCTTTGGATGAGCTACCAGGAAGAGGCAGAAAACCCGGTTCTTCCAACCCGAAACTGGAACAGAAAGTGGTATCTCTAAACATGAAGAACAATCCTAGAGGGTTTGAGCTGTTTAGTGGAATACCTGTAACTAGAAATTAGAAGAAAAATTAGTATCTTCCATTTAATTCCAACTACCTTTGCTTATCTTGACAGATACGCGTATTTCGTCTACAATGTGCAGACTTCTTCAGTGTCTCGTACTAATAATGAAGAACAAATCAATGTCAATACGTGATTTGGCCAAAATGCAGGAACGGGTGTCGGAATGATCCAGCGTATCAAGAGGCGAAACCACCTGAACACCTACAAGAAGCAGAAAATCTCGAAACAAAGTGCAGAACAGAAGAAGCGAGCAGCAACAAGGGCCCTGAAATTGTATTCGCGTCTTTCGCAGCGTCCCCATGCATGCGTTTTGATGGACGATGAGACCTATGTAAAGGAGGACTCAAAAACCCTTCCAGGTCCACAATACTTTACTGCCGTCGTTGGGGAGGATGTGAGCGATACGGACAGGTCGATTCAAGTGGATAAATTCGGTCGAAAGGTACTTGTATGGCAAGCAATATGTTCCTGTGGTTTGAAGTCAACCATTTTTTACACTACCGGAACTATAAATGCGGAAATCTATCGATCTGAGTGTCTCCAGAAGAGATTGTTGCCTTTATATAAGAAGCAAAGTACAGCTCCACTGTTTTGGCTGGATTTAGCGTCGGCTCACTATGCCAAAACCACTCTCAATTGGCTTGCGGAAAAGGGTATAGATTTCGTTGAGAAAAATATCAATCCACCAAATTGCCCTCAGCTTCGACCCATCGAACTTTACTGGGCAATCGTGAAGACTGGTAAGGCAGCTGGGAACATGCAGGAGTTCAAAAAAATTTGGGCTCAAGCGTCCAAAAAATGCGATGCAACACTTGTCCGGAACTTGATGAAGAGCATTCGATCCAAAGTTCGAAAATTCGTGAAGGAATAACTTAAATTTCATCCGGTCTTCATTATGTTCAAGTTTAACCTCGTACAATAACGGATCAATTTTTTGTATGAATAAAATATCGGTTTTCAACATAATTTGAAAGAAAGTTTGTGGATAGCTTATTTTTCGATACACCCATTATTCTGTTTATTCAGTATTTTCCCCTCAACAAAGTGAACTAGTTTCCAATTACGTGGTAATCTGAAGATGTTGTATAGAAAAATAGTGCCAAAATAGCATTAGTAGTTTTTTGTTTTGTACTTGGAAAAATATTGCACGGAGATGAATCCATTCTTCGCATTCGCTAATAAACAATTCATGGAATTGGTGCGATTATTAATTTTCGCTTTAACAGAAAATCAGGGATTCTGAAAGCGAGTTAAAGCTCTTTACC
The DNA here is from genome assembly GCA_034211315.2 of Aedes japonicus. Classification (NCBI taxonomy): domain Eukaryota; kingdom Metazoa; phylum Arthropoda; class Insecta; order Diptera; family Culicidae; genus Aedes; species Aedes japonicus. The sequence continues at coordinate 106,165 of JASCZW010001295.1, forward strand.
GAACATTAGAGAAAAATATTTGTTGTACATCCCAGGAGTGTACATTGAAAATTTAATCTAAGTTACTCCTAACGATTTATACAGATTATTTCTGCCATACATAAAGGTTTTCCAGCCAAGGAGATTTTCTTGCAGCAACCCATCCCAATTTCTACTTCGGATTTCTATTAAGGTTGTTTGAGTACTTGGCACCTTATTGAGTAGACATTTATTCGTCACATCCATGCTGTACCTGTTGATCTTAGAAGTTATTGAAAAGAGATCGATGGTGCTCCCATCGTCTCTAAAACAGCGAACACAGAAGTGTATGGTAAACATGCTATGTCAAGCTATACTAGCAGTTGAAAAGTCAGAAAACTTATTGCCGATAGTTTTAATTTGCACAGGAGTCTAAAATTAAAAAAAAAAATATTGAAATCAACATTTGGTACTGTTGGTTTAAATCGGTCCTCGGACTCGATGTTTTGACATATTTTTGTATTCTGATGAAATAGGCCATCCGCACTTGTGAGTGGCCCCTGCAGCATCCTTACTGTTGGCTTAAATCGGTCCTCGATGTTTAAACATATTTTTTTATTCTGGTGAAATAGGCCGCTAAAATTATAAGTGGCCCCAATAGCATCCCTACTATTAGTTTAAATCGGTCCTCAAACTCGATGTTTTTAACGTATTCTTGCATTCCTTTGAGATAAATCTTTAATGTGCATTTCTGTACAGAGAATAAATCGAGAACATTGTTAAATATCTTATTCGCTGCTGACGTCGCTGACGACAAAAACGGATCCCGCTGCAAACCCAACCATTTTATCAAACATCCCAGTGATTTCTCGTGAAAGTGCAGAGGTGCTTTTGGCTTCCAATAAAGCGAGCTGATCTGGCAATAACGGAGAAGCAACCTCGGGCGGTCAATCATGCTCTTGCTCATTCTAAGACTATGGGGTCAATTTAAGAAATCGAGTTGACCGGCACATTGTTCGACAGATCAATTTTGCTATTACTGATGTCGAGATCGAAGCATTGTTGTCGAGTTGGTCGACTCAATCGATCACTTGGAAATTAGTTACTGATCGGTCACATTTTGTCGTTTAAGAGTTTGTTTTGATATGCGTTCTTCATCGGTTCGTGGTTATTGACTTAGCGAGGTAAGAAATACACTAAACCACTTTTTTTCAGCTAAATTAACGAGAACACAATTGAACTTTAGCAAAAAAAGTTTAATCTTATTAAAAACAAAACAAATTAACCACAGTTAAGAATGGCTAATTGAACACATTAAATTTTGTGTCTTGAGTTGGAATAACAAAATGTAAATTTCATTTTCTCGTTTGTGGTCCTAACATTAGGTCTCAAGCCCAGTCGGTTGCCGCACGGGTAGGAATCTGATTTGTTTCTAAGATACTTCTTAACGCATTATTTCAGTACATTTGCACTTAAGATAAGGAAATCGACCCTCTTGTTTAGTTATTTTTAAATTTAGTCCTAGATTTCTTAAAGTATAGAATGAATACTTCTTACTAGTTTCAAGCAGGAATATCCCGAAATATCTGGACCAAATATCTTCAAAGTTCTAGATCATATATCCCTGAAGTTAAGGAGAAAACTTCCCAGGAGAGGACTTCTCAGCGCTTCAGGAAGAAGTTTAGCGGAGAGGACTACTTAGAAATTCCAGATGTTTGGGAGTTTCCCTAGAAATCCAGGAAAAAAAGTTTCCCAAAGTTCAGGAGAAAATTAACCTCTTCTCAAAAATTCAAAAACAAACTTCCACAATGCTCAGAACAACCTATAAATTTAGGATGGAACTCCTCTGAAGTTCAGGGAAGTACATCTCAGAAGTTCCAAAAGAAACTTCGCAAAAGTTTAGTTGGAAATTCCCTGAAATGCAAGAGAGATTTCCCAAAGTTCAAAAGAGAACATATCAGAATTTCGGAATTTTCAGAATGAGCAAAGTTCATTAAATAACCTATCCAAAGATTTGAAAGAAACTTTCAAGAAGAATAGTGGGAACTTCCTAGACGTTTGAGTCAGATTTTCTCAGAGTTTCTGGGACAAACCCCCCCCCCCCCCCGAAGTTCAGGAGATAATTTCCCAAAAGTTTAGAAGAGGACTTCTAAGGAGTTCAGGAGGGAACTTCCAACAAGCAAATTTATATGAAATTCTTGAGAGGACTTTCCCTAAGTTTTTTATGAAATTTTTCTGGAATGGGACTTATCAGATATTTAAATAGAATAAGGTCAGGAAAAAACTTCTCAGAATATTAGGAAAAACTTACCAGAAAGGGCAATACCTATAACACAGAAAAAAAATAATTAATTTTAACAAGCGTGTAAAATTTCTTTTCGTTTAATTCCAAGCCAAAGGAGGCGTAAACAACGAAATTGTTTGCAATTTTTCATGTGCCATACAACAATGTTTGAAGTCTTTCATACAAGAGACTAGATTCAGGCGTTATCTGGCTTAAATTTACATGAAATATCCCATTATTCTCTGCCAAATCTAGAATTCCCTTTATGTGCATTAGATAACGCAGAAAATTCAATGTTCCGTGATAAAGTTCCGATGGAAATCTCCCAAAAGCTTGGTTGGAACTACTCATAACTGCTAGAGAGCTTTCCTGAAGCATAAAGAATAAAACATTCCGGAAGTTCAGAATGATGCTTTCTCGAAGTACAGGAATTCCCAGAAGTTCAGGTAGATAATTCTGAGAAAAACAGAATGAAACTTATCAGAATTATAGAGAATACTTTCTAGTAGTTACAAAAGTAATTTCTCTGAAATTCAGGAACTAATCTCTACAAAGTTCAGAAGACGACTTCCTCAAAGTTCCAAAAAGGTCTTCTCAGAAATTCAGGAAGAAACTTCCAATAAATTGAAAAATAATTTTCAATAAATTCTTGTCTGAACTTTCATAAAGTTTTGGAGAAATTGTCCTTGTAGTTAAAGATGGGACTTATCAGAAGTTTAGACAGTAACTAACTCAAGCAAAAAACTTATCAACTGTTTCTGGAAGGTAAGGTTGGGTTGTTAGATGTGAAATTACAAAAAAACCAGGAGTGACTGCCAAGAAGCTCATAAAAAAACTTGCTAAAAGTTCAGAAGCAAACTTCCCATAATTTTAACAAAGAGCTTTGTCGAAGATCAGAACAGTGCTTACCTGAAATCAGGCTATAGAAAATCACTGAAGAACAGAAGAAACACACAAAAATCATTCATATGACCATAATGATATTCATTGCTCATAAAACCATATTAAAATATGGTGAATACAATCTCCCCAACTGGTCACATTGTACTTTGAGCTAGGACACAATTTCATGTACACAGATAAAAAGAAACACTGAATTTTCTGCGTTATCTAATGCACATAAAGGGAACGCTAGATTTGGCAGAAAATAATGGGATATTTCATGTAAATTTAAGCCAGATAACGCCTAAACCTAGCCTGTTGTATGAAAGATTGCAAACAATATCGTTGTTTACGCTCCTTTGGCTTGGAATTACACGAGGAGAAATTTTACGCGCTTGTTAAAATTAATTATTTTTTTCTGTGTAGGAATTACAATTCCTTGGTTTCCATCTCACTTCGTTTGAGTGATTTGATCGGCTAGAGAACTTCCATGGAGTTTAGCAGAGAAGTGAAACAAATTCAAGAAGTTTAGCGACATATCAAAACAAAAGTTGTAAATTCTTTCAATTTTCAGAGAATCCTCCAAAAATTCAAAAATCCAAGTCAGCAATTGGACATGCCCCAGGCTGAAGAGAGTGTATAAATTTATGCGAGATATCTTTCTGTCTAGATTCTATTTCTATGAAATGCGAATGTGGAGTAAAGATATAGGGAAAGAAAAATGATATGATTTTTTTCGTATCCTCACGCCGGTGACTCGAGTAGAAAATTTCATTCTCTTACGTAAAGTTCACTTAAGATACGTTGGCATGTGAAACTAGCATTGAAAAGTTCCCTAGTGAAAACGTTTCGAACGATGAAATAGTATTTTGTTGAGCATTTCATCATTGCAGCCGGCCATTGGTGAGAACAGTCTGATTGTAAATGTCAAACAAAATAATTCAAATTCAAATCATTCTTGCCTGCCTTGTAAGATTTAATGTTAATGCCCCCCCCCCCCCTCTCTCTCTCTCTCACACACACACACTCACACACTCACACACACAACCACACCGAAGGGACTGGACGAAGCAACCGAAACCCATATTTTGCAAAAAGTACGGAAACGTCCACATAAAGGGGGTCCTCAAATCTTCAAATGCCTAGTATATCAAAAGACGACAGTAGGTCAGCAGTTATGGAGGTAACCCAAATTAAACTCAATCATTGCGCCATAGCCCAGCAATTGTTGTGGCAGTTAACTACAGAAACAGAACTGTATCGTGATCCTCTCGATAACGGAAACTGGGTTGCAGATAGAGCGGCGATGGCTGCGGTATAGGTAATGGGCAGATTTATCATCTAAGAAGTAGTTTCCAGTTCGAAGGAGGGGTTTGTGATCGCAAAAATCAACGGAATCTTTGTATGCAGCTGCTATGCACCCCCAAAGTGGAGATGTTGGATTCACTGAACGCGAAGCTCATCGATAGACGACCTCCCGTCATTAGAGGAGATTTCAATGCTTGAGCTGTGAAGTGAGGCAGCAGATGTACCATCGCTAGAGGGTGTAGGCTGCTAGAAGCTCTGGTAAAGCTGGAAGTTACACTATCAAACGTAGGTTCCACCAGCACTTTTCACAAGGACGGTCGTGAATCCGTTATCGATGTTACCTTTGTAGTCCGTCGCTGAAAACAAATATGAACTGGAGAGGATGTGAGGAGTATACCCATAGCTACCATCTTGCGAACTGGTATAACATCGGTCAGCGGAATCCTGTCGCAATTTGAAGGATAAATAGTCGCGAGTGGAAGTGGAAAACGAGGGTCTTCGACAAGGAAATCTTTGTGGAGGCACGTCCGTTTGACAACGAACTCCCGAACCGAAACGCGGACGAGCTGACGAACTTTAGTGAGGGTATGCGACGCAATAACGCGGAGTAAACTGGAGCTGAGGAACAAGCTTACTGGTGGAATGACCAACTCAGCAACCTCTGCGGTTGTTGACTCAGAACTAGAAGACGTGATCAGAGAGCTAAAAGCAGATAGATAGGTGCGCAAGGTGATGTTCCGAGCAACCGGTGCCGAGTTAAAGCGAGAGATAAGATTGAGCAAGACAAATTACAACAAGGAGCTGTGCTGAGCCGCTGATGTTAATCCCTGGAGCGACGCGTATCGTATTATCATGGCGAAGATCGAAGGCCCAACAATGGCTGCTGAGCTGTGTCTAGCAAAACTGAAGGTTACCGTAGATGGACTTTTTCCGACGCACGATCCAACGACGTGGCCACGTACACCGTAGGGCGAGGAAGAGAGAAGTAATGTTTAGGGCATGCAAGTCTCAAACAAAGAGCTCGTGGTAGTGGCGGAAGAGCTTTACGTGAAGAAAGCATCTGTACCGGATGGAATCTCCAACGTGCCTCTGAATATGGCGATTCAGGCATTTCCAGACATGTTCTTGGATGTGCTACAGAAATGTCTAGAGGAAGGTCATTTCCCGGACAGGTGGAAAATACAGAAACTAGTATAGCTGCCGATGCCAAGAAAGCCTCCGGGGGATCCGGCATCGTATAGTCCAATATGCTCTTGGATACGCTTGGGAAACTCCTAGAGAGGATCATCTTCAACAGGCTGACAAAATTTACCGAGAGCGAGCATGGCCTATCGAGAATGCAATTCGGTTTCCGGAGAGAGAAGTCTTCGGTGGATGCCATTAGGATAGTGGTGGAGTCAGCCGTAAAGGCTTCCAAATAGAAGCGGAGAGGCGATCGATATTGCGCTGAACAACATTGTAACGATCTACGTTAAGAACGCCTTCAATAGCGCTAGCTGGGAGGCTATTGTAGAGTCACTGCACAGAATGAGGGTCCCTGATTACCTGTGCAGAATTTTGAAGAGCTACTTTCTGAACCGGGTACGTATCTACGAGACCTATAAAGGACAGACATCGGTGAACATTATTACAGGATTTCCCGAGGTTCTCTCCTTGGTCCAACACTGGAACGGAATGTTCACGCTGAAGCTTCCCTGCAGCGGACTGATCGTTGGCTTAGCGGACGACATCGTATTGTCAGTGATAGGCAATAAAACTGGAAGAAGTGGAAATGCTGGTGACAGAAGCAATCGGCAATGCAGGCGTCGAAGCTGCAGATAGCCCACTACAAAACGGAGGTGCTGTTTTCAGCCATTTGCAAAGCAGAGCAGCGAGGAGCAGAAATCGTCATCGGAGAGTTTAGCGTACCCTTGTAGCGTCCCGAATGATCTCTCACGGAAGACAGTGAGTGTTATCAGTGGAGAAATATCAGAGAAGTTTGAAAGCTGGTGAGAGCGAAGATGATGGCCAGATGGTTACGAGAATGGAACACGGAGGAGAACGGTCAATGGACGCATCTGTTCATACCGGATCTATTAATCTGGATGAAAAAGAAACACGGAGAGGTAAACTTCTACCTTACGTAGTTTCTGTCTGGCCATGGTTGCTTCGGGCAATACTTGCATCGATTCGGACACGCAGCGTCACCCTTCTGTCCATAGTGACGAAGTGCTTGTCACCTGCGGGGCAAATACAAGCTCAGTTGAAGTCGTCTATAAAATGTGTCGTGACGAAAGTCAGTGGAATGCGATTAATGTAGCCATTACGCAAATCATGTCGGTTATACAGCGAAAATGGCAGGAGAATCGAGTAGTGAGTGGTTGAGTTGAGTAGTGGGTTGTCGTTCTCGGGCGATGTTCCAGCATCGGGGATCTCTCCGTCATAGTATGGTATTTCTGCAGTCGCGACTACTGGAATCGACTGCATCAGTATGTGGTAGACGAATGTCGAAATAGGATAGATGCGTTGTCAGGGACTACTCACTAATAAATTCAATCACGTTCAGAGCAGGAGCTGAATGACGCTATGAAGGTAGGTGAGAGCTAAATGGCTCAGGCAAGGAATATAAGCTAAATGGCTCTATTGTGGCCAAATGTACTTCCACGAAGTAATACCATATTGTTGTGAAACAAAGAACCGGGTTTTAGTAGGATCAGAAGTCAGCCTTGTCTCAAAGGTCGACGCTGACCTCACTCTGGCACAGTGCTCGATCACCAAGTGCAGGCCTCTGTGTTAGGTCAGTCCAAAAGGATTTCCCGTACCAAAAAAAAAACACGCACACACACATCTAGCAGGATTAACAACCATGCCATGGCAGATTATATGCATGAATATGCATTTCCTTAAAAACTGACGGATCAAGTGGTGTGTGTCGTCCAAGTATCAGAGACACTCTCGAGTCCCTTCGAATCTCGGAGAGGGTTACTGCAAGGTGATGGATTGTCGTGTTTGTTGTTTAACATTGCACTGGAGGGCGTGATTTGAAGAGCTGGGATAAACACGAGTGGCACGATCTTCAAAAAGTCTGTCCAACTTTTGGGCTTCGCCGACGACGTTGATATCGTAGCACGTAACTTTGAGACGATGGCGGAAACGTACATCAGACTTAAGGCTGAAGCTGGAAGGATTGGGCTTGTGATTAATGAGTCGAAAACAAAATACATGAAAGGAAGAGGCTTACGAGAAGTCAATGTTAGCCTCCTACCATGAGTTCGGATTGACGGTGATGAAATCGAGGTAGTGGACGAATTCGTGTATCTGGGCTCATTGGTGACCACCGATAACGACACCAGTAGAGAGATACAAAGGCGCATTATGGCTGGCAATCGTGCCTATTTGGGACTCCGAAGGACGCTAAGATCGAACAAAGTTCACCGATCTACAAAGTTGTCCATCTACAAGACATTAATTGGACAGGTAGTTCTCTACGGCGACGAATCATGTACATTGCTAGTGGAGGATCAACGCGCCCTTGGTGTCTTTAAAAGGAAGATGCTGCGTACGATCTACGGTGGAGTGCAGATGGAAGACGGAACGTGGAGGAGGCGAATGAACCACGAACTGCATCAGTTGCTGGAAGAACCTCCCATCGTACACATCGCTAGAATCAGTCGACTACGATGGGCTTGGCATGTCGTAAGAATGCCGGACGACAGTCCTGTTAAAATGATTCTCGAAAACGAATCGACGGGTACAAGAAGAAGAGGCGCGCAACGAACAAGGTGGATCGATCAAATAGAAGGTGACCTGCGGACTCTCCACAAACAGCGAGGCTGGCGAGATACAGCCATGGACCGATAACAATGGAGACCACTTCTGAACTCTGCCGATAACACCAAGTCTCCCAAACTTGGCTATCGGCTATATAGATGACGTCCGTTTGAACCCTCCCGTTAAGGTTTGAAATGTTCTTTCTGTGTCAACAAATTCTTCGTACTTTTGACAATTGGGTGTGTTGCAGAATGCATCAATTTGACTTGTAAATTCTACCTTCATAATTATTTCGTAATATAAAATAAATTAAATTTTCAGGGCAGACTACGATGGTTTACGCAAAAGCAAAATGTATTCCCGGAGCGCCAAAGTGAACGTACTGCCAGCCAATCATTTTGACCCGTTTAGACGCACTTTCGTCAAAAGTTGAGTGACTCCACTTGGAGTAAATGTAACTAAAATTGACAAGTCGACAAATCAAATACAACAGTTTAAATCAGAAGGATGCTTTTGAGTTGTCTGTTTGTCAATCCCAGTAACATGTGCTCAAATTACAGTGACTCCACTTCTCACGAAAGTAAGTCAATTGGAAATGTCAAGTACGAGATTTACTTATCAATAAATCTGACAACCAAATCAAATGCTCATCCATGCGAGTAGAGTCGGAAATTTTAAAATGATTATCCCAATACTGAGTCCACGTCCAAATGATCTGAAAGTTTTACCAATTAATTCATAGTTTCGTAGTATCGAATAGCAAGAAGAAGCGATACTTCTTTCAATATCAAATGTTGCATTAACTCATTCGTCATAATGCCCATGCTATAACCATGCCCTTGTTGGCAACTCCAATAAAGTTCAAGTGCCACTCGACCTTAATCGTTGCACATTGACGGTTAATCAACTGCATCTTCATCAATCGTTGTTGCAGGTCGTTAATCTGAAAAAAGTTGCCTAATCATCATCAAAGCCGTGACAACCTGAACTGTATTAGAGTGGACAAAATACACCTGTCAAGAAGATGAAGTTCATTAGGACAAAAAATTTACTAAAAAAAATGGTATGGATCATTTGTTATTCCAGAATTCGAATTTATGCATTCGCACCAACTAGGACAAATCATCTGCTTGACATTAATAGACTCTCAGTATATGCTGGTGGATTCTTCTCTCACCTCATCTCATTCATTAAGCAATTATGCATGAATGTCCTAGATTTTGATCATTCAAAATGGAAATGTTTCCAGATCAGCAGTTCACATTATCATTACGTATTAAAATTCCTCTCACCGTAAGCCCATAACGTAATTGAATTGCGCTATAAATATTCCCCGTGTCGCAACAAAGTACCATACCGGGGTAATCATAGCATCCTAATGCACCATTCCGAGTAACATATGGTTGCATTGAGCGGCGCATCTTGACCTTAAACACTCATCATCTGCTAACCCCCCCCCATCGACTAGTTTTCCTCGGTCCATGTCGCGACCGTTCATCCTTTACATCGTTCTTCAAATGAACACATAACAACACACATATCTCAAAAGCGTTTGAACATTCTTCATGCATGTTTGTTGGAAAGAAACATTGGTCGTTCTGACCCGGGCAACTGCACTAACTACTGATTAATTGAGAAAACGTGTTCCGATCGCATCTAATCCGTGCATGGGTCGGTGCGATCTTCTTTGGTGCGGGGTTAGGGAGTTAGTAGTAGGTAGGATACATCTCGCACCACCAGATTTGTCGATTCGTTGCTGGTCACTTTGAATCTCCAAATAAGCCGTGAGAGATTCGTTCGATTTAATCGCTGCGTCTCAGCTGGTGGCCAATGTGGCGGCTACTGCGTCCATTCACCGTCGAGCGATGATCATGATACCGGTGATGATGATAATGATGATGAGGCGGTGATGGCTGTAACTTGATGATTCTACTAGCATTGACGGCCTTGAGTGATTATTGGAATTTAACTGGAAGAATGAAGAATGAAGATTAATTTGTCGCCGGCAGGATATCCCCGCGCGTCAGACGAGTTTTACAGTCCATTACATGCGTCGTCAGCACTAGGAAGTTATTGCAGATGGCTGTTGATCTATGAACTGTAGGTTGGGAATGCCGATATTCATTAAGTTCCTATTACATACTACACCATGGTGGCTTCTTATTTAGCATTTCAAGCTTATTGCTTTCACAATTTGCTTATTGCTTGCTCTCAACTTAGTGTTCTAGATGCACTTCCACAGTTATTAATTAAGAGCTTTAGATGCCAGGTACCATTTTGGCATAAGTATGATTGTGTGGCAAGTACCATCATAACCAGTGTGTCAAATATTCACTTGTTGTACTTAAAAACATACGATAATTATGACGAGTGATACACCCGTTATTATTTCTCTCTGCAACAATGATATGTTGTAACTTAAATATATTACAACAAAATACGAAGGAAAACAACAAAATGTTGTATCGATGATGGAAAAGAGACAAGTTGGTTTGAGAAAATGTTGTAACCCGCACGCAGGTTGCTATGTCCTTGTTTTCATGTAACAGCGATAAAAAAACGTTTTGTCATTATTGCAACACACTACCGATAGCAACATTGCTTTATCAGCAACATGAAAAAAAAAGGAACAATAAGTTGTTGCTGTTAAACAAATTACTGATCTGAGCAATTATAATTTTGATTTGTTGTGGATAGACTTCACCCTGGAGAAAAATGCCTGTATAAAATCACACACTGAACAAAAACGAACACTATCTTTGGCAAACTTGTGGAAAATTTACTACACTATCAGGGAAAACTAGCAAAAATATGCGTTAAGCCTGATTTTGGACCTAGCCCATCCTTAACGTGAAGAAGTTCGTAACTACGGTTTTTTTCGAAGTTCGTAACGGTAGCTTTTTCGATTATGTATGGTTACAATATCTTTTCAACCGTATTCATGTAGTCTTCTGGAAGATCAATTTCAGAACTTAGGATCTATAGTTGAAGTTGTAGCTTTTTCGGCAACACAAAGTTACGACATGCATTCAACCATGATCTCTGAATCTTTTGGAAGTTCAACAGCTATTTTTTTTAAAATCTGGGATATTCTAGGTAATCCAAAATGTTTTTGAGTTCATAACTTACGATCTACAGTTGTTATTGTTTCTTTTTTGGCAACCGGCACTATGAGATAATCAATGATGTTCGAGATGATTTAAGCTTAGGATCTACAATTGTAACGGTAGTTTTTCAGCTATACTTATTTATAATATGTATTCAAACATGTTCATTGAGTTTCTCTGGAAAAACAACAGACATTATGAGATAATCTGAGATATTCTAGGTCATCCAAACAGTCCTGGAGCTCAAAACTTGGGATGTACAGTTGTAACTATAGTTTTTAGGCTAGACAAGTTTACGATATGCAACCATATTCAAACATGTTCAATGGATCTTTTGGAAGGTTAACCGACATTATGATGAAATCTGGGATGTTCTGGGACATACCAGATTGTTCATTAGTTCATAACTTAGGATGCATAATTGAAACTGTAGCGTTTTCTGATATCCAATGATAATGTTCATTAAATTTTATGGAAGAGCAACCTATTTTATGAAATAATCTGGGATGTTCTAAGTCATCCATCCTGTCCTAGTTTATTAGAAGTCTTCTGGAAGGTCAACAGATATTATGATATGATCAGCCATTCAGTTTTGGAGCCTAAAAATTAGGATCTGAAATTTTAGCTGTAGCTCTTCAGGCTACACAAATTTACGATATGTATTCAACCATGTTCACTGGATCTTCGGGTAGGGTTCTAGGTCATCCAACCTATTATACAGTTCAGAACTTAGGACCTTTAATTGGTCGGGGTTCTGCCAGATTACACCAAGTGACATATGCGTCATTCCCCGTAACTGACCCGGTACATTCCTCACCGAATATTTTTGTCGGTGCATTATGGAAATGGATCACTTAAATAGACTATTGATTACAAACTTCAAGAACCCACTGGTTCATCTCCTAACTAAAAGTTCTGTTTGAATATGTCGGACAAAACTGATGATTTTCGATAGGCGATTGGTGCGTTTTGGCAGAACTCCAACCAATTGTAACTGTAGCTTTTTCAGCTACAAGGTTTATTAAGAATGACCTAGATTATCTCATAATAACTTTTGACTTTACATTGAGAAAGTTCAATGTACATGCTTGAATACATATCGCAACTTTGTACTATCGAAAAATCTATAGATACAATTGTAGATTCTAGGTTTTTAACTCAGGAAAAGTTTGAATTACCTAGAACACCTCAGATTATCTCATATTGTCGGTTGAACTCCCAAAATATTCGATAACCATGGTTGATTACAAATCGTAACTTTCTGATATCGAAAAAAATACAATTATAAGTTTTGATACCGTTATGACATTCTCACAGTCACTACTTCTTCACCTTTAGTGCGTTTTATTTACCTCGAGAGGCGATTTGATCTTCGGAAATCTCCTTTCCCAACTTCAACACACTGTAATACTCCGGGTGAGAGTTCTTGATGTGTCGCAAACAATTGGTCAACCCGAATGCTTTCGGACTGAATTTGAACTTGTGACCCAGGCTACAACTCAGACCCCCGCTCCCGGAACGCACTCCGTTTTGTACTTTTTCGGATACATTTTTTTTCCTCTTTTACAAATGATGAATCCATTTGTTCAAAACAACAAAACGCCACAAATGTACATAGAAAATCATATAAAAACTCGAACTATAAACGATAAAACGTATGTAATAAATAGAGGAATGTCGCTAGAAACGAACATGGTTTAAAGGTTGTACAATATCTGTTGCAAATCAGTCAAATTTTAGGAATAAATTATGTATTTTATGCTATTATAATAACTTGTATGATATGCCTTAGTTCATGTTAACAGAACAACGTGAAATTTATTGCACTCGTATGCTTATACGGGCTGTAAGTGTCCATCCATCTTTACCAACTATCCCTCGACAAAACTTTCTTTAAGTCAAGAGTAACAAACTCAAACAAAGGCATAATAACATATTTTCTTTCTAAACAACAAGCTCACCTCCTGATGCTGTGCGTATACGTAAACTAGCTCGAAATTCTCGAAAAAATATGTTGGAAGTCAGGTTTTAAGGAGAATGATACGAAGATGCAGAATTTAGATCAGTTCAAGATTTAGTTAAATTCGACTTAGAAGATCAAACAGTGGAGTTACTAAATAGACTGGGGAAAAAAAGCAGATATGGGTAAATGTTCCTCATTCCTATGTGTACTCAAATATCAAACAATTTCACGCAGTCCATGCGTAACTCTACTTTCTTCACTGTTGAGTTGAACTCGACTCAATTTTGAATTAATATCAGTAGCCGTGTACTTATAAAAAAACGCATGAAAAGAAAGAGGGATATAACCAAACATTGTCTCTTTCCGGTAGATGCAACATGTGACATGATTGAATGTATTTTTGTTTTTATACAAAGCAATATACATACAACGCTGTCTCTTTCCTAAATAACAATCGGATGTTATGAAACATTTTTATCTTGATTCTTCTGCCCTGCAATTTATCATTATTGTGTTGAGTATGCAACAATGGTAAGGATACATTATTTTTGTCCCAACATTGAAAAGTTAGGACAATGTCTTTATCATTCATACATTCGCGAGTTTGGATTCACTGATCATAACCCATGCCCAGGGAGTCGAGTAATTTTGCACAACGGAAAATTCCTAGACCAGACCGGGAATCGAACCAAGCCACCTCCACCATGCTGTTCTTAGCAGGCGTGCCTTTACCCGGTAGTGCAAAGGGCCTGTTCATAAACCACGTAGACTCATTTTTGAAAATTACACACCCCCACCCTCCCCACGTGTCCTCTCGTTGACTTTTTTACATCCAATTTTTTTAACTGTTTTTATGGATCGTAGACTTTGGCCAGACCCCCCCCCCCTCCTCTCCCCCAGTCTACGTAGTTTATGAATAACCCCAAAGCGTGGTTGTCTCTCACTCCAGTTGGTCTGGTATCAATCGCAGACAAAATAGGCCAATCGGTCGAAGGATAAGCTTTTTCTAGTGTAATTTGAAGGAACTTGTTCGCGTTTACTAGTGATGATTTGAAAGAGTTCCTGAGTTTTATTTTATATTTTTTTTTAATAAGAGAGTTTAAGAAGTGAAGTTGCACAGAAAAAAAATATGAAAATTACATATGATTTAATCTGAAACTTCTACGAAAATATATCGATATAATTAATGGTCGCATGCAATTTTCAATTTGATATATCGTCAGAAGTGAGAAACACTACCTTCATACAAAGTTATATCATATTCATTACAATCTTTTAATTTGAATTCATATTTGCAACCGATAACATATAAGTATACGACACGCTCTTATTTTTGCGTCTTAAACGCTTGAAATTTACATGATACTTGTCGGTACTTGTCAAGTCAGAATAAAAGAGTTTTTGCCGCCATATTGTATACGTGCCCGTACGGGAGTGAAGCCTTTGAGATTGATTAGGTGTGAGATTTGCCCAAATGAAAAAAAAAACCCTAAATTGTTAAGAGCATTTTCAAAAGTTCGAATAAATTGTAGTAGTGACTGTGAAAATCATAGTGAGCTGGCACCAAGGGTGGATCGCCCAGCACACTTTTCTCCTGTGCTATTTGTTTTAGTGTGTGTCTAGAAGCTAAGCAATGTTCTGGGTATTCCCGTAACGTGCCGAAGGTGCCGATGTGTTGACAACTCAAATTATTATTTTTTGCTGAGCCTGACCACCAGGCAACGCATATTGGCAAGTGTGCTTCAGTGTGCCACACATGTAGTATGGATTGAAAATCGAAGTGCTACAGTTACGAAACATATGGGCTGGCACACTGTTCTCAGCGACTTACCCTTGGCTTGCACAAGATTTTTCGAATTCACCGAAGCCGGCATGATTTAAAGTCGGCCCAGTTGACAAATGCAAACTCGTATGCAAATCTCAAAACTGCAATAAATCATATAACTGCTGTACACACTACCAAAATCTCGTGATAAATTTCTGTCCCTGAGACCGACACATGCAAAGCGTCTTTTAGCGCATAAGAATGTGTTGAAAGAGATGAGAAAATAAATTCAACCGAACACATCTTTTGTCAAATTGCGTATGTGTCAGTTTCCAAGAGACATAATTTCACACGAAATCTTTCTTTACGTCCCCATAACTATTACGTTCCCTGACTTTACGTTCCCCGACTATTTACAAACATGGATCAGGTCTCGTGTAAAATTCATAATTTCTAAGTGTGTACATAAATGGAATTAGCTTGAAAACTGTTTTTGAAGGTCAATAAATAGAAGATTTTTAAAATTAGCAACTTATTCCGTTAAGTTTTTAATGATAGAAATCAATTATATATACCTCATTTTTAACCTCAACAAATCCGAACCGTAGATTACAGCATTTTTTGAATTTACAGCTCTTATATTGACAGCACGAGTACATTTACAGTTAACTTTTTTAGCGCTGTAAATTTAAGATCACGCGTAAATTTCTATTCAATGTAATAGAGGTAAATTTGTTACATTCAAGTACTCATAATTTTTACAGGTTTTGTTCGAACTGTGTGTAATTTGAATTTTCCTAGTTTTCCAATCACAATCGTTCTATTAAAACGCTTGAAAAAGTTTTGCTAAAAAGATATGTGTTTAACCCTCATGTGTTCGACAGGGTACCCGGAGTAGACTTTTGAGCGATTGACAAAAACAGACCTGAGGAAACTTGTCTCGGCAGCAGATACCATTCTACAGTTTGAAATAGATTTTCAGAAAGTGTCAAAATTTGTCAATAAGTAAGTTGTTGTCAAAATTTGTCGCACAGAAAAAAAGTAATTAATTTTAACAGACGCGTAAAACTTCCCCTCGTTTTATTTTAAGCCAGAGGAAGCGTAAGCCACAAAATTGGTTGCAATATTTCATGCGCCGTACAACAATGTTTGCAATCTTGTATAGAACAAGCTAGTTGCAGGCGTTATTGGGCTTAAATTTACACGAAATATCTCATTATTTTCTGCCAAATCTAGTATTCCTTTCATGTGCATTAGATATCGCAGAAAATTAAATGTTTCTTTTTATCTGTGTTGTTTTATATTATTGCGAAATGGCAGCGGTTTCTAACTGCGTCCATAGTTTCTGTGACAGTATTTAGTCTTCAGTAAACTGGGTCTTGAGGTAAAGTCCTTCCTAAAGGTGGCCACATAAGCTCGTAATCCATTTATTTCACTAGTGTGCAGAGATTATTATTTCTATATCTTGAGGGCCTTCTTTCAGCAATCTTTTTCTAGTAACCAAGTTCATTTGGATGATGGATCGCATACATTCGGAATTCACTCAGTACGCTGAGCTAGTGTGTATATGAGCTTCCATACCACTAGATTCATAAGATAAGAAGGGTCAGCAATGTAGTAAGGGGCAGGGAGATCAAGGCATGAGTTGCAAGGGATAAGGGGGTAGCAATATGGAAGTTGAAATCGGTCATGAAGAACTAATCTGCAAGGGAGTTGCAAGGAACATGGTGCAGATAGGGACAAAGTCTTAACATGGGGCAATTGTGTAGCATGCGTGGTATCAAGAGCAGGGGTTGTAAGAGGTTATAGAGGATTTTTTTTAATTATCGTACATGTTTGGGCAAAAACTTTGTTCAGGCGTTGGGTTCATGGACACATGAACAAAAAACAATATTGAAATATTCTGGGTTGAAAGTTTTCATGGATTAAAGGATTTTCAGTAGAGCCTTAAAAACGAACTAATTTTAAAAGCGAGCTACCTAGCAGCCACCAGTCGAATGGGAATCAAATCGAGCAACCGTCTGAAAAACATACGAGCAAATTGGAAAATAGCACTTTTCGAATTTTTTAATATTTTTTTATGAAAACTAGAGACGAGCCCATAGTTTATCAAGCATTACTCAGAACAAGACAAAATACTATAGCCAAAATTTTACCAATGTATGCTTATGAATTAATAAACAAGAAAATATATTTTGCTTCAAAGTTTTTCATGACTCTAATATATATTTTTCCGGCTTTTACAAGCAATTTTCCTTCTCTGTGCAGAATTTTATAGCAAAACTGCCAACCCTAAATATTTTCTAATTGTCATGTTTTGTATTCTGCGTGCGTGGAGTAACGATTGTGATGCAGAAGGAGATGTTCGCTCATCACCATGAGGCACGAAGAGTGGACAGTAATGTTTGCTAGAATGAGAGATATGAAGAGAAACTGTTGAAATTTCCCTCAGTGAACGGCAGGTTGGAAATAGAATAGAAGTTTTGCAAAATTAGCGAAAGGGCACGGGTAAAGTAGTACTCGAACCAAGGACGTTACTATTGCCTAACATCTCACTGCGGGGTAGGTCAAGGCCAGCAGAACGATAACCAAGACAAATTATTTATATTATTTTAATAGCGGTTAACCTCTGGCAATTACTGCCCAATTTTAATTCTTTAGCGCTGTTAGATTTCAAAACTCACCCATGGATATTATCGGCAATGTCCGTTTGGATTCTCTTGGTTTCCGAAAATCCGGGTTTTCGGGGCTGTGGTCCAGTGCGGAGACACTATTTAGGAATTTCAAATGCATTTCCCGGATCTTTGGAATAACCAATCCCTACAAGCTATTTCTATTCCATTGTGGGTCATATGCCGACTTGTTCCTGGAATGGCCATCCTGTAACAGGTTCCCATGGGACCTCGAATTACCATGAACATATTTAGAAGGAATCCTTGTGTATCAACATTCGAGAAATTTCTCCAGGAGGATATCTCTCAACGTTTTTTGGCCATTTGATGATTTGTCCCCGGAACAGGTTCTCGTGGGGTTTCCGAGAGCCTACCGATCTTTACTAAGATGTTAGTGAATTTCAGAATCCTGTTTCCTTCATAAAAAAATGAAATTTTGTATTGTAAAACCCGAAAAGGTACCCGGGTACCCTGTCAAACCCATAATAGTTAGAGGTTAAAAAACAACTCTCGAGCTTTCATGATTAGGGCCTAAAAGCCATTTGTCAACAATGACTTTAAACGTTGATCTCTCACATATCACGAGAATTCTACTATATTCAGCTACTTCATGTGGTAAAACTAACATTGTTCTACCAGATGCTGCTTTCATTTCACGCGAATGATTTATGGTTCAAGAGAAATCGACATTTAAAGTCATTGTTTACAAATGGCTTTTAGGCCGTTAACATGAATTCCTCGAGAACTGAACCTTCAATCGTAAGCTCAAGCTGCGGACATATCGCCACTGACGTGGTAATGTCTCCTGATTTTGACGGTGGACACACCGCTACTAGCGAGGACCAGCATGATCATCTGTGTACTACACTGATAAAAAAGCAATGATAACATCTATGTGTCCCATCTATGCTTTTTGGCAATAAAATCAACAAATGATATCTATTAGTTACCACACATACTTCCTATGTGTACACATATCCACTATGTGTGGCCACACATACTTTTCATTTGTCACATAAAGGGCGCTACGGTCAAAATTTGGTCAATATCAAATTGACGTATTTCTTTCAATTTTGCATTTAAAAAACCTGAACACCCCTCATTTTGAAGGTGTGTTGTGTGTGAGAATGTTGCTCCTATTTTGATTTTGGAATTCACTCTTCAGTTGTCAAAATGCCGTCCAAGCAAGAAGAGCAGCGTATCAAAATTTTGCTCGCGCATCGCGAAAATCCGAGCTACTCGCACGCAAAGTTGGCAAAATCGCTAAAAGTTGCCAAATCAACCGTTACAAATGTAATTAAAGTGTTTGGGGAACGTTTGTCGACAGCCAAGAAGTCTGGATCGGGGGAAATCGAAAACCGGAAGCCGCTGAGACGACAAAGAGAGTTGCCGGTAGTTTCAAGCGAAACCCTAACCTATCTCTCCGAGATGCCGCAAATAAGCTGGGTGTATCGTCTACAACCGTGCATCGAGCCAAAAACGAGCCGGACTATCGACTTACAAGAAGGTAGTGACTCCAAATCGCGATGATAAACAAAATACGACGGCCAAAGCGCGATCCCGGAGGCTGTACACGACGATGCTGACGAAGTTTGACTGCGTGGTAATGGACGACGAAACCTACGTCAAAGCCGACTACAAGCAGCTTCCGGGACAGGAGTTTTATACGGCAAAAGGAAGGGAAAGGTAGCAGATATTTTCAAGCACACGAAACTGTCAAAGTTCGCAAAGAAATATCTGGTTTGGCAAGCCATCTGTACCTGTGGCTTGAAAAGCAGCATTTTCATAGCTTCCGGGACTGTCAACCAAGAAGTTTACGTGAAAGAGTGTTTGAATAAACGTCTGCTGCCTTTCCTGAAGAAACACGGTTGTTCCGGTACTGTTTTGGCTGGATTTGGCATCTTGCCATTACGGTAAAAGGCCATGGAGTGGTACGCCGCCAACAACGTGCAGGTGGTTCCCAAGGACAAGAACCCTCCCAACACGTCAGAGCTCCGCCCAATTGAGAAATACTGGGCTATTGTCAAGCGGAACCTAAAGAAGACCAAAAAAACTGCTAAGGACGAGCAGCAGTTCAAGGCAAACTGGCTTTCTGCGGCGAAGAAGGTGGACAAGGTGGCTGTACAAAATCTGATGGCAGGGGTCAAGCGTAAGGCCCGGCAATTCGGATTTGGAAAAGCAGAAGCCTAACTGAATATTTTTCCTGAATTTTATACTAATTGAACTTGAAAAAGAAATTTAATTTGATTTTTTAAATAAACGATTTCACCGATTAACACGCGTTTTCCCTTGACCAAATTTTGACCGTATCACCCTTTAAACTTCATTTGTCATTCTCAGAGGGTGCTGTTTATGTGTGAACACATCAGTATTATGTGGAACTTTCTATGGATTTTTGCCAATAAATTATGTGTGGATTATTTCCCGTGTAGAGAAGTAAAATGACGGTCAAATTCCATGACGGTATATTTATTCTTGGCGAAATGATCGTATCACATAACATTTGTATAAGGTATAGAAAATGAGTGAAAAACGTGAGAGAAAAATTTCTCTCGGTTGTAATTTCATTTTGATGAGAAGTTTGGAAAAGTGAGAGGCTCATCTGCTGCATTGATTGTCAATGACAAGAATCTCATTTGTCAATTCTAACGCTGTCAGTACGTGATGGAGTTCAGCACTGGTCAAGGCATGGACGAATCCGCCACTTCAACAGGCAAAAGTAACGTGTTGGTACGCGCTCATGTACTACTGATAGCTTTGTGATAGTTTCTACCGGTAGTACTGATGGAACTTTCAACACTCTCTCTTCATAATTTTCATTCTAGCAAACATTACTGTCTGCACTGACTCTCTATGTGTGATCACATCTCTAGAAAAATGAAGATAAAAATCAGCCTAAAGGATAAAATAATTCACCTGTACGACGAAATGGCACAAAATGAAACATCAGTGACTTATCTTTAAGTTCTTAGCCACATTGAAATCCCAGGAAATGAGAAAGCTGACAAGGCGGCAAAGCGGGCTCTTGAGACAAACACCATTATGCAGAAAGTAGTAAATCACCGTGAAATAAAAACCATAACAAAGCCAGAATGATTCACCAATGGAATAACAAGTGGAACGTATCCAATAACAACAAACTGAGAGAAATCAAAAATACAGTCGCTCCCTTCCGAGAAGCGTGCTCAGCAAATCGTAGAGAGGACGTTATACTCACAAGACTACGGATAGGCCACACCCAGTTGACACACTCATACTCACTCGATAGAGCTGACCTACCAAAGTGCACAAAATGCAGCCATGCATTCACAGTCATACATGTCATAGTTAATTGCCCCGGCTATGATGACGCAAGGAAAAAAATTGGACTTGAACCTAACATGAGGGAGGCTTTAGCTGACGATGGTTCCCTAGCCAAAAAAGTGCTTCAATTCTTCAAAGAAATTGGGCTGATCGATGCTATATGAGAAAACTGGATTACTAGATTTGGTATAAAATTGGAAAACTACAGTTCAATTCTTCAGTTGTAAACAGTTCAATCAAGAATAACCACCTGCATCAAGTTACTCAAAATGGGAAATGCTGACTCAAAAGATCAAACTCTCTGAACTCCGGGTCATAATATTAGCAGTGTCAACACTGCTTGCGCTAAAAATCACGAAGCTGCTATTGAGATTCTGCAAGAAGCAGGCATTCAAAACTGCCCGATCAGTTTTAACCATCCAACAAGTGTAATTGGGAGCCGCAGAAAGACAAGGAAAACATTGCTGAAGATGCCAAGAACGAGAAGACAAGAAGAATGCCCTTGACGACGGCCAAGATTTCCTCTTTGATCAAGATAAATGTGAATAATAATAATGTGAAAACATTTATTGTAACTACCTTCTTGTAAGACCCGAATAATTCTTAAAAGGTCTATAACTAATGAAAAAAAAATTATGTTTATCAACACTACTTTTCAATGCCAAAATATATTATTGTGCTATTTGGTAGAGTTCTCGAGATATAACGTACACAAACCGTAGACTGATATGCACACTAACGCGAAACAATGAGTAAATTCAGAACATACATATAACACTACTAGAAGTGTCTAATGATGAATCCATGAGGCAGTACCGACTGCGACCTAACACGGTCAGGATGATGGCGTCTGCGCAGACGGTGATTATTTTGTAAGGAGTGTATCGAAAATAAGCTATCCACAAACTTTCTTTCAAATTATGTTGAAAACCGATATTTTATTCACAAAAAATTGATCCTTGTTATTGTACGAGGTTAAACTTGAACATAAATGAAGACCGGATGAAATTTAGGTTATTCCTTCACGAATTTTAGAACTTTGACTCGAATGCTCTTCATCAAGTTCCGGACAAGTGTTGCATCGCATTTTTTGGACGCTTGAGCCCAAATTAATTTGAAGTCCTGCATGTTCCCAGCCGCCTTACCAGTCTTCTTGAAGACCTCTCTTCACGATTGCCCAGTAACGTTCGATGGGTCGAAGCTGAGGGCATTTTGGCGGATTGATATTATTCTCAACGAAATCTATGCACTTCTTTTCCGCAAGTCAACTGGAGAGTGGTTTTTGGCATAGTGAGCCGACGCTAAATCCCGGCCAAAACAGTGAAGGTGTACTGTGCGCTCTTATATAAAGGCAAACAATCTCGTCTGGAGACACTCAGGATCGATAGATTTCCGCATTCATAGTTCCGGTAGTGTAAAAAATTGTTGACTTCTAAACCACAGGAACATATTGCTTGCCATACTCAGTACCTCTTCGATCGAGTTTCTCCACTTGATCGACCTGTTCACATCGCTTACATCCTCCCCAACGACGGCAGTAAAGTATTATGGACCTTGAAGGGTTTTTTTGAGTCCTCCTTTACATAGGTCTCAGCGTCCATCAAACGCGCATGCATCCGAACGGGCCGCAAAAGACGCGAACACAATTTCCGGGCCCCTTGCTGCTGCTCGCTTCTTCTGCTCTGCACTTTGTTTCGAGATTTTCTGCTTCTTGTAGGTCTTCAGGTGGTTTCCGCCGCCTTCATGCCGCTGGGGATCATTCCGATACTCTGTTCCTGCTTTTTTGGCCAAATCACGCATTGACAGCACCGGATTGAAGACGATTGATGGGGGAGAGTGGAATTGCCACAATCTCCCTGTCATTCACATTTCGTGAATTGATGGCGAGCTCTTCTACCCACTCATTGGGAAGTCCCCACGTTTGATGGCTCGTTCGTCGCCAGGTTGTAGGATTCTAGCTACTGGAAGGAGATTCTCATTATCCCGCGGATTACGCGTAAGTGTCTCTGCTTACGAGTCCGCCCATCCGTTTTTTGGCCCTTCAGACAGTGTTAAATTGGAATACAGGCAGATGTCGAACTTGATCAAATCAATCGTAGAGGACGATCCACTGTCTTATGGCTGTGCCTGCAACGATGAGTGGTATCTTTTACATCACATACACAAATCACATATTGACATTGATTTGTTCTTTATGATTAAAGATACCACTTTCTGCTCAGTTTCGGGTTGAAGAACGGGCTTTCTGCCTCTTCCTGGTAGCTCATCCAAAGAATAGTGTTCCCAAACTTATCAATGATGGTTTTAGGACTCGCATGATGAATTCCAAACCGCTTCGCCAATTCTCGCATAGTAATACCTCCTCACTTAGCCATGTGTCCAGAACCTCAATTTTCACTTCCTTTTCAATACGCGACATTTTGAAAACGCAGAATTTGAACCGCACAAACAACAACAGTCAAACGCACAGCATGCAGTGTTCAGAGCATAAAAAAACATCACAAATACATGCGTACAGCGCAAATGTATGTGGATAGCTTATATTCGATACACTCCTTAATTGTATTTTATGGCAATTTCACCATCCGAGAGTCCTGGTTTTACAGTTATTATTTTCATTATTTTCTAATGCAGTTGCCGATCTTTAGTTCCACTACTTACTGTGATCCTTACGAACAAAAGTTTTCCGCTCACGGAAACATTTGCGAACACTACATACGGTATTATAAGCCAAAACCAACAATTTCTCAATATTTAATCCTGACCTGGAATTTCAACCCGGGTGTCCAAAATGAATTTTCTCAATTAAGCTTACATCTGTAACATCTTTTTTTTTAATCCTAATGAATCGTGAAAACATTCAAGTACCGATCACTAAAACCGCTGTAAAAAAAACAGTGCGTTCAGATTTTTGGCGAATAGAGCTTTATTAGCTAGTTTTGCATCTGCAACGATAAATTTTGCAAAATAAACAATGCACAACGAAAATTTTGTGCAAAAATATAGTTTTATCTTAGTTTATATTTATATTTTATTGGGTGTAGCACTACCTTGAATGCCTAGAGCAGAAGGAAAACAGAATCACATGGTGTGAGAGCACGACTGCTCTACCTTTCCGTATTTCATTGCACTAATTAGTCGGTTATAAAAAAGTGGCGCATTTGAAAACTAAGACATCATCGCGACTTACCATCTTCCTGGAGTTGATCAATGCAACACGCCACTACCATCCCAACAACAAAGTTTGTGTCCATCCAACACCCTTTCATAACGCCAAGGTAAATATTGGCAGTTTGACGCCGCAGACCTCTTGGTGCAGCTATCCCATCGTAAAATCCAAAAACAAAGAGATAATTAATAAACTGTTCAACGCGTTTACGAGCACTTCGTTTATGGCCCGATTTGTGAACCCGTGAACGAGATAGAGCCCTTCCATGGAATGGTGAAAGATCACAACAATTAGTCAAGTGGACGGCAGTAAAAAAGTTGATTTTTCATCAAACACAGCAAAACGGCGGTGTGGGAGTTATTCACTTAACCGCTTGTTGGACGAAGAAAACATAATCGGTTACCATACGAATCACGCTGAATATGAATATATTTGCTTAACTCATTTACCACATAGCTGTGAATTGGTTAATCAATCATGGAATACAATCAAAACTCGTTTTGACAAATTTATCGCAAAATCCCCTTATTTCATTAAATAAAGCTAAATCAAGCTAATCCCGGACTCATGAGCGGCGATAACCATTCTGACCAATTGGGCAGGCATCCATCACCCACGCATGTAAACAGCACCTGTCCCAACGATCCCAGAGTCTCGCACGTCGTCAGCATCATCATTATCAGGGAACGTGCTTTCGCACTTATGAGATGTGGCTTCTCAACAGGTGATGGAACAGCAAAGGTGCCATTGAACCCTCAGACGAAGCCGACGGATGTTTGCCAAACATCTTTGAGGAAGACACGCCTGCTTGGGCCTGCCGAAGCAAAGAATGTGACTTTTGACATTAGGATTTTCGGAATACGGGTTTGTTGCTGCTTGTTGATCGAATTGTTTGTTTTGGATTTGCGGGATTAAAGGCTTCGGTTGCAAATTTGGTCATGATGGTATTTTGAGTGTGTATGTAAATGAGTCTATTCGATACAAATGTTTATGTTGAATTTCGGTAATAAATATTTTTCCACCAGAGAATTAAATTACGATAAAAAAAAAACTGGTGCCGTTTTGGTGTTTGAGGGGTTTGATCATTGCCCAAATCGTATATTTAATTTGTAGTTTATGGGTCGTTATCGCAACCGGTTTGAAGGTTGCATTGGATCATCCTCGAGCTACAGCAGGTGATGAAGATTGAAATATTTATCGGTTTTTTGTCATCCAGGTGATAGAAGCAATGTTTAATGCATTGTTGCTCTTGCACGTACGAAAAGCCAAGGACATTATCCGCGCCCATTTTAGCAGATTTACATTTTTTTATCAACCTTTTGAAACTTAAAACACAAGTGAATAATCACAAAATTAAAATGGGATGCATAATGAGTTTGATGAAAATCACTAAAGTTCAAAAATGACTAAGGAGTGTATCGAAAAGTAGTTATAAACATTCGATGCGTTATTACGCATAAACTACTGTATATATTTTTAGCGTGTAAGCGCCATTTGCTTTGTTTACATGTCAAAAATGATTATTCGGTTCATTCATTTCCGTTGATAAAGTTGTATTCAAAATGTCGCGAATTGAATTTGAGACTAAAAAGAAAATTCTGCACACTTGGTGCACCGAAAAGGGTGTTACTTACAACCAGATTGCGAAAAGAGTAAATGTTCACCCGGCAAGTGTAAAACGCATCATCGAAAAGTTTGGTAAGGAGTGCTCCCTCAAGGATTTACCAAGAAGTGGCCGGAAACCCGGCTCCAGCAACCCCGATTTGGACCAAAAAGTTGTGGATTATATTCAACGGAACAAATCTGCCTCTACTCGCGATCTAGCCAAGATGTTCAGGACCAGCATCGGAATGATTCAACGAATCAAGCGCAGGAATGACTTGAAGACGTACAAAAAGCAGAAAGTGCCCAAACAAACTCCGGAACAAAAGTCTCGTGCCAAAACCAGGGCTCGAAAGCTGTACAGCTGCATTTTGGACAATGTCGACCGATGGAGAAATTCGGTCAGAAGGTGCTCATTTGGCAAGCTATTTGCACATGTGGCTTGCGTTCTTCAATTTTCTATACAAAAGGAACTATAAATGCTGAGATTTATCAAAAGGAATGTTTGAAGAACAGGTTGCTACCATTGTATAGAAAGCACCAGTCCCCTCCTCTCTTCTGGCCAGATTTGGCATCGGCACATTACGCCAAATCCACTCTACAGTGGCTGACGGAGAATAACATCAAGTTCGTAGAAAAAGACATCAACCCACCAAACTGTCCCCAGTTGCGACCGATCGAACGCTATTGGGCAATAGTCAAGCGTATATTTAAAAAGGATGGTACAGTGTCCCAAAACATGACCGATTTTAAGAAAAATTGGGCAGCGGCATCCAGGAAGTGCACAAAGGTCACTGTGCAGAATTTGATGGCAGGTGTCAAATCAAAGGTACGGGCATTCTACAGAAATGAACATGATGACTAGTTTTTCCGTTTGGATCTTTTGTAAACATGTTAAGCTATAATAAACTGAAATAGTATGTAAATTTTAACCATGTTTTCATGCCTATTTTATTATTTGGAAGTTTATAACTACTTTTCGATACACTCCTTATGACCACATTGTTGACGCATTGGTTGCTTAGATTTTTGGCACGAAAATTTTAAAATTAGCTCATTATGTGTAATTAACCGTTAACATTTCACAGATTTTCTAAATAAAGCCTGTCAGTGTTAAATTTTTGACACTTAGATAATGTCAGATAGTTTCAAAGAGTTTCCACTTAACCAGAGCCCGATATTTTTTATGGGGCGAAATTCTAGACAGTTAGGCGGATTGGTTATTTTTGGCACGTATTTGACCTCTTGTGCTTTATACTATATCAGGTCGGATGTTACATAGTGACAACCCTAGTAGAACACTTGTTGCCATTTGGTTGAGATAACATAAATATGACTTGCTAGGTCATAATCATGTTACTACAACTAATAATAACCGTAGTGTGCTACTAGGAAAGAAGCCATATCAGGCCAAAATAGTGCTGGGGAGTTGCGGTTTCACAGGTATTATTTTTAGTATACATCCTTGTTAATAGTACCGATAGAAACGAAACTTTTAGATTTTCGAACACAACTTTATATGGCCAAACTAAATATATCTTGGAGGATAATGACACCATATTTGTTTGGAAATACTCGGCAACGGCGTTTTCTTGAAAGGCGTTATAAAAAATCATTATGGTACAAGAATATTTCAGCAAATACGTGGTCTGAAGCTCCTTAGCACAACTTTTTGCAGTGGAATTTTACTAGCCATCTTGGTTCGGCACCTCTTTGACTTTGTACATACACCTTAAGTCTTTGCTTTACTTTTTGCATATATGATTTTGACTTTCCAACTATGTATGCCACACTTCACAAAGAAAGGTTGTGATTTTTCTCCACCATGACTACCATCTTCTTATCCATTTGGCGGGGCATTTTTTTCGGTTTGTTCCGCTCCCAAACTTCTAATCCACAGTCCCGAGATGCTTAACAATTTGCAAACCCTAAACACGATACTTTTTGGTAGTTTTAGTTGCCTGGCAAAATCATGTACCGACAATATTGGATTTTGCTGCCATCTGTACAAAATAAGGTCTGTATCCGCAATAATTCGGACACCTCAAAACATGAATGAAACATAAATTTCGTATTACATTTCCGTCGTAGTTGTTTATTTCAGATTCATGGGATGTGTTTTAACAATTCGTGAAGACAAAACATGCTAATTCGGTATTTGAATAAAGTTTTCGAACTTTGCGCTTAACTCCGTCCATTAGGGTTTGTACAGACCCTTCAGAATTCGTAGAAGCCGTCTTTGTCAAAATTGGATGGAAGTGTTTGATGTCTTTGATTCCTTGCTTCTTTCCAGAAAACTTGCGCTTCATCAGAGCCCAATATCTCTAGATTGGTCGTAGCTCTGGGCAATTTGGTGGGTTTGAGGTTTTTGGTACAATGTTCACTTGATTTGCTTGGTACCACTACATCAAAGTTTTAGCAAAGTGGCATGATGCCAAATCGGGCCAGAACAAAGGTTTTTCTTTGTGATTTTTGATGAAGCGTAGCAATCGCTTCTGCAGACACGCTCCTGATAGATCTCCGTGTTGATTGTGTCTGTAGTGACGAAAGATTTACTCTTTTTGCAACACAAAGGTATTTTTGGGAAATTTTGATGCCTTCTTCGTTCTGAAATGCTAAGCTGTCGCATTTCTGGCCATAGCAGAATAAAAACCAGCCCTGGAAGCTGCTTAAAATCCTCCAGGACATGAGTTTCATCGTCCATAACAACGCATGAAAACTTCGTCAAATATTCGCAGTACAAACGTCGAGCCCGTGATTTTGCTGCCAAGTTCTGTTTGTCGTTGCGATTTGGAACTGTTTTTACTTTATACGACTTAAGTTCCAAACGTTGTTTTGTTTTTATGGACAAAACCAGGCGACATCCCTATTTTACGAGCCACCGTTCGAATGGAGAGATTTGGGTTTTTCGTTAATATCCTTTTCACCTTTCGGTCCATGACAGAATCAGCGCGTCCAATGTTTTTGTCACTTCTCCGTTTCCTCTCCACCGTCAACCGGTCCGAAAATGATTTGAGCACATCGTGAACAGTGGATTTAGGCAAATCCAATGTTTCTGCAAGGTCCCGTATTGACAAGTCAGGTATTGCCGTACGGCCGTACAAAATTTGCTCGCGCACTTGTTTTTCCTTCGTCGCCATCTTGGATACTAAACATGAAATGTAAACATCAATCATACTCTTTTTCATCATAGACTCTCAGCTATACCACAGTGAAATTTTTCATTCCTACGTGCAATTTTTCAAAAGTAACAATGATTTGATGGTGTCCGGATTAATGTGGATACAGATTTTAAGTTTGCGCACTTCCACTTAATTTGACGCCATTTTGAAATATGAAACGAAATATAGTCGAGGGTTTCAGCTGTCATAAAATAAAATCGTTTCAGCGATCCGTTATCTTAATAAACCGATGACACAGCCACTCCTCCACTTCTTGTGCTATGTATGGCCCCTTGTTAACAAAGCAGACAGTACCTTCCAGTCAGAAACTCCAGAATACTCGAACATGTGCAATCAGCGAAAGTCTCGCGAATGGTTCCCCTTGCAAATATTTGTGACAATGATTACCTAAAACACCTGATGGGTTCCGGAGTTTCTGTTTTTGAGAAACATCTTCAGGAGAAATGCTTAGATCCAATGATATCATGGATACTTACTTCTCGATCTACTATGCTTTCTATACCAAGTTGATAAAACAGATCATAAGCTGTTTGATCTGAATGATTCAGCTCTGACTTCTGCATCGAGCATTGTCCCAAGATGTGGCACAATTCGAAAGAATTCAACTCAATTGTCAAACAATATCCAAACTATTTTACAAGCGGTGAGGAACAGGCCATTGAAAATGAGTTTCATGACCTAAGGACGGCAATCATCCGCAAGGACATCGAGTTCATTGCGAACTACCTTGCCTTTAATTTTTTCGGTGTCCGTATGTACCGCTTGATCCGCCAAAGACGTGTGTATGCAAAGCGACAATTTGACGAAGCCAGTCGGATTTATCGTGGATACAACCGGTTCTTTCTCGACGCCCTGGGCATAGCGTATGATTGGACTTGCCACACAATCATACTAATGCAAAACTGGTACCTGGCATCGAAAGCTCTCAATTAATAACTGTGGAAGTGCATTTAGAACACTTAGTTGAGAGCAAGCAATAAGCTAATTGTGAAAGCGAATGCAGAAGAAGAAGACAACCGGTTCTTGTACAAAATGTTCGTCAAGCGGAGACAGGATGATCTCCGGCAAAACCCGAAACGATTTTTTGAGTTTTGTAAATTAAAATCGTAAGGGGAGTAGTTTGCCGACCTTGATGTACCAGGAGATACGAATACACAAATGGCCCAAGCAAAGTTTGAGCTATTCTCTCGGCAATTTCGGCATAAACTTAAGCATTCTTTTCGGCCTGGCCATTCCCTCATGTGTCTTCAAAAAGTGTAGCTCAGTTTTGGTCGCTCCTCTTCAAGCAATATTCAACCAATCACTTCAGCATGAACGTTTTCCATCCGCCTAAAAGCCATCTCATATGCTTCCGGTACATAAATAAGATAATAAGCTAGATATTTCAAATCACTACCCAAGTAACATTGCCAAAACCCTCCAGCTTTATTAAGTTTTATTAAAGTTTTATGAAAGCAACTAGAAATGAGTTCGGTTTTATTATGGCAGAAAGAGGTGCCAACAGGTTTCAAATTTCAGTCACGTTTATAAGAACCTACACAGCTTCTTTACAACGATCTTAAGACCTCGACTTGTAAAATTCCTTTTACTCCTATCAAAGGTTTCATTTTGACTTTATGAACTCATAAAATGCTGTTTTCAAATGCCGTTTTAGGACTAATCTATATTATCTTATTATGGTCAGTTGAAAAAGCATTTTAAAACCATTTTGCCTCCAATAAATGCATCAAACGGCTAATGTTCTGATAGTTTTATAGTAGCCATTGCGAAGAGAAATTGGCTTTTTTTCAAAACTGTGATTTCTTCCAATCGCCATAATGAAATAAATGAAAAAATTGAAATGTGGAAAAATAAATACACCAAATTTGAAATGTAATAAAATTGAACTGAAGATCTGAGACCAATTTCGGAATTTTTTTAGATAACCTCAATTTTCAGGAGTTTCATTATTAATTTATCAAATATATTTCTTTCAATTTTGTTTTTGTTGTTGTTAACTCGCATAATTTCCGAGGCGCATTCATTTTCAGCTCCTATCGTGCCAATATTCACCATAAAATTAAATGCGCATATGAATTGGAGCATCATACGTTCACGGGAAAAAATCCGGTGCTCGAAACTAGCAAAATGGTTCATGATATCATGGAAAACGTATTTTTTCATGTTATGAATATACACCATGAATAAAGGTCATGCAATCATGAATCAGCTTACTATGATCATACGTAACGCCACTCTGGCGTTATGTTTTCGATTTTTGATGCTGAAAGTGGCATCTTGATTCATGAAATCATGAAGCATCTGATTAGTAACCATCAATTAAATTCATGAAAACATGCACTACTATTCATGATTATTGGCACCTGTCATTTATGATTCCAATTTTAGTCACGAAAACGGACAGTTTGGTTCATGATATCATGAAGCATTTCGTTTGGAACTACGAAAAAAAACATGAAAACATGAACATTATTCATGATTCCATATAGGTACCATGAAGCGAGTTCATGGTAACATGAAACATATTTATGAATATGAGAAAAACGGATTTTTTCAGGAGTTTGATAAGTAAACTAATTTTTTATTTCAGTTTTTCATTTCGATTCAATTTAAGTATATTACGGAAATGGCATGAATACAAAGGGAATGAGGATTAACAATCGATAGCTTTCAGCAAATCACGTGTGCTCTTCGGCAGCTCCACGATCGACGCTGGTATTTTAAACATATAGGTTTGTAGAAACAGCCACAGTGGCCGTACACGCCGGATACTGCAGGTTCAACACGTACGTTACGTGCATGCACATACATTTGGCTTGCAGTATGTTTTCTGCTTTGTACTCGGAGCCGCCGAAAACCACGATAATGAATTTATCGGGTCGCGATGCTCCTACCGTGATTATTTGCGGCTGCATTTGGACATTTTCAAATTTTGTCCGAAGAAACTCCAATCGCTGGTTGATCTTGACTTCGACGTCACCCGCAGTCTACATGAAAAAAAAAAGAAAGTAACCATACAAATATGAACTAAACAAGAAAACAGCAAAAGATTGTTGAATTTTAAAAACATTTGTTTGTGACAATCGTAATCACAGTTTTAACCCTATTTTGTATACGAGAAGTCTCGTGAATAAAGCATTAAAAAAACTGTTTTGTTTCTTGGGTAAATTAAAAAAAAAATTATTTGTTCTACCGTTAATTTTGAAAGCAAATCGCTTTCCGGCCATCTGGTAGGTGATGTAGATGAGACGTAGAATGAGTGATTACTTCAATACCGCATTTACCGATTTCATAGTTATGCGGATCAACTACATATGCATCCAGGTGTTCATCGAACACACAGGCCTTACATGTATGGCAGACAAATGTTATCACTTCATTACAATCACTTCACAAGCAATCGTCATCAATGGTTCCAAAACCATATTTTTCAATGAAGCGATAACTTCAAACACCATTGCACAATTATAATTAGGCAAGCTGTGCAGAAATATGGTGAATGCTGTTCCAGTTTTCTGAATTGATGTTAGTAGATCATCATCAAGATGCCTTCGCATATCCTGCCATAAGTCCTCGTGTTGATTCTCCTCATCAACTATGGTATCACAATTTCGTGGTGTTGATTACTGCTCGGAATTAGATTCATTCCTGTGGTCTGAAGCATCAGCAACGCTAAAACAAAACAAAATAAATAAAAATTATCCTTTAATCATATTTTTTGTGAAATTAGGTAAACAGCGTAATTTGGACACTCTTAAAAACCACTTTTATTTGGACACTTCAATTTGATTTTGCTGGGACTGTCCGAACTGAAATGGTTGAAGTTATCTATTACCTGTTATCTACTGTTGCAATATGTAGCCTCTTAGATCTGGAGATCTTCCGGTTCAATTTGAGGGTGTTCCTTTCTTAGATGGCGTACAAGACATCTACTGTTTGTATATTTTCTGCCACAGTTTTCTTGGACGCATTTGAAATGACTGTGTGGTTCAGATGGTGAGAAGTGACACTTGACAAATGTGCCATCAACACTTTTGCTTCAGAGAATCTCCGATTGCGAAGGAAACATACTACTCATGGCGGGTTTGTTACTCATGGCGGGTGGTGTTGACTATAATAAATTGAAATAAAGGTTGTAGTAGTAATCTTGTATTTCGTTAGAAAAACAATGCATAAGGCGAAATTAAAACTTGTCTGCTTTTTTATTCATACACCAAAGATTAGTCAATATATGGGAACTGTTCTATTTTTCATCTAATGCTCCCATATGCATCTCATTCTCAGAAAAATTGAAACATCAATTGATTGATTTCACTCCGACATAAACAGAAAAAATGTAATAAAAGTGCACGTTTACGTCAAATCGTTTGCTGTCTTCAGTGAACGTATACCTTTCAGCATTCCAAACATTCTAAACTTTGTTTGCAGAATACTGCAGAATATCTCTATAGAGATTGATCGAGGAGGTTCTGATTCTATCGTGTACATCGGCAAATACAGCTTCTAGGCCCCACTATTGTAAGGCCCCCCACACACGCTCCGAATGTTGTACAACATTGCCTCCGCCCCCTGGAAATTTGGTCGAGTTGGAGTGTCTGTGTCTTACGACAGATTTGGCAAACCGTCTGTCAAACCTGTCATACAACTTCGCCACAGATTCTCCGACTTTACACCATCTCGACCAAAG
Organism: Aedes japonicus; assembly: GCA_034211315.2. Taxonomy (NCBI): domain Eukaryota; kingdom Metazoa; phylum Arthropoda; class Insecta; order Diptera; family Culicidae; genus Aedes; species Aedes japonicus. Next base: position 139,797 of record JASCZW010001295.1, read on the forward strand.
AGGGTAGAGAACGGATCAATCGCCCCACGACCCTATTCCAATCATGGGGTTAACAAGAACTTAGGGCACTCATTTTGTGTAGAATGATACTATACATAACATTGCTTTACATTTACATGTGTTAATTGCTGCTGTCTTGACATGACCGCAAATTGATAGTGACAGTGATTAACGTATAGGTCGGAAGTAAGTATGGAATTCAAAAGTCAGACTTCCGAACTTTAATTTAGTGAATAGTCTTCAAAGCTGTCGATTTACAAAGATTTTCTAACTTACCTCCACTTCCAGTATGAAGCTGTCTTGAGTCTCTTTAACAGAAGGCTTCTAAACTATTTACAATCTATTTAAAAACAAAAAAATCAAATTTGACACAAATTATTCAAAAAAATCCTCACAAATTATTCAAATTAATTATTTAACAAAAATAGCTTATAGTTTCATGTGATTTTTGAATAAAAACGTTTTAATTTCACCCTAATCGAATAAAAATCAAGATGAAAAAAACTTACCGCTAGGTTTTGTTGCTGCTTCTTTTACTGATGCTGCGGCTGCTGCTGTGTACCGTTGCTGCCGCGACTACGCGGTAAGCTGTGCTCTTGATGTTTTCACACTATAATCAAGCACAAGTTAGTTTTTTTCGAGCATTTGTTAGGATTTTAAAACCTTACCTGAAAATTACCGCCGACCGGTAGGCATGCTTCGATTGAATTGATGAAAATTTTTGACAGGTTGACAGCTTTGCGTTACGCTTATAGAGCGACCATGAATCAAATTCATGGATACGTTTGTTTTGGTTCATGATTTTTGGAATTTTAGTTATAAAGCATGAATGAGGGTCATGATTCCATGACTCAGCGGTATGATATTTTATTCCGAGTTGGACTCATCAAAACGGGAATTGATTTATAATAACGCTTGTGGCGATCATGACTCATTTTCAAGCGAGCAGTTGTTATTATTCATGATAATTGTGGTTTTTGTCATGATATCATGAACCATAGTCATAATGTCATGAAGTGACACATTTTATGATTTCATGAATTTTTATTCATGAATCCGGCAACGGATTTTTTTCCGTGTTGAAACTCATTTTTTTTTGGATATTTTGCTATCAGACATAATTTCCCGCAACACTAGAACTTTTTTCTTAACCATTATTTACTGTTGAATGAATCAGAAGAGCAGAGAATCGAACAAAGCAGAACAAAAATAAACTAACCACGATATCGCCGTAAAGTTTGACAGCTGTGGCCATTTGGCCCTATGCTGGTTTTGATGGCGGCCAATAGGTTTTATGATGGTTCTCAAGTGGTCATAACATCTTTCACTAGAACATTTCCAAAATCTTTATGGTCTTACAAAGGTTTTATTAATTTGTTTTGACAACCGTCTATAGAGTGGGCCACTTTGTACACATTTCGGCTCTAAAGATGCATAGAGGAGGTGTTGGTGGTTTGAATAGTTTTGAATGTAGTTTCACCAACAAAGCCGAGAGGAGTGCTATACGGCTGGAATAGAACTGAAATTGTTACTTGGGTATGGGATTACTTCTTTGTCAGCTGGATCCAAATGCTTTGAAATTATTGTGAATGATGTACTGTTCAGTTCATGCAGGAACTACATCAGTGAATCGCAGCCAACCCCCGAGCATCTTGACAGATGAGCTTAGTTTCACGTACCCATCTACAAATTGTAGATGTCTCTACCGTGCATAAACAAAAGGGCCATCCTTTATCGACACTACCGCTTTTAAGCTTTGAATTGCATGTTTTCGTTTCCTTATGTGTGGATGTTAAAAACAGTATACGTACAAATTTTTATTGCGGCGTATTGTTGATGCAGTTTTCCTTCCATCAATTTGATTTAATTTGTATCGAATATAAATCATCATCGTCACGATCCTGTTAGCAAACGGTGGAATACTGATTTATGCAGACGATTTGAAAATATATCTGGTAGTTCGTAATGAAGCTGATTGCCGGCAACTCCAAGAGTTACTAGATCGATTCACTTGTTGGTGCATGTCGAACTTTCTTAAAGTCAGTGTTGTGTAATCTCGTATGGGTGGCTCAAAATGCCTATTATGCACCCCTACACGGTTGATGGACAAGAACTTGCGTATATAGAGTCAAAGATCTTGGAGTACTCTTGGACCACCAACTCACGTTCAAGCTGCATTACTCAGTCGTGGTTGACAAAGCCAACCGTCAACTTGGATTTGTTTTGAAAATCGCCAAACATTTCAATGATTCTACATGTCTACGCGTTCTCTATTGCTCTCTAGTTAGATCAATTCTCGAATTTGCATCAGTGGTTTGGTCACCATATGAAGCTGTGTGGATCTTTAGGATCGAATCTGTGCAACGCAAATTTGTTCGTCACGCACTAAGAAACCTACTTTGGTATGACCCTATAAACCTTCCGCCATACGAGCATCGCTGTGCATTCCTGAGCATTGAACCCCTGGCAAATCGACGTAAGATGATTCAAGCCGAATTTGGTGTCAAAATACTCCGTGCCGAAATCGATAGTCCTGTCTTGCTGGAGTGTATGAGTATTTATGGTCCAGAACAGAATTCAACCTACTCCGAAAAATACTCTATATGGCTCCAATGATGAACTCAATAAGAAGACGATTTCAATTGAAATATCATGTTTTTAATTTTAACTTGTTCACAAATACTTTCAAACAACGCCTGCGATCTCTAAATGTTTATAACTAAGCTAGTATTAAGATTTCATTAAGACCATGTTGTCAGATGATGAAATTAAATAAATAAATAAATACATCAAATACGCTCCAAAAACAGCTGATCCATCAAACTGTCCAGAACTTTGCCCAATAGAGAAGTACTGGGCTCTAGTTAAGCGGAAACTCTTCAAAACTAAAAGACATTTGAGAAAAAGATTTGTTTGGATTTTTGTTCAGCCTTTAACGTTCATGTGATCATTCAATGTTTATCTCTGGACACGCTTCATCAGTCTGACTAGTTTGTTAATTCAATCGAAGAATTTCAAATGTAAGCTATAATATAAATGCATGGTTTTGAAAAGTTACGAATTGTCTCTTTTTTTATTTTAATTAAAACTTCAATAAAAATGTTGATACATTCTATAACCTGAGTTGTATCTGCTTGGAAAGTCCGGCTTAACATATCAATATGTTCAATATCATTAACTGACATCAATCAATATAAAGTCTATCAACATCAATAACTGAAAGTTATTTTCAAACGCATCGAGAGGTATGATTCTCGAATAAAGAAGAATTCAAATTAATTTGCAGTACAAAATCGAACTTCAACTGAAACCTCACACCTCAACCAATACGACCATCATCAGTTGTTACCTAAATGACAAATTTAATTGCAACCTTGCCAGCAATCAGTTTACGGAGGGTTTGCAATCTCTCGATTTAATAACATCTCAATTGAGTCTCATTCGCCGATGCTTTGCGAAAAAAATGGGTGAATCCCGACACACATGTCGTTTTTTTTTCAACTTATGCAACTGCGATGCATTAAAATGCATACCCAACATACTTCTCGTCCCACTGGTTGGCCAATCAAAAAAGAAGCCCCCGAAACCAAACAAAACCATAATGGCAAGTGTAAATGCCGAAGGTCACACACATCGCATATCGACAGAGAAAAATGATCTGCGATGGTCCAAATTCGGCTGCTACATGCCGGGTCCAGCCGGCAACCTTGACCAACCTTAACGCAGCGCCGAAGAAACCCGTTCGCCAACGACGCCCAGCACTGTGACCAAAGTGCATCGACGTTATTCACGCGGCCTGACGACGTCGTCAAGCGACATCGATTTTAGGTCTTTTATTTAAAACGCAGCGATTGCGTAACCTAAACCTGAACGATGATAAGAGCACGACGGATGGAATTTCCCTGACATATTTATTAGCACCATTTTTATTGCATTTCTCAAACCATCCACTGGGCCGTGTCGTCATTCAAATCTGAGTGGCGATAGAGCACAAATTCTCCCACAAGCATAAGTTAACAGATGGCAACCAGATGCAGATTGGACCGTGCCCAGACATCACACGTGACATGTCGACTCAATTTATCTCACCTAAATCTGGTGCTGTACAAGCGGGACGGGACAGCCCTTCGCGCCTTCAGATCAGACTATCTTTATAGCACACCTATCACTTTGGACGCACTTCTGCTCCTCCCATTTGCCAGACAAACGACGAACGACGCTGCAACGATGATGATGATGCTGTTAGGCAAAGCAAACAAACACTCGGCATGTAAATATTTATGAGAGTTCATTTTCTTTGCAAACAGTGCGCCGAACTTGCTACTGACAGACGGACAAACAGCGCAATTTCAAGCTTGAAGCCCATTATGCTGCTGCGGCTGCTGATGGACGGACAGCGATTCGATGGGTGGCGCTGGTGATGATTGCAGAATTTGGTGGACGATTTTCTTTTCTTATTCGGCCGATGCAATAGGGAAGCGTGGGGGTTAATATGCATCGCTTTGATTTTTGACACGAATACTGTAGATTTAACAGAAAACGTCATTTCAGAAATAGAAACTTTGAAACATCGTTTCAGAAATGTGGATATTTTTTCCTAATGTTCTCCAAGTTTTTCAGAATCAAAAATATGTTTTAACAAACATGATTGGTGAGATGTTTGTATGGTAATCTCATCACTTTACGAATCATACACGGCCAGGTTTTTTATGCTTCTGTTTGTTGCTAAACGGTACTCCCCAATCTTAGGTACCTCATTCGAAATATCTGATATGGATGATGGAATAGTAGTGAAATAATATGTGCAGGAAACATATTAAATGGAGAATGGAGAATGGAGAGAAAGTATTTCTAGGATTTTTTTTCAAAAGGGCGAATCTAACAATGAGAGGCTCTCTCCTCTCTCGCTCTCTTTCATTAATTTCAGCGCCATTATAAATCGTTTGAGGGATTCTTTAGTACAGATAGAAACACAACAGTGTTGGCTACCATACTCTACAAATAGTTGAATGAAAAACGTACCGCTGAATGGAATATGAATGAAAGAGAAAGTAATCAAAGAGAGTCTCTCAATTGCAGATTCGCCCAAATGAAAAAAAAAACCCTAGATTTAATCGCATTGCATAAAATCAGAAACTGGAGCCTTTCCGTGCCTTTAGCTTTATGTCCATTTAGAATCCGGAATAATATAATCATCTATATCTCGGTTACGTTTTGACGTACAAATAAGTTTAATACAACAAAACGAAGGTTATTTACTGTTCTTTATCTAAAAGTATCTATATAAATATCAATACAAATCATTTCCCTTCGTTTCTAACGAAAATTCGCATTTTCTTCTTTATTCCTCTCATCAAGCGCTGCACACCTCCGGAGTTAAGTTCCTTGGCACATTTGTTCCACATTTTGGTCATCTGAGTCCCGTCCCGAGCCGTTTTTCCACTATTCTTAGCTTCCGGTTCATTATTGCCCAAAATCTCTCGAAGGGTTGGGTTGGGTGGATTTATGTTTTTTTCGATGGAATCTACGTTATCGGTACCACTGAATGATTTCACGGCTGTATTTAGAGGCAACTCGCCAAATCTAGCCAAAACTTCACGGGACCTTTATGGGCTTTAATGAAAGGCAGTACACGGTTTTTGAGGCATTCATCCTAGTACAGCTTCGAGTTCATCGTCTTATTCGTCATGAACACTTTGGTCTTTGCTCCGCAGCTGCATTTTCCTTGGCAAATCAGGAACATCTCCTCGTGCTGTCGCCATGTAGACTTTTTGGCCAGGAAGCTGTCCGAAATCCATTTTGACGTAGGTTTTATCGTCGGTGAGCAGGCATCCATGGTACTTCGTCAAAACCTGCTGATACAATTTCCGAGCTTGAGTTTTGGTGACGAAGTTTTGTTTTAACGTTCTGTTTGGTTGCTTGCTGGCTCGATAAGAACGATGCCCTGCTTGCAAATGAGTTCTTCGAACGGTACTGCAAGCAGCTGCGTATTTTTTTTGCGATTTCATTATCTGATAGTCCAGAGTTTGCTCTGACGGAATGTTGCGGGAGACGTTACGGTTATCGATGCTATAACTGAAAAGTAACAACAGGGGTACTGCTGAGTTGACGGATCACTTGACACATCACGTGACACATACAGAAGAAGATATGACAAAACCGCAGACAATAGGAACAGAAAAAGAGATTGAGCATTGTGGTGATCTGGTGATGCTACATGAGCTTTGCTGAAAATTAAATCTACAAATTAAAGTACAGTACTAATCATAAAAAATTTTATACTAACAGTTTAAAAGAATTTATAGTAAGTTTCCTAGATAAAAGTTTGTATTGGTTAAAATTAATGAAAAATAACAAACGTACACTTACAGGTTATGAAAGTCTAATTGATTATCCTACTTACTCAATACTCGTTAAATTAAAACAAAATTTGCTACCTTACAAATAAGAAACTGTAAGTAATCTTAAACTCTAATGTTTGATCTAATACTAAGACTGTATAAATTACTTATAAAAGGTACACAACGTTGAACACGAGACGATAACAAGGTCGTAGAAGTCATAGACTAAAGCCACTGAATTGTGAGTATTATGACATGCTTGTTAACCTCAAAACTAAAGTGCATTTATATTTTAGTTTTAAAGCCCTTTCGCTAATAAATTTGGAAATCGCTAAAAAAAACCGTGACCCGTTTTTCTGCGCCTTGAGTCGTGCCAACAGACGGCTTTAAACACCTTCTGGTTCAGCTTGTGGTCATATGTTCCACTACGACGCTTACCTTGAAGCACTCGATCCACGCTCTTTTGCTTCCGTGCCGCTGCAACACAATAAGTGATTCCGAATTCTAACTGGACAGAACTATGTTTGACTAGATTTGGCTATAAAGAAGCTTACTCAACATACTCAGGCAGTAGTCACTATAGCTTCATAAAGCAACGCTACGTATTCAACCATATTAAGTGAATATTTTTGAACTAAAGCAAACAGTACGAGATAAACTGGGATGATCGGGGTCATCCAAACTGTTCTTGAGTTTAGAACATACAATCTAAAGTTGTAATAGTCGGTTTTTTGGAGTATTAAAAAAACAATATGTATTTAACAATATTAATTAAATAGTTAAGAAAGTCAAAAGACATAATCCGACAATCTTGAAATATTCTAGGTGATTCAAATTGTCGTTAAGTTCAAAACATAAAATCTGCAGTTGTAATAGTAGCCATTTGGGCTATATAAGGTGAATATATGTACTCATACATATTCAATGAATCTTTTGGAAAGTTCAACAGTCAATATTTTATAACTTTCTGACTCTCTAGGTCATCCAAACTGTCCTGGCGTTCAAAACTTAAGATTTACAGTTGTATCAGTAATTTTTGGTCAATAGAAAAAAAATATTCTTAAGGTAAATAAACATTCTAAAGCAATATGACATATTCTGGGTCATCCAAACTATCTTTTAAATCAGAACGTAGAGCCTAAAATTGCAACAAAAGCTTTCTGGGCTATGCAAAGCTGTGCTGTGTATTGAAACATATTCATTGAATATCTTGGAGGATCAACAGACATTATGAGATAATCTTCTAGGTTATCCAAACTATCCTGGAATTCAAAACTGCTAATCTTCAGCTGTAACTGTAGCTTTCTGGACCAAACAAAATAACGATATGTATTTGATCAATTCAAGTGAGTCTTCTGGAAGGTAAACAGATAGCATGGGATATCTTGGGATGTTCTAGGTCACCAAAACTGCCCTTGAGTTTAGAAATTAGGATCTATATTCGTAACTTTAGCTTTATAACCTATGAAAGATGACGATTTGCATTCAAACACATTCAGTTTTTATTTGTTTCTTTATTATGTTGACTTTTAGCCTCCTGGACTAATTCGTCACCTTGATCACATTCAGTGAATATGCTTTAAGGTCATCTGTCATTATCCAAATATTTTGGGATGTTCAAGTTCATAAAAACAGACTTGAGTTCAGAACTTAAGATAATCAGCAGTAACCGTAGCCTCTTGAGCTATACAAAACTACGTTAACTATTCATACATATTCAATGAATATTTTGAAATGTCCATGGACCTCACAGGATAATCTTGTTAGTTTTAAAACATTCAAAACCTTAGGTTTACAACTGTAATAGTAGTTTTATGGGTTGTACAAAGTTAAAATAGTTTGTATGGCATAGATAACCCCTATTTGGCTTCGCCGACGTCGTTGATATCGTAGCACGTAACTTTGAGACGATGGCGGAAACGTATAACCGTCTTAAGGCTGAAGCTGGTAGGATTGGGCTTGCGATTAATGCGTTGAAAACAAAATACATGAAGGGAAGAGGCTCATGAGAAGACAATGTTAGTACGAGTTCAGATCGACGGTGATGAAATCGAGGTAGCAGACGAATTCGTGTATCTGGGCTCATTTATGACCGCCGATAACTACACCAGCAGAGAAATAAAACGTTGCCTATTTTGAACTCCGAAGGACGCTAAGATCAAACAAAGTTCGCCGAACCACAAAGTTGACCATCTACAAGACACTTATTAGACCGGTAGTTCTCTACGGCTACGAAACATGGAAATTGCTAGTGGAGGACCAACGCGCTCTTGGAGTTTTTGAACAAAAGGTGCTTCGTACGATCTACGGTGGAGTGCAGATGGAAAACGGAACGGGGAGGAGGCAAATGAACCATGAATTGCACCAGTGGCTGGGAGAACCTCCCATCGTACACATCGCAATAATCGGTCGACTACGATGGGCTGGGCATGTCGTAAAAATGTCGGACGACAGCCCTGTGAAAATGGTTCTCAAAAACGAACCGACAGGTACAAGAAGAAGAGGCGCGCAACGAGCAAGGTGGATCGATCAAGTAGAAGGCGACCTGCGGACCCTCCGCAGACAGCGAGGCTGGCGAGTGACAGCCATGAACCGAATAGAATGGAGACAACTTCTGTGTATAGCAGAGGCCACGTCGGCCTTAGTCTGATTGGTAAGGTAAGTAAGGCATAGATAACCCTAATTTTTTTCAGAATGTCTGTTTGGCTTTATGGCATTCATTGAATACTTGTGAATATAAACCATAACATTGTAAAACGGATAAAGCTACTGTTACAACTGTTAATCTACTGAGCTCTGAACTCCAGGACAGTTTGGACGACCTAGCTCATCTCAAAAATATTTCCTATTGTTTTCCAACCATTGGAAGTTAACGAAGGAAAATTTTACGCGCTTCTTAAAACTAATAATTTTTTTCTGTGTATGTTAAAATTAAAATGTTTAATATTAATTTGCTCTATGACTTTTTGGGTTGATTAAAGTAGAAATAAATAAAAATGGAATGCCTTAAGAAATCAAAACTTTATTAATATTATTTTTTACGAGGCACTGAAATTATAAGATAAAATTCCATCCTCAAATAGACCAAAATTTTTTGCTTATAAACTGACGATGATAAAAACCGTAATATTCCGTGAATTTATGTCAAATACAGCATTCTATACATGTACATTAGATAACGCATAAGTTTACATAATTCTTTCAAACTTATTCGAATAATGACCACAGACCTATCACGTTGCAATCAGTAGTCAAACAGCTCTTTGAACTACTTTTCTTCAAAAGTCGAAGAACCACGTGACATCAAAACTTGTGTGGAGGTTTATCATTTTATTAATATTTAATAATTTGGAATCAGTCGTTTTCTTGTGGCACTTTCATTTCCAACTATTTTCCCAAGCTGTTACGCTTAGCTTGATCTAGTTCATAAAAAAATAAATTCAAAGTGCGCTGCATTTTGCACTCAACTTAAAAAGTAACATGTTCTTATTTACTGTCAAACTGTGATTTAGTTGCGTTGACCTTTTCCATATCTAATTAACTAAACGTGCACAACAAAGGTGTCGAAGCTTGCCACTTATACCAGGTTCGTCACTTTTCGCGAGCTTAACTCTCCCGCACTCCACACTGCTCCTGGGGAAGGTTCATGGTTAATTCAGCCGTATCACTGCAAACGCACAGCAGAGCAGCTACCTAGTGGAGGGAAACAATGTGAAATGCTAGAATTGCAGTCCATTGCTGCGTTACCGCAAATAGAAAAACATTTATTTGTTTTCTTTTTGTTTGATTTTTTGAAACATAAAAGCGATATTTTTAAAGCTACAGTATGCAAAAAAAGTTTATTCACCCCTATAATTTTTTTTTTTTCTGGTGAATATAAGTTTAATTTGATTAGTGTTCCTTTGTGATTAATTAATGTTTATATATAACATTGCCATTGTTTTACCAGCACTGCTCCAGCAGGGAAAAGATTTGCTTACTCCCTTACTGACTAAGACCTAGTGTTACTCTGAGTTATATACCAAAAGCTTGGAGAAAGGTTCGGGTTGTCTTCTCTCCAAAAGCGGGAAAAAGAAATTAAAGACCCCTAAAGTCTTTAGATCTATCCTCTGTTCTATTAAAGACAATGGGAAAAAATGTGGACGACTTCATTAAGTCAACAAGCTTAAAGGCGCTTGAGCAAAAACCAATTTGCCTACCAATCAGGAAAATCTACAATAACGGCCCTACAATCGCTCGGTAATAAAATCGAGAAATCATTCGAAGCCAAATAAATAGCTTTGATAGCTTTTCTTGATATTGAAGGAGCATTTGACAATGCATCCTATACCTCATTGCACTCCGCAATGGAAGCAAGGGGCCTGGATAACTGTATTATCGACCGGATTATGGCGATGCTAAAAGACCGAGAAATTTCTGCTGACCTTGGAGGGGCGCAACTAACTATTAAATCGATTAAGGGCTGTCGACAAGGAGGAGTCCTATCACCCTCTTTGTGGTCCTTAGTAATAGACGAGCTCCTTAAAAGACTAGCAGAGCTAGGGTACGAGGTGATTGGTTTTGCTGACGATATTTAGCTATAAAAGTTCGTGGGAAGTTTGATGACACGACATCTAGTGGGTCACAAACTACTCTCAATGTAACCGTAAAATGGTGTAGAATAAGGGCTTAAATGTAAACCCTTCTAAAACTGTGATAGAACCTTTTATCAAAAAGTAGAAAGCTAAATTTCAAACAGCCAACCATCAATAAAGTTCAAGTTCAGTTTGCGGAAGAAGTTAAATACTTTTGTGTAACTTTGGATAAACAACTGAATTGGAACTCCCATCTGGACAAGGTCATCACTAAGGGTACAAATTCCCTATAGGTATGTTGTAAGGCAATGGGTAAAACATGGGGACTTCAACCAAAAACCGTCCGTTGGATTTATTCTGCAATAGTTATTCCGAAAATTACATATGATTCGCTTATATGGTGGCCGAAGCTTAATGAGGTAACCACCCAAGTGAAGCAAGGTAAACTACAGAGACTTTCCTGTGTATCAATAACTGAGGCAATACAAACTATCGGTTGCTTTGGATGGCCTTCTTAACATGTTACCTTCACACCAATTTGTAAATCAGAAGCAATCAGAAGCAAATCAAACGGTTCACGAAGATTTAAGATGGTGATCTGGTATGACATTTAGAGATCCTTAAGAATTTCATGCTAAACTTAGATGGTAAAACAAGACGTTCCCTTCGAAGTGGTTAAATCAAGTCGCCATGTATGGGAGCCTGGTGAGCCTAGTTGGCGTTGAAAATGGGAGAAAATATTGATGCCGGGAATCAGAGAAGCTATATCAATGGGACTTAGTCCAATGGTATTTCAAGCAGAAATTCATGCACACGTTCATTTTTGAATGTGTGAATATTTGATTAACAAGGAAATACAGATTTGCAGAGACCTGCATTTTTTTATTGATATTCAAGCAGCTCTCAATGCGCACAAAGCTTTTACTTGTAAATCGAAGCTAGTGATGGAATGCATTCTTTTTTTTAAACAATGGGCCAGTAGGAACGATGTTACTCTATACTGGGTGCCCGGCCATTGTGGTTTAAACGAAATTGAAAAGCTGACAGCATAGCAAGAGAAGGTTCAACATCAAACTTGATTGGTCCGGAACCATTTTGTGGAGTCCCAGATTGTGCGGAAATTGGAAATTGGAAAATGTTCATGGTAAAACCAAACATTAACGCTACGGATACATGCAGACAAGCCAAGATATTCATAAGATCAAGTGCTGTTAAACCCCGGGTCTTACTAAATCTTAGTAAAAAAGACCTTCTGGTAATTACTGGATACTGCCCGAGTAGCTATCACCTTAATAAAATTGTAAGAATGCATTCTACAGAACGTCGGTTTTGTCAATTTGAAACTGAAACTGCTGAACATAACCTCTGCAATCAAACGATGTCAATATTTGGAAAAGGGTTACTAGAGCCCCCTAAAATTTTGCCAACGATCCTGGTTGGGATATTTGACTTGCAATCAAATATGGGTCATACAACAATAACCCTATTGAACGGATGTAGTTGTGGTTTGGCTCTACAGAAGAATGAAAAAAAAAATGATAAACCCTAAACTTAACAGAATTGATTGGCAAATTTTTAAGAACGTAGTGAATATTGAGACAATCATGAAACCGTCCTGAAGGCCTTTCAAACAGAGAAATCGCTCGGAAACATTAATTAAGTGAGGTAGAAGTGCGAAAAATATGCAACAAGCACGAGGATCTCGGAAGCGTGGCGGACAGAGCAGGTAGATGAAGGAAACGGAAGACAACAATCAATGATGATAGCCGAATTCACCGCGAAGTGACTAAAAACCCGCAGATCACCAGCCGTGTAATCAAAGGAAACGTTAATTTGAATAAATCCGATCGAGCTGTGGGCAGAAGACTACATGAAACAGGTTATAAGAACAACCTTTCCAAACGCCGACCTTTGATTTGCAAAGTTAACAGGTTTGTTTGTTTTGCTGTTAGCATTTATTTAAGACTAATTATGATTCCTGTAGGATGAAACGTATCAACTTTGCCCAAAAGCACATCGACAAGCCATTAAACTTCTGGAAACAGGTTTTCGGGAGTGATAAGAGCAAGCTCGAGTTCTTTGGTCGTTAACAGAGGCTTCAAGTCTGGACAAAACCTGGAGAGAAACTTGCAGATAAAGCTGTTCAAAAAACAGTGAAGCACGGAAGTGGCAATATCATGGTGTGGGTGTGTTTTTCGTTGTCTGGGGTTGGAAATCTTGTCAAAATAGATGGAATAATAACTGCCGATTCTTATATCAGAATTCTAATAAGAAATATTAAGAAGTCGGCACATAAAGCTGGTTTGCAGAATAAGTTTACATTTCAACAAGATAATGACCCCAAACACACAACCCACAAAACCACTGCCTTCTTCCGTGCTTCACACCTCAAACTATTGGAATAGCCACTTTAAAGCCCAGAATTGAATCCTATAGAATTTTTTTGCTTTATTCTGGATCAAAACGTTGACAAAGGAGACGTGACCAACCGTGACAAACTATTTGAAGCTCTGGAGAAGGCCTGGGTGAATTTAAAACCTCAACACATCCAAAACCTCGTCGGAATTATGCCACGACACCTGTAAACCGTTATTGGGACGCAAGGTGGTCTTAATAAGTGTTGATTTAATTGACATTGGCAATAAAAGTCATGAATTTTATAATTGAGTACTTTATTTAGTCCATAAAAGAACGAACAATCACCCAATAAGCCTTGTTTTTTGTTGAAAACATCACTCTAAAAGATCAAATCAATCCATATTCCAAAAAAAAACAAATGTAATTGAAATTTTCGTCCAGAAATAGCAAAATTTTATCTCTCATAACTGCTGGATAAAATGACAAATTTTGAAAATATTGAAGGTACGTACTTTATTTTGTTCAGTATTGTAAAACTGGAACTTGAAATTAAGCTTTGATAAAAAAAAACTTGAATTATGTTAAAACTAAATTGAAATCCGATAATTTGCCATCAAGAATGCATCTTAACTCAAATATTGGTATAATGTGGAAGCAAATGGCAATCTACTTGCAACGTTCTTCCAAGAAATTTCTACCCATATTTGCAGAAGAAGATCGCGATTAAAGATATTTAGATTCCTTTCCAGAATTATCAAGGGACATTGGAATTAGTCAAGTCAAAATGCAAGACATTTTGGAACGTTTGAATATGTTCTGGCCCTGACGTTTCCAAAGGTTCTGGCCCTGATAGAATATCACCTTTATTAATGAAAAACTTAGCAGTGGAACTAGCAGCACCTGGATTTTAAATATGTCACTGGAACCTGTAATCTTTCACATACAATGGAAAAGTTTCTACATAGTACCTTTTTCGAGGAGTGGAAAGAATTTCATATACTTTACTATCGTGGAATTACCCTTGTTAAAACAATTACCATTGAAAGTTTGTTTTCTCAAATCAAAAATAGACTGAGTAACAAGCAACATGGATGCTTCACAGGACGATCAACTAGCACAAATTTACTGAAATTGCTTACCTACTCACTCAAAGCAATGATCCAATAGTCATATAGCACTTCTTCCAGTTTTGTTGATGAAACTACATTCGAAACTGTTTTGTCCACCAACACATTCTCTATGCATCTTCAAAGTCGAAATGTCTACAACGTGGTCCACTCTGAAGACGGTTATGAAAACAAATCAAAAACACTTTTATAAGATCATAAATATATTGAAAATGTTCTAGTGCTAGATGTTATGACCACTTGAGAACCTTCATAAAACCGATTGGCTGCCATCAAAACCAGCATAGGGCCATATGGCCACCGCTGTCAAACTTCATTGTGATATCGTGGTTGGTTTTTGTTGTTTTGCTTTGTTCGATTCTCTGATTTTTTATTCAAACAAATAATATCTAAAAATAAGTTCTAGTGCTGCGGGAAATTTTGGTTTGATAGAAAATATCTAAACAAATTAAGCTTTTTATAGCGTATCATGCTACAAACTATATGCGCATTAATTTTTATTGTGAATATTGCCACGATAAGAGCCAAAAATCAATGCGCCTCGGAAATTATGCGAGTTAACAACAACAAAAACAAAATCAAAACAAATATATTTGATAAGTTAATCATGAATTTACGGAAAAATGATGGAATTCAATAAGGTGATCTAAAAGAATTCTGAAATTGGTCTCTGATTAACAGGTCATTTAGTGTGTTTCCACATTTCAATGGTTTTTATATTCCAATATGGCAATTGTTAGAACTCACAGTTTTGCCAAAAAGCCAATTTATCTTCCCAATGGCTACTATAAAACTATTTGGTGATTTTTCTCAATGCAAACAATTTTGACTCCCGTAAATGCATTAAACGGCAAATTGGTTTAATGCATTTACAGGAGGCAAAATTGTTTTAAAATGTTCTTTCAACTGACCGTAATAAGATAAGAGAGCATTTCCAGCCAGAAACGTTAAAAAAAATATTGTTTTGTCTCGACAGTTTCCCGTTTTAATGAAATTTTGTCCAGATGCAGGTTTCTACCCAAAATAACAGTTTTCATTAAAAAAACAATCCTGAAATTTTCTGGACAAATTTTCTATTAGGACTTATGTAAAATATTAATTATATTTTTTCAACATATCGTAGCATGTCAACGAATATTCTGATTAAAATGTCGCCTGATGAAAAGTTTTAGGTCATTAAGTGTTTTTTAAGTTATAAAATACACTGAAATTAAAAAATATGTAAATTCATGCTAAAATAACATTAAATTTTGATTTTTTCGGAGCCCCCCCCTCCCCCTTCAAAATTTTTTAATTTATTTTCTAAGAAAACATTACCAAAACCAGCCTCTGCGTATTCGTTTTTAATAAAAAGTACATAGAATCTTTTTTCATATTCTCAGCAGTTCTGAAGTTATTAGGAATTTTATTAAAGGATAATTTTGATATAATAATATTTTCAACCCTTTTCAAATGTTAGTCGCAATGTCCACAAAAAATGTAAGTTACATGATAGATTTTTTAATGAGAAATAAATTTTTCTCACACATGGAGGCTGTCAGCCTTACCCGTTTCTGTTTAGACGTAACGGAAGCGATGCAAACGGATGCTATCTGAAAAAAAAAGATCAAAATCAAATTCCCTTTTTTTTGTGCAAATAAGGTTAATATATTGCGATTTTTTAAACCTCTCGTTGAAACCCGTGCCTGGAACAAATTTCTTAAAGACACATTTTAATACAATGCAGTTTGCCATACATAAGTCAACAAAGTGCTATATATGGGGAAGTTCTTCACTTCATCAATTTAGTTTATCTTCATAGCTTTTCATGTTAAACAAGAAAGTTTATTTTCAAACATGGATAATACTTTCAAGTGTTGTAAACCTCTTCCCAAATCGAATGGTTCAAAGACAAGAAACTTGACAGATAGTGTTATTGAAACATTAAGATCTTTAGGTTGTGAGATACCATTAGATAATTTGATGCGAATCTGCTATGAGTGTTGCCCCCAGGTTAACATCCCCAACAAAAACCACCATCTTTGAATGATGAAGAAGTGCCTTCTACCAGTGGTATGCAATCAACAAGACCTGTAGATATGGAAAGTGAATCGATAGTCAATACCATCCCATCCGTTACGTCTTCCGCGAAGTCTATTGTATATAAAATTAGTTTGTCATATAACATCGAGACATACAACAATGGCATCATGGGAACTTATGTATCGCCAATTTTAAACGAAGAAAATGAGAAGTGCTTCTTACCCCCAGCAAAAATTCAAGGAAATTTTAGATGGAATTAAGCGTCATATATTTGTTAAGTTTTGGAAGATGAGGACCAAACAACTGTCAACGCCAAGGCTAAGGACTACGAGGTAATAATGAACCAGTTAGATAACACAAAAAAGTCTCTTAACGATGTTACTCAAAGAGTCATACTTCCATTTTTATGAATCCCATAAAGATGTTGAACTAAGCTTTAGCTTATTTGCAAGAAAAAAAAAATCAAAAAAATAAATTTCTGTTATTAAAATTCGCAATAACTTGAGAATAACTACGAAAAAAAAATTATATGCTTTTTAATTGAAAATGATGCATAAAATCTGTTTTCGGTATGTATTAATTAAAAAAAAATGAATATTAAAGAACAAAACATAAAAATCTTAAAGAAATGACCATCTTAAACTCCTCGCCAGCTTTAAGAAAATAACTTCAGCTTTTTTTTTATTTAAAAAAAAAAAGGAGGATCGTAGGATAAAATCATCGTTTCATGTTTCTTAAGCGTGAATATATATTTTTTTAGTTTCAGTGTATTTTTTTCTTGCAGAACATTTCCTTACCTACAACTTTTTTTAAGACGACATTTTGATCAGATGAATCGTTTGCAAAAACAATTTAAAAAAAATGAAATTCACATTTTACGCTTTTTTAGAAAATAAGTCCAGGATAATTTTGGATTTGTTAACGGAAAACGTAATTCTGGGTTGAAACCAACATATGCACAATATTTCATTCAGATCGGAGAGAGTCGAGCCCAAACGGTTTGCTATTCTGGCTGGAAATGCTCATCACAGTTTTTTTTACGAAAAGCCAATTTATGTTCGCAATGGCTACTATAAAACAATTGAGTCATTCGGTGATTTCCCTTAATGCCAATTTGCCGTTCAAAGTTGCACAACTACATTCAGGCAAAATGGTATTAAAATGCTTTTTCAACTGACTATAGGATTATAGAATCCTTAAACGACATTTAAGAACAGCATTTTACGACTTCACAAAGTAAAAATAAAAAAATTCTTAGGAGTAAAAGGAACTTTAGGAGACAACATTGTAAGATCGTTGTAAAGATGCTGTGATTGCTGTGGTTCTTATAAACCTGGCTAAAATTTGAAACCTCTTGGCACCTCTTGCTGCGATAATAAAACCAAATTGATTTCTAGTGGCATTCACAAAGCTTTAAAAAAAAACTTGCAATTTTACTTGGGAATGGCCACAGACTTACACACTTCAGCAAGACTTTTGATTGCATTGACAAACCCATGTTTTAAATAACGAAAATTGGAAATTGCGCCATGAATTTTCAAATGCCTTGAATCCTATCTCCGTCAACCGTCAGCAAATATTTAGATTCATAGGAAAGAAATCAAACTCATTTCATTTCTAAATGAAATTGTTTTGCAACGCGTTGATTCAAAACTTAGGTATAACATACCGTCCCGGGAACGACAGAATAGAATCATATTTATTACACGCCATCTTCGCACAAATTACGCCAAATTTGAGCATGAACATGAGCATGATTGACCGCCCGAGGTTGCTACTCCATTGCTGGCAGATCAGCTTTTATTACACAGAGAACCAACAGATGATGCTTGGGACTAACATACACTCAACCAACTAATCTTATGAATTTCACAATGTTCAACTTATGAACGATCTTTTGGAATTTCATAAGGCTGACTTATGAATGGATTTTGTTTCACACGAAGTTGTTATTGTACGCCTTCAAGCTTTCCTGATTGCATGTGTTGATATATACTATTGGGCAAGTCACTGGACCAACCTCAACGTTCAAGGGTCGAATCCAGGTTGATGCATATTTTTATTTTTTCAACATCATTATATTTCATAAGGTAAATTTATGAAATTCATACTGATTGCTGATAACAAATAATCACAATTAGAACACAATTCAAATTATGAATATTGAAAGTTTATTTCGTTAAGTGTACATCTTCAATGTGTACAAACTGGTGATCCCAAACTTAGACAATACTGTCGCGTAGCAATATGTTGACGTAATACTCGCTTTATTGGAAACCGCGGAGTCCACTGCACTTCCATGAGAAATCACTAGGATTTTGGATATCAGGATTGGGTAGCAGCAGGGTTCGTTTTGGTTAACGATAAGCTATCAAAATGAAATACATGAAAGTTAGTACCGATTTTCGATTTGAAATGATTTAGGTGGTATTTCATTAGTAAAACAAGGCAATTTATCTCAACGCCTGAGAGCCAACTTGGACCGATCTTCATCAACACTACGGATGCCGCTAGAATCACTTACACAATAGGATACAAGATAGGGGGCCACGATGAGCTGGCGAACAAATAATTCGGATCACAATTAATTATGTACCTCACCACCGACCTATCACACTCGGCAAACCACAACTTTTTATGCTCACTCGATCACTCCGCACAAATTAAGCCAAATTTAAAACATTACATCAGATGATGGCAACTTACAATAAGCATCCAAAAAATGTTGTTTAAAATATGACTAAATCAAAATTGAAGTAATATTTCAATTAAATTAGAATATCACATATATGTCATATATATTAAATACACAGAAAAAAATAATTAATTTTAACAAGCACGTAAAATTTTCCTTCGTTTAATTCCAAGCCAAAGGAGGCGTAAACAATGTTTGCAATCTTTCACACAACAGGCTAGATTCAGGCATTATCTGGCTTAAATTTACATAAAATATCCCATTATTTTCTACCAAATCTAGCACTCCCTTTATGTACATATGATAACGCAGAAAATTCAATGTTTCTTTTTATCTGTGTATGTAAACCTCGTTTGTTCATTTTGTAAGGCTTCAAATTTACCATGTAAGACGTAACATGTTAGTATCATAGTAACAAAATAAAAAAAAATGTGCCTCGACTAAGTTTATTATTCAATGATTGACTACAATTTTAACTATAACTCATAAAGTAATTGAACTTGAATCGAAATTCAACTAGTTTTACCTTTGCTTAGACATTCTTAATAAGACATTTGCTGTTCAAAACAATGAAAAGTTAACGAATTATTTGTATTAAGTCGAAAACTTTTGACGAGTATGGATGTAATGTCGGTCTATGAGCACCATATTGGGTCTACCCGTAGATGCAAGTTCTTGTTTAAAACATCAAAAGATTTCCCAGTGTATTTCTTGCAAACCTGTAGTAGTCATATAGTTTCTATGAAAGAAGTCCCAAATAAATGGTCAAGTACAGGGCTGGCGAATGTCATATGCAATGAACTTAAGTTGATTAGAATTTAAATAAAATTAAAGAAAAAATTCTATTATGTGATTCAAAAAAAAAATTATATCAAATTTTAATTAATGATAAACTATTCGGTCTCAGTTTGTCCCAAAATATAACAAATTAAAACGAAGAAAAATAAATTCTTAAAATTACTGATATATTTGTTTCATATTTTATTCATTGTTTTAACTACGGTTAATATCCTTTTAAATGTAAGAATTCATTACCAATAGGCTATCAAAGCATCTCATATGAACATAATCGCCCAGACTGTCTACCGGTACTCGAAACATCCACTTTGAAATAATGTAACAGGAGTAGGTACTTAAAATTCATACTTACGTCAATATCATCTCAGAAAAAATAAATATCGAATATAAATACGCGTTTCCAATATCTCAGAAACGCACTCCAGAACTATCCCGTCCCGGACATGGTTAGAAAGTCGCCAACGATACCTCAACGGCTCATGACGAATGACGTGATTCAAACCGCGATAGGCACCTCTCGCACGTGCGTTGAGAACACAAAAAAAAACAGTCACAGTTCCATTAGCATACAGATCGCATTTTATAAATCACTCGAATTTATCTCGTCTGTTCACTCACTAACATCCTCCTCCAAATGGTGTCCGTTTTAACTGGACAATTCCAGCCGGCACCGTCTCCAGAATTTGCAACTCATCATAAAGTTTATTGCCTGATGTCTCCCCAGCTGATCAAAAGTCGCCTCAACCGTTCTAGCACTGCCGACTGGCTAATCGTCACATTCGCATCCCGAATTAGTATTCCAGAACTTGATCCTCTGAGATCCACTCCCAGTCATAATCGCGATTAGACTTTTTCCGCATGCTTGCTACCGAACGTGATGGGAATTTACGGTTTCCCCGAAAATAAAACGCATCACCTAGAACCATCTATCACTCACCATTTTCAAGCACTAGGCTTCAGGATTCAATGATTGTACCGAACAGATATCCACTAGCAAAAAATACTCCACACGCAAACCAATGATTTCACACTTTCCAGAAGTCTTCAACTTTAATCACTTGGGATCTTCTCCAATGCATCAATAATTCATTTCATCAGGTCCACACCCGCTCGAAGAATCTTCCGAAACACCCGAAAAAAATAATGTCAATAAACCGAAATGCAAAGAACGAACCTATTCGCGGAAAAATAACCACCGAACTGAAATGCGATGCTGATTTGGAAGGCTTATTTATACCCTTGTCACCAGAGACGACGGCACGCAAAGCAGCTACTATGGGCTACTCGGTCAGCAGGAGATCTACTAAATACAACACTACTCTTAGAGCATCGACAAAGTGCTGAATGCTGCTGATCTAGTCGGACGACACCGACCGGTGCGGTTGCGGTTGCGGTTGCGGAGGTTTCGCGCTGAGAGATGATGTTTCCATTCCAAACTTTGCGCGTGCTCATCTTGGGGGCTCTTGGGGAGTTGATTACCGCTTGTGTCGCGACATCTCTGTCAGCAAACGTGCTAAAGTATCCTCGCGGCACTCGACGACGACGACGACGGAGACGACGCCGACGATGAGAAGAGCGAGTTTATGCAAGAGAGAGAGAGAGAGAGAAATAATCAAGCCTCTAATCGTGATTTGATCTGCACTTAGACGGCTGGTTGGTATGATGTGCGTGCCGATTAAGATCGATTTTATGGGTTGTTTTTATAGTTTTATGAGGATCGGTGAAACAACAAATTGCATGAACTTCTGAAAGAGGCTTTGATGGTGCCTAGTAATGATTACGGGTTGGATAATTTGGCTTGAAGATATACCGTTTGTAAAGTAAAGTATATCTACCCCAGTAATTTTACAGTATTTTCCGGTATTTTGAACGAAAACTGGAGATTCTTAAAGCGTGCAATCAACCAACATGATGTTGCAACTGTGTTTTGTATTGTTCAAGTGTGATAATAATCGAATTAGTTTATAATACAAGCCTAATTTTAATTAGGTAGAGTTCGATTATTTTTTCCGAAATATAAAATTATTATTTACTTACTCTCTTACTTATGTTTTCGTTACTTATATATTAAAATTAACATAATTTTATTAAGATTACTTCCTGCACAAAAAAACCAAAGGAGGCGTAAACGACGAAACTGTTTGCAATCTCTGGTGTGCCATACGACAACATTTGCAATCTTTTATACAATCGACTAGATTCTGGCGTTATCTGGCTTAAATTTGCACGACATGTCCCATTAATTTCTGGCAAATCAAGCATTCCCTTTATGTGCATTACACAGATAAAAAGAAACACTGAATTTTCTGCGTTATCTAATGCACAAAAAGGGAATGCTAGATTTGGCAGAAAATAATGGGACATTTCATGTAAATTTAAGCTAGATAACGCCTAAATCTAGCCTGTTGTATGAAAGATTGCAAACAATATCGTTGTTTACGCTCCTTAGGCTTGGAATTACACGAGGGGAAATTTTACGCGCTTGTTAAAATTGATTATTTTTTTCTGTGTAGATAACGCAGAAAATTAAATGTTTCTTTCTATCTGTGCAGGTTTTATGTCTTATTTGTCCTACGATCATGTTTTCCTCTCCTGTGCCTTTTAAGATTAAGAAGTATCTACACAGAAAAAAATAATTAATTTTAACAATCGCGTAAAATTTCCCCTCGTGTAATTTCAAGCCAAAGGAGCGTAAACAACGATATTGTTTGCAATCTTTCATACAACAGGCTAGACTTAGGCGTTATCTGGCTTCAATTTACTTGAAATATCCCATTATTTTCTGCCAAATCTAGCATTCCCTTTTTGTGCATTAGATAACGCAGAAAACTCAGTGTTTCTTTTTATCTGTGTAGGGCCTTGAGTATAAGAAGCTTCAACTGAATCTGCGGCAGACATACGTACTTATTATCTTAAGTCCGATTAGGCTTCCTTGTTAGTTAATTCATATTTTTCTTTATAAGCTCGACAGTTAAAGTTACTAATTTTAAAAATTTTAACAACTATTGACCAGCATGTTAAGTGTTAACAAAGAGTGCATCGAATATTATTTTGCTTATAGGTCCTGGAACATTTTATTGCACCATAGAACCAGCAGAAAGGAAATCACTGTTTTTGAAATTTCGGCATGTAAGGTGTACAATTCACAACCATTTTCCTGTCCAGGATATCCATTTTTCCGGATCAAATTACATACACTCTCTACATACTGGTTTGATTTAAAACATTTTAATACTGACGTGGGAGAATGCATCGGAGCATCATTGATGTTGCAATTGGACAATTGGGGTGGTCAGCCAACCGGAGTCTAGGAGAGGATGTGGATATTATGTATGATTGGTACATTCCACTCCAACATTTATAATGAATTTGACGCGCCTTTCTCAAACAAACCATCTAGTGGAAAGCTTAACTCAATTGCGTATTTTATTACTCGTTCTATCGGATCATATTGTTGGAAGGATTTCTCTTATTCCCGCCAGTTTCGAGTAAGTTTCTCTGCTTACGGGCCTGAGCAACCCCCCTTCATACAGCAGTATGTTGAAATTAGAACGGTAGCAAAGCATAATCTTTCTGTTAAAACATCGGCCTTAGTAGGAAAATAAAATTTGTTTGCCAAAAATCATGTTTATTCATCAACAATAAACCAGGATTAGCGGCTTTACTTCCCTTCCGAAGGAACGGGACCAGATTTTTTCGCTTTAGAAAAACCACCGCCGTCGATTGGGATTGGGATTAAACCCACTGGGGTGTAAGTAACAGTCACGCCTACCACTACACCACTGACGCCGGCTTTTGTAGTATATTTGGCAGACCTCATATTGAGATCAACCGCACTATGGTTGATCTAATCGCAGGCATGGTCAAATCAACCGCATATATAGTCAGGTGAAAATTGTGGGTGTTTCCGCTAAATTTAACCCTCGAAATGGTAGTTTCTACTGTGTTGTTTTTAGCGCGTATTTTTAGATAAACCCTCAGATCATTAGTTTTTATCATGGTTTTTCTTTCTGTGTAAAAGCATTTCATTGACAAAATATTTATCTTTAAACTACGCTGTATCCTGTCAGTTTGAACATCATTTTCTCTTGCAAAAGCTTAGATTTACTTCTTGTGCATATATAGCACTGAGAGTAACTGAGCATCCCCCATTATTGACTAAAAAGGGGTTCAAACTTCTATCAGAACATGCTGCTTTCCCCACGAAATACACATTTTGTGTTTTAGTTGCCTGGATAATTCTCATGCTTGGTTGTAAAGTCTGTTTCATTTGTATGAGAGCCACCCTAGACAAAAATCCAGCCTCCAAAACCTCCACATGCCAAATTTGGTTCCATTTGCTTGATTAGTTCTTGAGTTATGCAGAAATTTGTGTTTCATTTGAACAGGAGCCCTCTCTTACAGACAAGAAAGGAGGCTCGAACCATCATCAGAACTTTCTCCCGCCCCAAAAACTCATGCATACAAAATTTCTTAACAGTAGGTATAATTCTCATATTTGGTTGAAATTTTCGTTTTATTTGTATGGGAGCCCACCCTCTCCCAAAGAGGGGGAAGGGGGGTCTGAAACCACCGTGTACAAATTTATCGCCTTCAAAAACTTCCACATGCCAGATATGGTTCCATTTGTTTGATCTCGAGTTATGCAAAAAAAATCGGTTTCATTTGTATGAGAGCCATCCCTTCCTGATAAAAAAGGGGTCTCAGACTACCATACAAACATTTCTTGTCTTCAAAAACTCCCACATGCCAAATTTGGTTGTATTTTCTTGATTATTTCTCGAGTTATGCATATATTTATTATATTTTTGATTAATACTACTATAACTTCTAAAAAAAAAAATTGCATGTGAAGCTTTAAACGGAGAAAATTATGCATCAACGGTGAAACTTGGTTGTAAAATGAGGAAGTTATGCTGGTTTTTGGAAAAAGTGCAGAAATGCGAAAAATATAAATTCGATAGATAGGGGAGAACAGTACAAAATGCACTGGTGGGGTAGAATGACCCACTCAATAAATATGCTCAAACCTTTAAAACTATAGATTTAATGGAATTATATTTTATCAAATTTTAAATAAAACAGCATAACTCATAATTTGGTAGTAGTCTAAGGCACTATATACACCAAATATGATCAAAATTTAAGAAATTGTCACGACTGTTACTCACATGTAAATAATAGTGTTATTCAAATAAGCTTTTAACAAGCGTTAATATCCATGGTTTATAATAAATCCACTTCACATATATCGCACTCAACAAAACATCAAGATAGTGTCAAAACTTCACTATAATTCCACGTATTTTCAGAATATTTAGACAAAAGCATGCGAAACTAAAACTGGGGCAGAACGCACTGTGTCGTTATGTATACGTCTACACGCTAAGAAAAAACTTTTTATAGCTGTGTTTTTACTTTTTACAAGTGGTGCATGCTATCCCATTAATGTGGTACATAATATACCAGTGCACTATGGTACGAATGGACAAATTTCGCGACAAAAATCTATAACTCGAAAACCATTAACTTTTTTGTATGAAAATGTTTATATTTTTATATTAATCCATCTCCTTTTTTTAATAAAAAAAATATATCACAGACAAACAGACATAACATATCGAACATTTGACACTACAAATCATCGTCACTAACACACCTGCGCGTTCTGTTCAGCACACTGTGAGGGATGATTAAGCTGAATAGGTGGCGGTAGTGTGTTAACGTTAAACGTAAGAAAATCGAGTATACGCGCTGTCTGTGGCGATATTACCAACTAAGAAACATTTGAAGTGGATGTTCAATGCGTAATCGATGAAAGAAACTGCAAGTGTTATGTATGTTTGTCTGTGTTAACACATTCACATTTGTTTACTTACATTTATTTACATCATTTTATGTACATATTTCTAATTATATATATGAATTTACATATGCAAAGTTTCATCAAATTAAATTTCTATCTAATTATCTATAATTCTGTACAAGCGAAAAAACCCTCTAAATCATATGAATAAAAAGTTGAAAATTTTATTATCAGGATAAAAGGACCAACCAAGTCACCACCCAAATCAAAAGATAGATCTTATTTTTTAAATTAAATCTCCAGAAGACATCATCTGTCTAAAGTTAATGGTTTTTGAGTTATCGATTTTTGTCGCGAAATTTGTTTATTCGTACCGTAGTGCAGTGTTGTGGTGCGTCTTAACCCAATTTTAGGGTGCATATTGAGCAATAAAACGGGCGTTTTACCCTGAAGTCGTCTTGGCATCATATTGGAAAAGGTTTAAAATATCATGAAAAATCATCGTTTAGAATTAAAATCACATTTGATCTACAACGAAAACATCGTAATGTACCATACTCAATAACTTATTCCTATATTTCAGCTTCAATTACCTAGAAATTCACGATATTGCTTAAACGGTGCATTTTGTACCATCCTCCCCTATACGCCAATCTCTCTCTCTCTCTCTCCCTCTCTCTCTCTCTCTCTGTGCTACACAGACCGAGGCACTTACGGTGTCAGAGGAACTGCCCGAGCTAACACCTTAAGGAAGTGGCAGCACCAGCGGGACAACGCTGATAACGGCAGATGGACGCACCGGCAAATTCCATGCCTCTCGAGGTACTGCCGTTCAGATTATGTCTGCATTGCGACGAAGTTGGCGAGAGGACCAGCGACCAGTCACGTAGCAGTACAGGTTTTGAGTCGATAACCGACCTGGGTACTCACCAACATGTGTTTGCGAGAAGAAAAACTGCATCATCGGGCGCGACTGGAGTAGGCTAGATCCATCACCGGGAACTAGGCCGAGCATCACGTATCAGCATCTAGAGAACGGTTTCGGGAGAACTTTCGTCGTCGAGAAATTCTCCGTCGGAGTAGGCTAGATCCATTGCCGGGGACTAGTCTAAGTAGATCGTTCAGAACCACCGGCAATTGGTCGTCGAGACGCCTGTGGACTGCAAGTCATCCTCCAACCAAAACCGCAGGACCGATCTTGACATCTGCCCGGATTGCATCGGATTCGGAAGAACTTCCACCGCCGGGGAACTCTTCGTCGGAGTAGGATGGATCCACCGTCGGGGACCATTCAGAGTAGTCCGTAGCAATGCACCGGCATGAATCGTCGGGGCACCAGGGAACCGGAAGCAATCATCCAACTGGAATCGCCGGACCGACCTCGACACTACCGGACAACATTGAAGCAAGCATATCGCGTTCGTTAACGGTTTCGGGAGATACTCTTTCGTCGGGGAACCCTCCGCCGGAGTAGGCTATCTTTACCGTAGGGGAGTATGCCGACAAACCGCCAGTTCAGGGTCGTCGGGGCACCAGTGAACCGGAAGTCACCCTTCAACCGGAATCTCTGGACCGACCTCGGCATCCACCTGGTCAACAAGCCGAGTAGTACATCTACAACTGGAATCGCAGCAGCAGAAGTTTCATGGTGATGAGATCAGCGAACTAATGTGACTAGCTAGGCCTGGCAACAAGAGAAGTGCATGAGCACAGCCTCCTCCCGAAGTAGTCACTTCCAGCGGAATCCGGGGGACACGTCAGACTCTTGGTGGAGTTTAGAGGAGTAGGGTTTAGAGTCACATCTTTTCTGTTCAGAGTCCCTCACTCTGGCAAACGATGAACGGGCTACCGAACGTGTGGTGGGTCGGCGTAAAATCTTTACCACCAAGTAAAAACAAAACAAAACACAGACACACACGCACACACACATACCGTTTTTTTGTCATTCTTGAGCACTATAGGTAAATTTCTTTAAAATAAGTTTATTAAAACTTAAGAATGATTCAAACTTGAGGTACGTCGTTTATCCGGCGTCGTTTTGGTTTCTCTAACTAGAATCCAGCAGTAGTCACCCCGCATTGATTCGTCCCAAAATCCTTTATATTGTTGTTCTATTTGCTTCTTTTGTTGGTGGAAACGTTCACCGTGCTCATCACTTTCATCGCCAAGATTCGGTGGGAAGAAATCCAAATGTGAGTGGAGGAAAGTAGATTTTCAATGACATTTTCACACCTATAGTCATGAAGAGTGCGGAGTTATAAACTATGTAAATGAAACATGGGTAACTTGATAAGTTATTTTTAGATTTAATATTACCTATTCAGGAAATTTTACATACGACTAGTCTTATTTGGTTGATATTGAGCTACTCCGAGCAAAGCTATCTATAAACTATTCAAGAATACAAGGGGAAGTGGGGTAAGATCGGCCATATCTTCGTTCACAGAGCCGTGTGGTGGCTAAAACAACCTTTATTCGATTTTCCAAGAAATTTCACATGGGGTACCACTATTTTGTTGATCTTGAGGCTCTCCGTGCAAATATGTCTAAAAATTATTCAAGAATATAAGGTGGTAAAATAAGCTCTATAACCTCACAACCATATCCGTGAGGGTATTGAAATCAGTTTAATTCGATTCCCCAGACAATTTACAAGCAGAAAGCTTCAAAAGTTACAAATTTAAGCCTTAGTTTTCATCAGTTCTTGTCCACTGTGGGTTGGGGTGCCGTACGAAGGCACTATTTGGAAATATCTATTTCATTTCCGGGAATGGATGTCAAAATATTTGGAAAATACCTAGAAACTGTTTCTATTGTATTGTGGGCCGTACGCAGACTTGATCTTGCAACGGCCATTCTGTAACAGGTTCCCGTGGGGCCTAGCGTGGCCTTGAACATATTTAGAAAGAAACCCTGGCAATATGGGTATCAAAATTCATGAAAATTCTCCAGTAGGATATTTCTCAAAGTTTTGTTGCAATCTTATGATTTGTTCTCGGACCGGTCAATCCGGAAAAGGTTCTCGCGAGGTTTTGAGTGACCATGAACATTTTCAGTAGAAAACCCTAGCAATATGGGTATCCCTGCCCTTCGGTTCAGAAAGGGGTATGGGCGCGTTCTGTCGAGTTGGTCGCGGCAGGTTTCATGTGTGAATCGGCTGCCCCATCAACGTTTAGAAGTGCCTGAACCAAATGGACAGCTTGTAATGATCACTTGAAGTAGCGATGAGGGTTCATTGACCTGATATTTCCAAATGTAGCACGTTGTAAAATGTTTCTTGTCTTCTATAACCAAACAAGATGGAATTGAGTAAACGAGTACTCATCGGGAATGATCTCTCATATGCATCCGTCTTACCATTCTGAACTGCCGTTGTGAGAATATCAGCATGAAAATCTCACATGCGCATAGCATGTTTCCAATCACTAATTCTTTTTTGTCTGTTCTCTTCCCTATCCTATGACCGCGAGCTATACCAAACATCCTAAAGTCAACTCTTCAAAAAGTAGGGGTAGACCCACGGAAACACGGACCCACAGAATCACCGAGACAACACAGTAAAGCACGTATTAAGCCTAACCAATTTTACTTTCAGCCAAATTCTCTAACACAAGGTAAGCAATCAAATGACCACTACAAAATATACTAAATATCCACTCCACGACCTATTTAATATATAACGAGGAGAGGGAGGGACCATCAGGGCACCCAAGTGAAACGACTCGGATAGGGAGCATGGAACTGCCTCCTCCCTATTGTTAAAATTTCACGGAACGAGGGCGGGCTCTTCGACCTCATATATTGGGTTTATTCTGTCAATCGAGGACTCGATTCTAATGCTGTTGGTAACAGTAAGGAAACCGTCTCACCTAAACGCATGGGAATCGATGTTTATCGCCAATTCATCCGAACCGCTCATGAATGAAGACGATCCTCCCACCACATCATGTCTGTTAACTTGACAAAGCTGAGAAGTAACTGTCTCTTCTCTTCTGACTACTACGTAAATGCGTACGAAGATTTGCGTAATCAGTCGGACATAGTCCCGTAGATGGGCAGAATCGTGCCCGAAACCGATCGACCAAAAGGTAAATTTATTTAAAATTGTAAGAACGATAAGTGTTGTGTCTTGTCTCGCGTCGCGTTTTGTTAGTGTCGTGTAGTTCTTACGTCAGCATAAAAATCATAACAATAAGAGAAAAAAACTGTGGGTGTGAACTTGCTTTCTTTTTTCTCTTCCTTGTATTTGCGGGTTTCCCGTAAGTGTATCTGCTTACGGGCCCATACAAACGTTTTTGGCCCTTCATATAGAAGCTTGATGATCACAAACAACAATAGAATCCTGATCAAATCGTTTTTCAGATTATTCCACTGCTATGGAAAGTTACCTTGCTACAATAGATGGCAGTATCTCATCATTATCATCATCATCAAAACCCTGGCAATATGGGTATAAAAAATATCCTACTGGAGAAATTTTATGAATTTTGCCAGGGTTTCTTTCGAAATATGTTCGAGGCCACGCTAGGCCCCACGTGAACCTGTTACAGTATGGCCGTTCCAGGAAAGTGTTTTTGGTCGACATCTTCGGAACAAATATGTTTATGTAATTTATGTTCAATATAAGATAATATCGGAGAAATTCAGTTAAAAAAAATGGTGGCAGTGTTGCCGAATATGTTTTTTTTTGCCGAATATTTTTCATTTAAGAACAAAACTCGAATATTTTGTTTTCCGTTTTCTGGAGGCATATTCCCTCACAATTTTCGAAATTGGGTTTTCAAAGTTTGCGTGTGTGCTATTCGGGAAAATTCCAGGTAGAAATTTGTTGGGGCCCGATTTGATTAAGCTTGAGGTTAATGGTAGCAAAATTTTTAAAACTTATAGAGTAAGGCTGAATGAATGTTGATGTGACCCACCAACAGATGCATGCTTCTTAAACAGGTGTAAAAAAATCAACATGTGGTGATATTAGTTCCATAAAAGACGGCAAAAAATGCTTGTGAAAAGTGTATGACTTTTTTCATTATAACTGAAGAAGTTTTGTCCATCCTTGTTCCAGAAGTAAAACTCAACGAGTAAGCAGACTTTAATCAGCGTACAATTGGCTTTTCTCCAGACACTGTAAATGAGAGCATCTTGTTTCCAGTTAATAGGAAAAGTTGAACTCTGCAATTTGTTTTTAACAAAAGTGCAAGTTTAGGGCTCATTCAAACTAATCATGTGACAAATCAGCGAAAGCTCTATTTTGATTTCGATATTCATAATGGCTTTTGGCTTACCTCTATTCTGGAAAAATGAAACGCTTCAAACAGCAATTAAATTATCTATATTTGTACTCGAAAGCAAAAGATCCACCGACGGCCAGCAAATAGCGAAAAGCTAAAGCATAGCATAAGCAGAATAAATTAGTAAAAGATTTTTAGAAACGAGGATAATATGTATTTTATAAATAACTGTTTAAAATTATGCATGAACACGTAACTCTAAAAAAACATAAGGTGACAAAATATTTAAAGCATCCAGTTTGGTAGAAACAAGAAATAAAAACTAAATTTACAAAAATTTACAAAATTTACAAATTTACAAAATCTTCAAATTACAAACAAAAGGCTTACAACTTTTTTAGAAGTATAGTTGTTACGTTAATCTATTCAACTATTCGTACATTTATGATCAACTAAATGTAGATATTGAAATTGCTTATGTAGAATAAAATACAAAAACTGAACGCGGAATAAATTGTAGTCCAAAAGTGATTAAGCTACGTGAAAACTAAATTGAAATCAGACAATTTTTCATAAAAAATGCATCTGAACGAAAATGTAGGGGATAACTTAAAAAAATGAAACTTATTTGCTACTTTTTTCCAAGATATGTCTTTTACTATCAGAAGAAGGTCGTGATCTGTGTCTTTCACGATCGGAAGAAGATCGTTATCGCGTATATTTTGATTTTTTGATTGATGTCAACAGTGTGAATGTACAGGACATTTGAGAAGCATTGAATAAATTAGATGTATCAAAAGAATGTGGATCTGATGGTATTCCACTAGTATTTTATATAAACTTAGCGTTGGAATGTACAACTCAATTGTATGGGCTTATCAATATGTCGCTTGAATCCGGCATTTTGACGCTGTTCGAGCCGCACGTTCTTGGTGAAAAGATGCTCGGCACGTACCTCCTCTATTTTGCTAAACTCACAAGAGCAATAGTGCCCAGGCAGCACTACCAGCTGAGTAAGCAACCCTTAGCTGGCGGTCTTTGTCATCTCTCATGACCCGTGGAAGCATGAGGTAGGAACTTGTGAGGACCAGAGCTATGTTGCGGGGACCATTTTGCAGACCAGATTGCTGCAATAGCCGATTCGCCAAATATACAAATTTTGAATCTCCCTAAACATCAACCAGATTAAGAATACGTTTAAGAGAGTACAAAAAAAACTAACGAGTCCACTTACCACCCACAAGCCATAGAAAAAAAAACTTCCAAACAACATTCTAACATTAACGAAGAGCTTTCATCCCCTGTCATTAAACCTGATTACGATCCTCAGCCCGATCGACAGCTGCGAATTCGCTACCTCAAAGCAACCATCAGTGGTATTTACTTACCTACTTACCCACCGCCAACCGACGAGAACAGCTCCTTCAGCTCCCAACACCTCCGCCGCGACGCCTTCGATCGCTCGCAAACGCGATAATCACACAACGAAGGGTGACAAGTTCACGCTTCATTTGAATGCTCCAATGCTGCCGACGGACTCCACGGATGGAAGCAGAAACCTGATTCCCGCGTGCCGAATTGCTTCTTCCATTCGTAGTCGAAAGAGAGCCGTCGGACATTTGTGTGGAGATAAACAACCTAGAGATGTCTCACGTAGGCAAGAAACGGTTTGTCGCGCAACATCCCAAGAAGAAGCCGGCTCCATCCAACACGTGCGCGCGACAAACATTTTGCTCAAAGGCCAGCTCTGCTGTGGGAGGAGAGGATCAAATTCGGCGCCTTGTGTTCTCTCTTCTCTTTTAATTGGTCCGGACTCTTGTTTAAACGGGTACCGTATAATTGACAAATATGCACATTAGCGACTGTCCATAAACTACGTATGGGAAAGTTTGGCTTCCAAAACTTTGTTGGCAATTGTTGTAGGAGGTGAATTAAGTCTTGCAGTGCTGGTTTTTAGCATAAAACTTCTTTAACTATTTAACAGTTTGAGTTTACATGACTCTATTTCCTCTACGCGAAGGCTTTTTATATAACTGGTAGATACTAAACAGGTTACGTAATTTATAACCAGAACATTTTCGTTTTATTTTTGCTTTTATTGTATATTTGGAGCTCCCATATGATAATTGATGATATTTATATTGACAGTCTGGTTCAATCTGGGTGGGCCAATTTGAATCAATAAGAATATTATTAAAACGGGACTTCCATGTTGACGTATTACTCGCTGTAGTTTTGCAAGCATTTGTGGACGTCTTCCTGAATGGAATAAACCTATCTACATTATCCAAGTGACACTGCACAGAAACTGCAACTACACACTTAGAAAATTTCACAGTATTCGGTAATTTTTTAAATAATTACCGAAACTTGTCAAATTTTACCGAAATTCGTTAAATCAGATTACCGAACAGTACCGAACAGCATCTGAAAGTTCGGTAAAAATTACCGAATACTGTAAAATTTTCTAACTGTGTAAGTAACAGATAAAAGACATCGTCATGAGTTGAGACAAATAAATGCATTTCTTCGATCTCTGTTGCTCTGTTTAACATAATTAGACACACCGTCTCGTACAACTATTCAGGGGTATGGAAGACGTTTACTTCAAAAACTCAATATTTTCATTCTGTGTTATGAAAAAAACATGTCACGAATATATTCCGATCAAAATTTAGTCAAACAGTAATGAGTGAGAGTCGTTCAAATTTTTTTATTGATAATTCAAATTCTCTTTCTTTTTCATGTTCAATTAATACAGAATACCGAAGAAATATTCAGCTAAGCTTCCTTTCCACCGAATGCAAATTGCCGGGTCTTTCGTTTAACACCTGCCATAAGATTTTGTACAGTCTCCTTGTAGACTTTATTCGCCGCAGAGTGCCAGTTTGCCTTGAACTGATTCACGCTCACAACAGCTTTTTGAGTCTTCTTAAGGTTCCGCTTGACGATGGCCCAATATTGTTCGATTGGACGGAGCTCTAGGTGTTTGGAGGGTTCTCATCCCAGGGCACCACTTGAACGTTTTTTGTCAGCATACCACTCCATGGCCTTTTTTCAGTAATGGCAAGATGCCAAATCGACGTTTTTGTAGGCACTCGCTCAGATAAATTTCCTGGTTGTCGGTTTCGGTCACAATTTAAACGTTGCTTTTCAAGCCACAGGTACAGATGGCCTGCTACACCTGATATTTCTTCGCAAACTTTGACAGTTTAATGTGCTTGAAAATATCTGCCGTCTGTCCTCGTCCAGTTGCCGTGTGAAATTCCTGTCCAGGAAGTTGTTTAAAGTCTGCCTTGACGTAAGTGTCATCGTCCTGTACCACGCAATCAAACTTCGTCAGCATCGTCGTGTACAACTTTCGCGATCGTGCTTTAGCCTGTGTGTTTTGTTTATCGTCACGATTTGGAGTCACCACTTTCTTGTAAGTCGACAGTCCAGCTCGTTTTTTAGCTCTATCTACGGTTGAAAGCGCCAATCCCAGCTTCTTTGCGACATCTCGGACGGAGAGGTTGGGGTTCCACTCGAAACAGCGAGCAACACTTCTTGTCATCGCTGTGACCTCCGGCTTTCGATTTCTCCCGATCCAGCTTTCCTGAGTGTCGACAAACGTTCACCGAACACATTTAATACGTTGGTAACAGTTGATTTAGCCACATTCAACAATTTCGCCAGCTTGGCGTGAGAGTAGTTTAGATTTTCGCCATGCACGTGCAAAATTTTGATGCATTGGTTTTCTTCCTTCGACGACATGTTGATAACTGATGTACTAATCTCAAAATCAAAATAGAGACATGATGCTACACGCTCACATCTTCAAAATGAGGGGTGTGCACATTTTGTTAATGCACGGTGAAAGGAAATGCGTCAAGTTGACGTCGACCAAATTACTGATCGATCAAGCAACTTGCTGAAAACCGGTATTGAACAAGTGAACAAAAAAGTAAATAGGTAGAGGGCAACTTCGGAACTTGATAATTCAGTGGACTTGGACTTAGAATTGGACTTTAAAAGTTGATTGTTTGAATAAAATAGAACTCGATAAAAGGAAAATCATTACGAGAGAACCACTCTGAATAGCGATGATAGTAAACTGGACCAAAAAACACACAAGATCCGTAACTTTGAAAAATAAACGTTGAGTGTGCAACAGGACATCTCGTAAATGTTGTTAAAGATCGCATTCAGAGTGGTTAGGGTGCAAATTATTACGCTGTTGTTCCTTCATCGGTGACAAAACAATTTTTTTTTTTAAATTAAAGGTGCATTCGTGTCTTTCGTGTCTTCCAGAAAGGTGCACTCGTGTCTTACGAAATTCTTAATTCGTTAATCTATTACATGCATAATATTTCCAGTTACTCTTTTCTCAGTCCACTACATTTCGACCTTCTCAACTCTTATTCTTCAACTTCTCTACTTCTCCTTCTACGATTATTCTATATTTCTTATCACTGTTTTTATCCTTCTTTTTTTACTTTTTTCTTTCCACTTTTCTTCTTCTACTAATCTTCTTGCATTTATTTCCTCCTGCTTCCTTTGTCTGCTTTGCTTTTCTTCTTCTACGGTTGTGTTACGTTTTTCTCATTCACGTTACCTTCTTCTATTATTTCATTTATTCATTTGGTTTCTTTCCACTGCTTTGCTCCCTCCGTTGATCCTCCTTCAATTTCCTCTGCTTTTTATTTTTTCCTCGACCCGCTTCGGTTTTCTTCGTCCGCTGGTTCCGTTACGCTTCTCTTCTTTGGCTACTGCTACGGCTACGGCTGCTAGTTCCCAAAGGTTCTTCTTCAGTTTGTATTCTTCCGTACTTGCTATCATCATTGTTTCTTCATTCGCTCATTTTCTCCAGTTTTTCTTCATCGTTTTCTGTTTTTCCATCCGGTTAAGCATCGTACACGTCTCACATTTTTCTCATTTTCTTCTTCGGCCTCTTCCATTTTCTGAATTCTCTCCCTAGTAGCACACATGTTACCATTAGGTTGAAAAAACATAAATGTGCCTTTGTTAGTCATAATCAAGTTGCTGCAACTAGTTATGAGCGTGGTGTGCTACTTGGGCTATAGTTTGTAAAACAGTCTTGTTTCCCTTAGCAAGTTCAGCATTCGTGTTAATTGCTCCTCTGTATTACCTAGAGCGTCACGTAGGCTAGTCTCAATGTTGTTTTGCTGCCTTTCAGTTACAAATTTCCTCCTGGAACTAGTACATTAATGGCCTGTTCCCTCCTGGTTTCATTGGCTAGTCAATCGCCCTCGGAATTACCACTGACTCTGGCGTGCCTAGGAATCCATCAGAATCGAATAGGTTTGTTCCGCGCTATTTCGTCCATTTCTTGTCCACTTCGGATATCGAGATTTTCCCGCCTCCAATACCAGTAGGAAACTAGCAGAATCCAATAGAACAACCAACTCGTTATTCTGGTTCTGGATCGTGACAGCCATCTTTATGGCCATCCTCCGCAGAGAAGACGCTGCATACTTTTGAAAGATTGTTGAAGAATGCGGCCCCTACCATTTCTCCAGCCTTAGAGCCATCAGTGTAGACGACAGTCGATCGATGGAAACGGGTGTTGAGCAAATGTTGCATGATTGGGCGGATTTTCTCCGGAAGGTCTCCGGTTCGTATGCATTTCTTTGCGTCCTACACAATCGTAGGTTTTCTTGCGTACCACACACAATCTCACAAGTTGACCGACAGCGAGAGAACTGTACCTTCACAGCTATTTGGATAGCAATCCGCGCTATAGGCTGGACTGCCAGCAGTTCAACGCTTCGGTTATGCTTTAGAGTGTCGGACTAGTCACGAAAGCTCCAGAGGCATACCGAAACATTGAATGGTATGAAGGAGCAAGAGTCTGCTAAGTTGTTGGCCCTCCTCGGCTTACTAATCCTATTGAGGGATTCCATCCAGAATGTGCCGGAAATCCCAAAAATCATACCCGATCATCATTGATTTGGATGAAACTTGGCACATGAGTTCAGGTACGTTGGAAAAAAAAATTCCACTGGTGTTAAGATAATTTGGGTTCAAGAGTAACTTTTGAGATGGGCGTATGTGTTTTCCAACATTTTACTTGAAAAATCGTAGTTCAAAACCATTACATTTAGAAAAAACTTTATATAAAGGAATTGTAGGGAACTAAAAAGCCTTTCTTAAAAAATATACACAGAAAAAAAATTTTTTTTCATCAAGAAAAATCAAAAATAATTACTAAAAATAAAATATCTAAAAAACATATTTTTAATATTTTTTTAATTTGTTGATATGGAAATTTGAGGAAAAAGACACGTTTTGAAAAAAACTCTAGGATGGACGCTCTTATAATAAAAAAGTTTTTCAAATAGCGAACTTTGGTGTATATTTCAAATTTTGGTTATTCATTCTTATAAATAAATTTTGATGTTACAATATGGTTTTGGAGATCATTACAAACAATAATAATGATAATGATAAACCACGTAAACGCAACCGTTTTCAAGATATTTCTGATTTTCTTTCAATAAAATTTCAAAACCTCAAAAAATACGCCCTTTTCATAAATTACTCGTGATATTAAAACAACAATAGCTAACGATTGTTTCTCTTGTGTTTTAGCCTTTTTAAAACACATGTATGTGCCTCTTACTTACTCTTAACAGCTCGTCGATTGAAAAAAGCTTCACTTAAAGTTATAAGACAAAAATAATGAATTATGGTTGGATTTATATTTATATATACCATTTATTAGTCTCGGTCAGCTTTTCGTTAGGAGCAGCTATAAACACCTTCGTGCTTTGCAAGAATTTAGCTTGTGATACGATGTACTTGTTTGTTATTCCAAATTCTGCCATTCTTCGGTTTGTCCAGATTGTGGTAAAACCGAAAGTATCCTTACTTGATCGTCCTCGAAGTTTCTGGATCAGCATACCGGTCCTTTAGTCTGCGCGATTATTTCGTCATATTCGGCTGCTTTCACTTTCAATTGTTCTAGGTCATCCTCCTCCGCTTGATCCCCAAATATGTGTGTCCGAATGCCGTTTGAAACATCTTTGAACTTTTTGCGGGCATAATTTACGTTCAGAACTTTTAGCTGATATTGGCGAAACGTTGATTCCAGCTACGCCCTTGTTAAATAGCTCAATCATTATGGTGCCTTGAATAATCTTGCACACTGCTATCAGATGGCACTGACATTAACGATATTGCCGATGGCGTTTCCTCGAGACCATACAAGTCTACTTGCCGTGATGTAGATGGTTGTGGATCCATAATGTTAGTAATTGATGGTTTCTCCTAGGCTCGAAATTGCAGCATGGGATTGTTCCGTTCTATTTAAATGCAAACGACAATTATCACAAATCATCAAGAAGTGTCCAAATGTGTTTTGCCCATAAACTTGAGTTTTTGACATTTTGTTCGGTTAATTTACGAAGGTTTTTGAGCACCGTTTAGTGGAAACGGCATACAACACTTCTTCATGTTAAACTCCATTTTCAGTTCACTCAGATAGATTTTACTGATGAATGCGACTATGTATGAGCATATATATTGGCTGTGGTACCTTTGGAAATGCAGGTATAAAACATCTCTGGTAGTTTACAGGCAGCGTACATTAGCTGTTTTTTATGAGAAGATATACCTGACATACGTTATAGCTGCTGTTTGTCTACCTACCTTAAACAATATGTGTTACTTTCATCGCTACATCACCGAACTGTTCGGAGTGTAGTTTTCACACTACACCCGACCTCTAACATCGTTGGAGCTTGGCAAAATAGTCAGCAGTTCGATTAATATGCTTCTTCTATATGACCCTCCGCATAATTTCATCATCTGTCCATTTCACACTTGTCGCCCCTGCGACATCTATCTCGCTGTTACTTTCATCGCTTTAGCAAATTCGCTCCCTTCATTCTCTGAGCGGCCCGACCGATACAACCATAAAACAATTATAAATATATTGATTGCTATATTAAAACAATAGTGCTATTTATCTTGTTCTTTTCAAATGAGTCTTCTTATCATCCTGATATCAAAGAAAAGAGGACATTAGAGTAATGTGAACGTTATAATATGAAGATCTTGGAAAATTTATCATTTCTGGTGGAAATCTCGATTAACTTAAGAAAAGAGCGAATTTTCTGATGTTTTTCATTCTATTGAAATAAAATCCGAAAAATCTCGAAAACGGTTGCGTTCAGGTGATTTATCATTATCATCATTATTGTTTTTAATGATCTCCAAAATCATATTGTATAATTAATTTTCATTTATAATAATGAATAACCAAAATTTGAAATATGCACCAAAGTTCACTCTTCGGAAAACTTTTTTATTATAAGAGCGTCCATCCTAGAGTTTTTTCAAAACGTGTCTTTTTCCTCAAATTTCCACAAAACAAATTTGAAAAATATTAAAAATATGTTTTTTTTATATTTGATTTTTAGTATTTATTTTCGATTTTTCTTTATGAAAAAATATTTTTTTCAGTGTACATTTTTTGTACAAAGCCTTTTTAGTTCTCTACAACTCCCCATATAAAGTTTTCTCTAAATGTAATGGTTTTGAACTACGATTTTTCAAGTAAAATGTTGGAAAAAAAACATACACCCATCTCAAAAGTTACTCTTGAATCAAATAATCTTAACACCAGTGGATTTTTTTTTCAACATACCGAAGACGTGTGCCAAGTTTCATCAAAAATCGAAGATAGTTGAGTTTGGTGACCGACCGATTTGGCGTGGAATCAGTCTATTCCATTTTCTTTTCAGTTGTCAAAATGGTGTCGAAACACGAAGAGCACCGTATCTAAATCCAAAATATTCCAAAGCTGACTTGGCAAAATCACTTAATATAGCCAAGTGTTCAGAGATCCTCTAAAGACTGCCAAGAAGCCGGGATCAGGAGAATCCGAAACCAGGAAGCCGCAGTGACCGGAAAAAAGTGGCCAACATTCTCAAGCGCAATCTCAATCTTTTCATCAGAGGTATAGGATACAAATTGGGAAAGTCCCACAGTGCAAAACGCAAAGAAACGAGCTGGGCTGTCAATATATATAAGGTTACAGCAAATATACTATATTAACATAATAAGTCACTTCCTTTTTCCACATATACATGTTAGGCGACCCGTTTAACGCTACCAACAGAACCATCTGGTGATAAAAAAAAAGGCAAAAAATAATAATTTTACCTTTCAATTTGATTAATTCATTCAACCGTATTTTCACATTAAAAAATAATATACTCTTTTCATGAGTATTGTTTGCTCACACAGATAAATGTTTGATAGTCAATTTTACCATTATTGCAGATTAGGATGACAAGAGAAAAAATAATGATTTCCAACCGACTCTTATCATGGTCAAAATGACAATTCAAAATAGTTGATTCAACATTTACAATAATGTCAGAATAAAATGAAAGAGAGCGAGACAGGAGAGAAACTCTCGTTGCTAGTTTCGCCCAATTGAAAAAAGTTACTAGAAATACATATAACCTTATTTTTTTTTCAAGATGATAATTGCGTTATGTATTTTTCTAGAACGTTGACGCTAATATTACCAACACATTATACGTATTGTAAACTTTATTTGACAGTAATATTAACTCATCTATGACTCACGGGTGTACAAAGTACGATTTTTTCACAGTATAAAAATGAGCTGAAAGCTCTTCTGACGTATGCCCAGTTTACTCATTTATGAGTCAATGCATAGTGGTCCAGAATGCGACTTTAGCTGAAACGATACATTTTCAGCCTAAGTTTGAAGTTTTGGAGCAACACTGTCTTCTACAAAGTTGTTTCTAATAATAATCATGCAATGGTAATCAAAAATAATAATTGCAAGCCGTAAATCTCGCTTTCTTTCTACCAGACGATCTTTTTCCTATCCAGTTCAAGTTGCTGTAAATCATAGTTGCGTGTTGCTTTTGTCATAACATTCATCTTTTTCAACAAATTGAGGTTACGGCAAGCTTGTCAAAAATCGTTCCCTAAGTTAAAGCCTGAGTTTAATCATATGTGATTTGTTTAAATTTGTCTGTTGAGTGCTTTTGGAACATTACACTAGGTATAACAAAACCTGGAAAGCTTCGATTGAGCGTGTGCATATAGAGTTTAGAAGTTGTCTCGGTTCTCATTTATGGCGTCACAAGCGCAAAAAAGGGTGTGTGTGTGTGTGTGTGTGTGTGTGTGTGTGTGTGTGTGTGTGTGTGTGTTTACAATCTAATTCCCACTGTCTGGCAGCGGTATTATGGATAGAACCTTCCTGCAACTGTTTCATATTTGCTGTTTACAGTTGCAAAAAGCTTAAATCCGGAGATTAGAAGGTGACAGCTCTACCGCGACTCCAATAGCCCATTTCAAGAACGCAAGCATTCCGAAGCTATCTTCGTACACAATAAGCCCCGCTCCAGTAGTGACATACTGAAACTTTCAATCAAGCGTATGTGCAATGCTTGATTG
Organism: Aedes japonicus; assembly: GCA_034211315.2. Taxonomy (NCBI): domain Eukaryota; kingdom Metazoa; phylum Arthropoda; class Insecta; order Diptera; family Culicidae; genus Aedes; species Aedes japonicus. The sequence continues at coordinate 181,189 of JASCZW010001295.1, forward strand.
ACGCGTATTTAGTGATTCACAATATATAGTCAGATACATCTCACCAATTGCCGCTTCCTATGACCGTAATTTGCAACATAGCAATAAAAATCTGAAGGTGGAGTTCTCATTGCCATCAATGCAGACTTTACTTCTCAAGAACTAAAAACTATCAAGCACAAAGAATTTGAGCATGTCTGGGTTAAAGCACTCATTGCTAATGAAACACATATTTTTCCATCTGTGTATTTCCCACCCGAACATGCCAATAAATAATCTTTCGAATTATTTTTTCAAAATGTCGAAATTATCACGTCGAATATGGAACCGGAAGTAAAACTGCATATTTATGGTGACTTTAATAAACGGAATGCGAACTTCATCCCTGACATCGATTATGAATCAATTCTACTCCCAGTCGTAGGCGAAGACGAAACTTTACAATTCCTATTTGACCAAATTTCACATTTTGGCTTGCACCAAATTAATCATATAAAGAATCAGCAAAATTCTTTTTTAGACCTCTTATTTACAAACTGCACTGAACACTTTTGTGTGAGTACTTCATTGTCACCTTTATGGAAAAATAGTATTTCACACAGCAATTGAATATTCAATCTTCGTACATAATACTCACACCCCCAGCGACTGGGATTTCGAGGAAGTGCCGGAATATTAAAAAGCAAATTACGAAGAAGCAAAACGTAGACTATGTACAATAAATTGGCAGAAAATAATAAGTATTGAAGGAAATGTCAACACTGAAGTAGGCAAATTTCATTCAATTATTCAGTACCTTATTTCAGAAATTGTACCAATGAAAAGAAGAAGGCGAACCCAAAACAATAAATTACCAATTTGGTTCAATCCACATTTGAAACATTTAAAGAACAAAAAACAAAAAGCACACAAATTATATAAAAAGCAAAACTCTAGCACAAATTTGCAAAACTATTATGACATTGCAACCAACTTAACACGGCCATTAATTCTGCACATGAAGAATATGATCGTAAAGTCGAAACTGAAGAGCGGTTCCATTTCATTTCAGCAACGAGTAATTTTCATATTTTTTGATTTGCATGAAACCTTGCATTCAAGTTTTTGGGGAAGAAAAACGCCGTTTTGCATACTTGGTTCGCCATTTTTAATCTAGCCTTACTTATGAGAAGGGCCTATGAAAAATGCACATGATATCTTCAAAACATTGTATCTCGGAAACGGTTTGTCCGATTGGTTTGGTGTCTTCGGCGAAGTTTTAGACAATTGTTGGTGCTATATGGAAAAAATATGCACGGTAAAAAAAAGTTTGGTTTTTGTGTTTTGAACTAAAATATAGATTTTTCTTTAAAAGTTACCTGTCAATAATTTTTTAATTATTTTTGTGTTATAGCTGATTGAAAATGCTATCTAGTGCACAGTCGGTTGTTCTGGAGAAAAATAGGTTACAATGAAATTTTTTTTTTCTAAAACAAATTACAATTTTCAAAAAAGCTATTAAGGATAGTCAAAAAGTTTGTCACCCTAATTTTATGAAAGAACATCAAATTTGCAAGCAAAAAGTACTTCGGTAGCATTTTTCTAAGATGCACCGTTTAGAAGATATTACTGATTTAATATTGATTTTTTTGATAACTTAATAAGTTTTGGCCCTTTTCGGATGTACTCCGTGTTTTTCCAGTTTCAAAAGTATTTTTTTTCGAAAAGATTGGAAAATTTTGAGTTAAAATGACTCTGACAGCTTAAAGATTCGAATGAAATTCTCTGCCTTAAAAGTATTTTGAAAAACAAGATTTCTTCCAGTTATTTTTAGTGTATTGTGTTGAAAATGTGCATTCAACTCTTGCATATCGCCTAACAGTTTAATCCATTTAAACTGGATGTGTTTATACTGTGCATATTTTCTCTCTATTGCCGAACATCGCCACAGACATCAAACCGATGAGACAACTCGATTTCGAGATACACCTTTTTGAGAACTGCAAATGCAAGTTCCTCAATTAGCAAGATTCAATAGAGCGAATTAAGCTTATTTTTCAGGGATGGTGATTGTGCGCAATAAAAAATATCATCAGTTTATTTTTATTCCCGTATTTTTATAAAATTATTGTTTACACAACTTTCTTAACAATATCGAATATTTTGGCATCATGTGCATTTTGTCAGGACAGTTTGAATAAAGCTTTGCCTGTATTGTATTTTCTGATAGAGGAAGAAATGAGTGGAATTTTTGAGTTTCTTGAATTGTGTTTGCATTATTATATTGATTATTTAGCTGCAAAGACATATTTTCGTATTCTTCTGTAGTAGAATAACAAAATGACAACTTTGTAAGTTCTTCTTCTTTTCGTTTGTTTGCCCAATTAAACAACTCTCTTGCAGTCTTTATCGGGTGTTCGCGTTCTTTGGCTAAACTTGCTCTGGTAGCCATGCGTTTTATCGTACCTCCAATAGCATCGCATGGACCTTTTCCGTGCGATGTTGCGAAGAAATGCCATTCAGCGTCAATACCATACTTTGACTTAAATTTACAAAGGCTAGAAAAGTTTTTTCGGTTTTTATACTGTGAAGCAGCACCATCTGACATAAAATATTTTTTGTTTATGTTTTTATTTTGATCAATTTGTAAAAAGTTTATCATTTTATCAATAAACAAATTAACAGCGACTGAATCATGTCTTAGTTCTTCAGAAATTATAATGAAGCTAAAATGTTTAATTTGCATATTTTCAGATATAATATATTACGAAAGGATGGATTGTGGCCTGTTGCACGTTCCAATGGTGTGATTGAACTTCATCCTGCAAAATGAAGCTGTAATTTGCAGAAAAGTCACAAATAGCTAAAAATTCACCATCTTGCAAGTTTTGTTTTGTAGTTTTCAAAAAATTGGATTGTTCGGTTTTTACAAAATCATGCGGAATCAAACTTTCTAATTTTGAGCTGAAAAATGAAACAAACTCATCGGTTTGCTTTACAATAGTTTCTAAATCACATCTGTCAGTGGTAACCCATTGTTCGAATGAAAGCTTTTTAACAAAGTTTTCTTCCAGTTGTTTCAATAAACTGTCTTCTAAAACTGAGGTATCTGGTACTCAAAGCTTTTCCAGAGCTTGAACCTTGAGATGAATCAAATACATTATCTCTTTCCATTCTTGCATCTGATGCCATATTTCTACTCGTTTCAAATTCGTCTACAATTTTTTGTACTGACCATGATTTTGGTATCAATGATAAAATTAATAGTTTTTCTTGCCTTGTGGCTGAATTTAAAAATTTCATTTTCATATTTTCTATGACTTCATCAAACTCGTTTGCTTTTTCTGTTTTAGCGTCTAATTTAAAAAGATTTCTTCGTACACCTTCGACGATTTCAGCGCACTTTTTTTCAGGATAGTGAACATTTTTAACCTTACCTAAATCTATAGGCGAAACACGAATAGCTGCTATTCCTCGGTTGAATATTTCGACGTCTACAGGCATCGTGAAGTCTTCATTTGATTGAATTGTGCTTAGCGTTGACGCTGATGGTATCGTGACCAAACTTTCATAGCTTTGCGAATCAGGTACATCAGGTATGGTCTGAACAGTTGGCATCCTTGAGCCGCAGGCTACGCTTTGTTCTTCGTTTTGGGTGAGATGAGCTCTTGAATCAATATGTAGACGGCAAGACGAACAAATACGAAAATCCTTGGTGTTGAGTGTGGATACCTTGGAAAATCCAATCAATTTTAGTTTTTGGATGATACCATCCGTGAGATATCGCAGCTCTTTCGAACACTGAATGTCTTTGAATGGGCGAATACATTTTATTTTACTCATTTTGTAATCTGTAACATAGAAAATGTTCTCCAATTGTTAGTTTTGTACGAAAATATCACAAAACATATAATTAAAATGTGTATTTAAAACTTACCTTTGCACCAAAGCGTGTTACACTTTCCTTTACAATTATTATGTTATCAAACAACACTGGATCTCGTTCAAAAACACAGCTGAAATTACTATAATCACTATACTACTAGCAACCTTTGGCGTCACAAGCGCAAAAAAAAAGGGTACCTGAAAAATTGTGAAGTTTGGTTACAGTTATTTGGTTACAGTGAAACCAAATCAGAATGATAAGCAAAACTCAACAGTCAAAAATGAGCGCGTAAGTTGTACACGAGTTTGTTGATCAAGTTTGATTGCGTCATAATGGACGATGAAACATACGTCATGGCTGATTTCAAGCAGCTTCCAGGTTAAAAGTTTTGTTCGGCTACAGGAAAAGGAAAGATTCAAGATAAGTTCAAGCAGAAAAAAAATGTTAAAGTTCCGGACACGCTTGGTTTGGCCGGCAACTTGCACCTGTGGGCTGAAAAGCGAAAGTTTCATGACAACTGACACTGTCAACTAAGATATTTACAGTGTGTCTCACAATAGGTGTCATCTTTTTTCGGTCTTGGTTTATTTCAACTGGGTAATTTTAACAGCGGAATAGATTGTAGCCGTTTTGAGTTCACTCTTTTGACAGCTTATCGTTGAAGCTAAATGAACGATTCCGTTTGTCTTAAGCCATACGGGAGCTAGTTGTAAAATTACATTTGCATATGCTCAGACCGCGTCAGACATTCAATAGCTTAAGCAGTTCGGAGTGCGTAAGCCTTTTGCTTTACGTACCTTGAAGCGGTTCAAGGAAACTGGAAATTTCCATATTCAACACAAAGGAGGTGCCAGACGAGGGAGCGAATAAGACGTAATCCGGCCGTATCTGGCCGTAAATTGAGCAAATATTGTTAAATGTCCCCTGCTTCAATAAACAGGCTCCTCAGACATGATCTGGAATGCAAGAAATAATGGCTTCACGGGTTGACGGAGCGTCGAAAGCAAGCCAGGGCCCAAAGAAGAAGAAATCTTTTGGTTTGGCACCGTTACTGCGAGATTTTATTTTCGGATACAAAGCTCTTCCTACCTGAGCACTTCGAAGTATACACGGCTCTTGAACGCGAACATAAGAGCCTCATCAAGGCCAAGAAACGCGCTTACTGGCGAAGATTCGTGGACGAGCTATCGCGCGAAACGTCGATGTGTACTCTTTGGAACACGGCGCGAAGATTGCGTAACCGAACCACGAACAACGAAAGCGAAGAGTACTCGGACCAATGGATCCTCAAGTTCGCGCGAAAAGTTTGTCCAGATTCGGTGCCGGCACGGATGATTCCTCGCGAAACCGGAAATCCGATAGATGAGATCAGCCAACCCTTTTCAATGGTGGGGTTCTCTCTCGCACTCCTCTTGTGTGGCAATACGGCTCCAGGGGCTGATAGGATCAAGTTCAACTTCAAGTTCAACCTCCCAGACGTCGCTAAGAGGCGCATGTTGAGCTTGTTTAATCAGTTTCTGGAACTCAACATTGTACCGGATGATTGGAGACGGGTGAGAGTTATTGCCATTCAAAAACCTGGTAAGCCCGCGTCCGACCACAACTCCTATCGACCCATCGCGATGTTATCCTGTTTTCGAAAATTGTTGGAGAAAATGATCCTTTTCCGTCTGGAAAATGGGTTACGACGAATAACCTGTTTTCAGATATTCAATATGGTTTCCGTAGGGGTAAGGGAACGAACGACTGTCTCGCGTTGGTTTCGACAGATATTCAGTTAGCTTTTGCTAATAAAGAGCATATGGCTTCTGTATTCTTGGACATAAAGGGGGCTTTTGATTCAGTATCTGTTGAAGTTCTTTCAGATAAACTCCACGCTTGTGGCTTTTCACCATTAATGAATATTTTTTTGTACAATTTGCTGTCAGAGAAACATATGAACTTCTCTCATGGAACCTCTACAGCTTCACGATTTAGCTACATGGGTCTCCCCCAGGGATCATGTTTAAGCCCCCTTTTGTACAATTTTTATGTCAAAGACATTGACGGTTGTCTAAGTGACAATTGTACGTTGAGACAACTTGCAGATGACGGCATCCAATGGGCTTGCTGACACGGGATCCAATGGGGTCGATCTGCAAGGATACCTTAGACAATTTGTCTACTTGGGCTCTAAAGCTAGGTATCGAATTCTCTACGGAGAAAACAGAGAAAAGCTTCAAATTTGGGGTAAGCCGATAACTCATTCTATGTCATTTAAATATCTTGGGGTCTGGTTCGAATCAAAGTGCACCTAGAGATCCCATATTGAGTATCTGAAGCGAAAGTGCCAGCAGAGGGTCAACTTTCTCTGCACAATTACCGGGACCTGGTGGGGAGCGCATCCGCAAGATCTTCTAACGTTGTACCGGACAACGATTTTGTCGGTTATGGAATACGGTAGTAAATAAATAAATAAATAAATGATGATGGTCTCGCCCTTACCCCTACAAAGGTTTGAGCTAGACGATTTTATCTCTAAGATAATTAATTTGGTAACAATTCAAACCAGTTATGCAAAAAAAAAACGAACTGATTTCATCTACAGATATAAATTTCTTCAAAAGTATCCATTTGCTTCACAGTGACATAATTGTGAAAAGCTTTGATGTTAACCACAAAAGTTCGCAAGTATTCCCAGCGATCAGGAAATTCTGTTGCAATTCAGATCACAGAATCCAGTTAAAGGACATTATCAAAAGACAAGCCAATATCCGATCCTGCCCGCTACAGAGTCAGAGGTTCCAACACTAATAGAACCGCCACCTTAGTTTTGGGCTGACCAAGGATATCCCCAATCAGGGAGATCGAGAAAATTTCCAAACCGAAAAAATCCTCGACCGGCCCTAGTCAAACTTTTACTTTCAACTACAAAAGAATTGACGAAGAATTCCCCGACATTCAGCCAGACAACTCGCTATATTTCATAGTACCATCTAAAGCATCAAAGGCCAATTTTTTTTTTAACGAATTTAAAAGAAGTCCATCATATCTGTATACCGCGCGCGAGGCTCAAACAATTGTAGACTACTTTCTTTATTTTTTTTATTTTTTTAAACTAACACAACATTATACAAATTTCCATCATCATCATTGTGACGAACAAAATAGTGAGTATTGTAGTATTGTAAATGTGAAAAAATAAAATTGAAAAAATAAAATAGCCAACTAATTATAATCCGTTTGTAAAAAACTTCGTCACATAAATTCTTCATTTTTACAAAAAAAAGCAACATAAATGTACAAAAAATGGTCTACGCAAAATAATCCGTTTTATAATAATAAAACATCGTCAGGTACAATCTTCATAAATATTGAAAAAAAATTACGCTTGCTGCTCAGAATACAGTTTTAACGTGTGAAATACATAGTCTTTTAAATTCTGAAAGTGTTGGTGCACGTTTAACATAAAAGTCGAGGAAGTGAATCTGTTACATCTTAAAATCAAGCGCATTATTTTATTCTGCAAACGCTGTAACCTCAATATTTGTGTTTGGTTGGCCAAGAACAAAATGGAAGGGCAAAACTCTAAATGAGGGGAGATGATTGATTTGTATAGCTGTATTTTACTGCAAGTAGTTAAATCGTTTTTTAATCGGCATAGAATTCCATACTTCTTGGCAATTTTCTTGATGACATTGTCAATGTGAGCGTTGAACTTTAGCTTGTCATCAATAATCACGCCAAGATATTTAATCTCCCGAACGCGATCAATTGCCTCATCATCAATCGTAACTGAGACATTCTCATTTACTCGATTCTGTGAAATTACCATAAATTTAGTTTTACTTATATTCAATTTCAATTGCTTACATTTCAACCATCTACTTAGAAAACGCAAATCTTCGGTCAAATGGGTAACGGCTTCATTTAAATCTTTAGCTGCAATGAACAACACAGTGTCATCTGCAAACAGATTAATGTCACAAAATCGTAAAACACGTCGCATGTCATTAATATACATAATAAACAAAAGGGGCCCTAATACACTTCCCTGGGGCACACCAAGGTTATTCCCCACGGGACTGGAAACAGAATCATTAAAAACAGTCCTTTGAGTTCTGTCAGACAAATAGCTTTCAAACCATCTGTATGCAGTACTCGAAATTCCAAAGCGCTTTAATGCTTTTAACAACAAGGGCCTAGAAATTGTTTCAAAAGCTCGTTTCAGATCCAAAAAAACAGCAAAAATTGTTTGTTTACTCTCTAAGTTATCTTTCCATTTTGCTAATACTAAATTTAACGCGGTTTCACAAGAATGGCCTTCCCGGTAGCCAGATTGTTCCGAAATCAACAAAGAGTTACTATTCAAATATTGTAACAACTGGCCTTTCACAACAAGCTCTAAATTTTTTTCTAATGTGTGCAACATGTTGATAGGACGAAACTCTTCGGCTTTAATCGTCCCAGCAACCTTTTGAATCGGAACAACCAACGATTCTTTCCACACTTTAGGCACGTGCCCAGTTTGCAATGATTCATTAATAAGGTCCAGTAAAGTGTGACCAATGACATGAAAGCAATCTTGAATAACTCTAGCATTAACATTATCTACTCCAGCCGTTTTTCCTAATGAAAAGCAAATATTTCTAAGCTCATCTATTGTGATCGGGTGAAAAGTTTCAAATCTGCAATTAATTTTAACTGGCTGGTTTAATTCATCAGGTTCATCGACCAATTCAATTGATTGGTTGATCAATGAAACGCTATTGACGAAATAATCATTAAACTTAGATGCAATTGCTTGTTCAGACTGTTCTATTGTGCCTTCAAAAGTTATGGACCGCGGTCTGCAATTGCTAGGTTTCAATAATGATTTCAAAATTTTCCATAACTCTCTGCTGTTGTTTTGATGTTGATCAATTTTCCTCTGTATATATTCACAACGAATTTTTTTAATGGATTGTGAATATTTATTCCGCGCGATTGTGTACTTATTCCAATGATTATCACTATTAGATCTACAAAACTTTTTGTGCAATTTATCCCTCTTACGTTTAAGACGTAAAAGATCCAAATTGTACCAGCTGTTCGAGTTCTTCAAAGAAACAAATTTTTGTTCAACTAGCTTATTTGTACACGTTTTCATGGTATTAGTAAGAACAGCTGCAGACTCATCTAAACTACCGCTCGCGATTGGAAAATCCACGCTTCTCTGAACAAGGTTAGAAACAGCCTGTTTTGAATATTTCCTCCAGCACTTCAATTTCACAAAATCATCGCTATTATTCAAGTTATTCTCAATTACGTTAATACCTACAGTCTCATGATCGGTTATTTTCAAATCAGTATCGACAACTGAACAAACAGAATCAAAGTTAGAATAAACATGATCAATCAAAGTTCTACTGTGCCTGGAAATTCGCGTATATTCATCTACCGTTTGTCTCAAATTGAAAAAGTTAGCCAAATGCTTCAAATGATTCGAATTATTATTATCACGCCAATTTATATTGAAATCACCAGCAATTATATTTAATTTACTCGAATCAAGAAATACCTCAAGCCAGTGTTCTAAAATTTCAATAAAACGCTGGTCACTAGAACTGGGAGAGTGATATAAAACACCATAGTTACCCATCATCATGCCACGTACAAATGTTATGCCCAAGAACCAGTTACCATCAACCATCTCGTTGTGGCGAAGATTGAATTGAACTGATTCTTTGACATAAATAGTTTTTGTTTTCAGTTAGCGGCTCGGTCGCACTTCATTAAACTGGAACGTATTCAGTATCGGTGTCTTCGTATCGCGTTAGGTTGCATGCACTCGACTCACACCATGAGTCTTGAAGTGATGGCTGGCATGTTGCCACTCTCGGATCGGTTTACAGAATTATCACTCCGGCTCCTCACCAGGTGTGAAGTTATGAACCCTCAGCTAATCGAAAACTTTGAGAAGCTCCTTGAGTTGAATCCTCAAACACGCTTCATAACTTTGTACCATATGTACATAACACAGGATGTCAGCCCTTCGCTTAATATTTCCAAATATGTTTGCTTCTCCGACTTCGGAAATTCATTTTGATTTATCCATGAAACAGGAGCTTCGTGGAATCCCAGAGCATCATCGTCCTATGATTGCTCCGGTGATATTTGCTGCAAAGTTTGGTCAAGTTGATTCCAACAAAATTGTTCTTGACTGACGGATCATAGATAGAGGAGTCAGCAGGCTTTGGTATATTTAATGCAATTTATAGCGCCAATCTTTAACTTCAAGGTCCTTGTTCCGTATATGTCGCTGAATTAGTGGCAATATACTTTACGCTAGAAATTATTGAAGTTATTTCAGTTGTTATTCCTATTAACCTCGAGGCGGCCGCGAGTAATCGGTCTTATCCCCTTAACATTAGGTTTAAGATAAATGATGTATATAAATATGAAAACTTGGCACTGTAAAGTTGCCAGTAAAATAATTGTAAAATAAAATCGTTTGAACCTGTACAAATAAATGAACTGAAAAAAAAACTCTTCCTCATTCAGGACAGTCATAAGCAATAAAATGATCGTGTGTATGGCAAAAGTTTTGCCAATATTTCAAGAGATAAACTAGCTGTAGAACGCTATCAGAATGTTTCGAAAATCATGGTATGTGGCGCCGTTTCACGAAAAGGAAAACTTCCTCCTCTTTTTATAGAACCTAACGTAAAAATCAACACTGAATATTACATCGAAAAGAAGAGCCGTCTGCTTTCTCAGGCTTCAACGCTAGATGGGAATACACCATATTTTTTCCAACAGGACTCAGCTCCAACTCACCAGGCAAAGAATTTCATCACAAGCAATGAGTGGCCTGAATCTTCACCGGAACCTACTTGACTACTTTGTTTGGGATTATATGCTTCAACATAAAGGCCAGTGACTTCAACGTCAAGCCGGCCAGTTCAATGCAAGGGAGGAAGTTGGATTTAATGATGATACTGACAAACTCTATATAATTTAAAAGGCAGTCTGAGGCTGCTGACTTCTCGTCTCAATAAATGTCAACGGTGCCGACTGATATTGATCCTGACTGACTGGGGAGCAAGGCAACCACGATCACCTCTAAATCCCGGCGCCGTCTGGTTGTTGTCGTTGTTGTTACTGTTGAGGGAATTTTTCAGAAGCTCTTTGCAGCACGCAGGGGTTAGATGTATGGCGAGCTCAAAGCTATATTTATGGGAAAAATTGTTATAAAGGGCGTTTTACAAAATAATACAACTTACAATTGGTCTTCTCGTACAAATTCAATTATTCTCCTCGTATAAACTTTAATTGGTCTCCTCGTGTAAACTTTAATGTCTCCTCGTGTAAACTTTAATGTGGTATGCAACTAAATTAATCCAGAAAAACTAGCGGAAATAATAATGCCTTGCTGTCAAATGGGTTTCAATAGGCCTGTCAAGAAGTGATGTAGCTAAGTTGCGCACGGTTGGATGAAGTCAGTCGACAGTGGCGAAGGTTACACCCAACATCCCCCGACCCGTAATGCTGGTGCAGCGATTCCGGTAATGCAGCGTTACTCCTCAGCTCCATTGTTGACTGATGTCTGGATATCTAGAACGGCGATCTTCGTCACCGGTCGGCGTAGCACTCCTCCTGTAGTCTTCACCAGGGCTTGCCTGGCCCGTCCGTCGCGTCCCTTCACAACTGAAAAGATGCGTCCTCGTAGCCATCCGTTCCGCCTCGATTCGTCGACAATAACGACCGGGTCTCCATCGTCTGGTTCCTTGGCTTCCTCGAACCATTTGGTACGCTTGCAGATTGTCGGGAGGTATTCCCGTACCCAGCGACGCCAAAACTGGTCAACCAGGCTTCTTGTTAGCTTCCAGTTGGTTCTGAGGCACTCTGGATGTGCAGGAATGGTTTGTGGAGGCTGCGCGGCTCCCTGCGAGTTCAGAAGCAGGAAATGATTGGGTCATCACCATGAGGCACCAAGAGTGAACAACAATTCCAAAGCAACGCCCTTCAAGCACCTTTGAAGGCGTCCAAGGTTCTCCACATCACTATACCCACAGGCTTCTGTGGATGTGTTGAAGGCACTAAAAACATTGGCCATTCCTCCGAAATTCCGCTGAATACTGGCAGGTCCCTAGGCATCACATGTCTCGCCGCCAGTTGACGAGGTGTGGGGGCATTTGCTTCACGATTCACTACCGGCACTTGATTATTCGAAAGCGTTGATGGTTGATTCAGTAGAGGCACTTGCGATACGTTGGCATTCATAATTGGTAACGAGTGGCTAACGGGGTACACGTGAGAGTATTGTTGGGGAGGATTTGAAGGCAATATCAAAGGTACATAGGATTGGTTTACATTCATTGGGTTTCCTGACAAATTGCATTGGCTTACACTAGTATTGGTATATTGCAGGTAGGGGACTGAACCTAACGAAACTATACTTCCTACGCTATTCGTTACCTGATACGGTTGGCTTACGTTCTCCCTTGTGGCGGGGTAACCTCCAAGCTGACCCACTGAACTGATTGTTGACGGTAAACATTGCGTAGGATGGGTGTAGCCCGATGCCAAATTGATTCAATTTTTCTTCGTGGTCGGTGTCGATGAATCCAGCTGGAATGATCCGCCTCCGGCCTGGAAGTCGTATATGTAGCCCGACGTTTGACCCAATACCTGCGACGGATGGCCGTAGTTCGATTCTTTCGAAGAGATACCAGCGGGTGCTGACGATTGGATGATGGTTTTCGGCCCATAACCAGGAGCGAGGGTTGCGGGCGACATCGACGAAAAAGTTGACATAGGCATGGCCATTTGGGTACTCCCAGCAGCAGAAAACTGTGACATCAATTCGGAGTTGGTCGTAGGAATCGTCATTGTGCTAGCTGATGCAATTATTTGCTGATTTGTGCACGCAGTGACCTGATTCAACCGACTCATCCACTCTGCAGTACGGCAGATGTTTTCAGTTTCTCCGCTTGTAGTACCGGCGCCATCACGTGTGTCATTTAAAATGTCGTACTGTGCCTTCAACATCTCCTTCTCCAGTTGCAGTTTCTTCCGTGCGAGCTGATTCGAGTGATCCAGCTCGATTTCCTTAAGCAGATGTGCCTTTTGCTCCTCCAGCAGTTTTAAGTTGAGACGGGTGCGTTCGCTGATCGGGTTACTTCCTCCGATGACATTCCCATTGGAATTATTCTGCGGTATGTTCTCACCTTCCGAGTGGCCGGCGCTAACGCACTGGTTGCACTTCCAGACTTCGTCTATTTTTCCCTCATCGTATCCAGCACATCCGTAGTGGAACCACTTGTTGCACACTTCACACATGACCATATTATCGATAACTAGAAATTAGAAGAAGAATTAGTATCTTCCATTTAATTCCAACTACCTTTGCTTATCTTCGACAGATACGCGTTTTTCGTCTACAATGTGCAGACTTCTTCAGTGTCTCGTACTAATAACTCGACTGGAGTTATTAGTACGAGACACTGAAGAAGTCTGCACATTGTAGACGAAATACGCGTATCTGTCGAAGATAAGCAAAGGTAGTTGGAATTAAATGGAAGATACTAATTCTTCTTCTAATTTCTAGTTACAGGTATTCCACTAAACAGCTCAAACCCTCTAGGATTCATATTATCAATGTTGTTGGACTGGTCGCACAACACACAATCGAATCGGCTGGTCTCTGGCATCCTGTTGCCCTTATTCCAACGTGATAACCTCAATTGTTTGAGTTTTGTTGAGGGAATTTTTCGGAAGCTCTTTGCAGCACGCAGGGGTTAGATGTATGGTGAGCTCAAAGCTATATTTATGGTAACAATTGTTATAAAGGGCGTTTTACAAAATAATACAACTTACAATTGGTCTTCTCGTACAAATTCAATTATTCTCCTCGTATAAACTTTAATTGGTCTCCTCGTGTAAACTTTAATGTCTCCTCGTGTAAACTTTAATGTGGTATGCAACTAAATTAATCCAGAAAAACTAGCGGAAATAATAATGCCTTGCTGTCAAATGGGTTTCAATAGGCCTGTCAAGAAGTAATGTAGCTAAGTTGCGCACGGTTGGATGAAGTCAGTCGACAGTGGCGAAGGTTACACCCAACAGTTACCGTATTTTTGTAACTGCATGTCGCCATCTCATAGATTTTGTTGTGGTTGCTGCTCACAATGTTGGTCTTGTTATTAGATTACATTGCTATTAGCGCTAAGAATAGAACTAAGAATGTAATGTTTAAAGCTTTATTTAATAAGAAACCCTCTGAACTCATGACAATTTCCTTACTATAAATCCGATTTAAATACCACTGAAGAAGTAACACCTGTTTAGATTGGCCTTGGAAAATAATACCCCGTTAGTCATTACCAACTTCGGTTGGAACCATTACGTCGTCAATAAGGATTTTAGTATTAATGTCATTGGGACTATCGCAGAGATCACTCTGACAATTTCGAAGAAGAAAAATGTTGTAGTATTTCAAAAATAAGGATGTATGATTTTTCCATTCTAGTTTCCAAAAATTGGCCTAACACCAATAAGCTGTAGAATTGTTTCGAATTTCGTTGGTTGCTTCATTAGCCTCCTCTCTCACACACCGTTCACGATTTTGCTGCTCAGCACCGTGTTCACATACGGTCGTGATAGGTGCGATAGGAATTTAATCATGACCAAGGTCGACCTCCGACTGCCAGCAGCACAGCTGACAGCCCCTAAGTCATTAGCGACGCTTATCAAAATGAATGGGCAAACATAGGGTCTTGCTTATGGTGACCATTCTGCTTATATGTAGAAGGAAGGAAACACCAAAACATAAACAAAAACTTTTGCCTTTTGTTTCGACTTCTGATCTTATGAAATACATTTTGAAACAAGCTCGGGGAGATTTCGCATCAGAAAAGCAGCATCCACAAAACATTTGAATTTATTCAAAACCCAACAAATGTACTGTTCTGGCTAAGGAAACCGGTCCAAGTTAAGAGTAGAAACCAGATTGCCTCAAATAAAAAAAAAGACCATCTCATCTTCTCACAAATAAATACCCGTTTCCCATGCCGGCGAATTCAGCTTCTAATTTAGTTTCAAAACGCGATTGAAATCGAAATCTTTCCATTATAATATATCTCAAAGAGACCAGTATTCCTCCTATCTGCCTTTACCATTAGTCCAATTACGTCATCTGATTGTGTCCCGCTCCTGGCCAAGCTTTCATCTGTTCACATTGCAATTCCTCGACGGAAGATGTTAACCATTTATGAATACTAAAATCATCGCATTATTTTACTTGCCGTTTTAAATCAAATGGGTAACGATTTTGTAACATGATCACGTTTTCAAGTTAACTAATCTTAACTCACAGTCACAGACTGATGCCAGTCCGGTTCGTGATTGTGCTGGAACTTCTTGCTCCCGGTCGCCCGGTGGCAGGCAGGCGTGAGAATCTTCGGCATGTGATGCCCACGCATCACACGTCCGCCGTCGCCACGTTATTGTCAGTGTCACACCGATGCCGGTGCCAGTGGGACGGATGGATGAATGGCTGAATGGATAGCTAGTCCATTAGATCAGATTGTCGTGTATGTAAATTGCAAATCGCACGTAGTAGAAGGAGCAGGAACATCTGTAGAATTCATATGAAAAGCGCAATAACAATGTGTGAATGGAGCCGTTCGAAGCGGATTTGAAATGACGGAACATCAATTGTATTGCCCATAAGGTTTAAATTTTTATATTTAATATGACAATAAATGGTCGCCCATCAACAGTTTCCTAAGAGTTCCATTCATTAGAGAAGTGTTTAATAATAACTTTATAAAGCCTGTCCACGTGAAATTTCGGACACCAAAATAATAGCAGCAAATTGAAATTTACTCGTAATTCAACCAAACCGATTGTTTATTTCACAATAATGTACACCGTGTCCAATATATTCTCATACAAAATAAAATTCTATTTATTTCAAATCGATAATTCAGATTTTATTGATAACTTTACCAATTATATTGCAATTTAATACTGATCAAATACAGCATATGTTTTGGAATAACACCGCCTTTAACCTTCTTGACCAGCTCCAGACGTTTTTTGAAACCATCACAGGCGTGCCGCACGACTTCCATCGGCATTTCGAATTGGTTCATATGAGACGCCTTGTGGTTATCTACCTTCGCCAGCATGTATGACCATACGAAATAATCCAAAGGATTCAGATCTGGTGAACTGGGAGGCCATTCATTCTTGTCAAAAAAGTCGGTCAAATTTTCTCGGCACCAGCCCTGAACGAGATTTGCAGTATGCAATGGTGCTTCGTCCTGCTGCAACACATAGTGATCATCTCCAAACACTTCTTGTACATTTGGCTTGACAACTTTCTCCAAAATTTCCGTTTTATAATATACGGCATTCACATCAACGCCTTTTTCGATGAAAACAAGTAATAATTTGCCTCGCTTGCAAATTCCTCCCCAAATCATCACTGACGCAGCACTTTTGAACCATGGAATATTCCTATCACTCTCTGGAACAGTTCTCGGAAAGAGAGAGTCCACAATCAGTCGTTCTGGACATTGTGGGATTGTTGCAAGATGAATAAATTCTTCCCCACCGTGCCGCGACAAAAGCAGACTTGCTCTTTCGAGTCGTTTCTGCTTGGAAGGTTCCGAAACTCCGTAAACCTTACGTTTTTTGAAAGCTTGGGATCCAAGATTATGTTGCAACATATTTTGCATTGACGATGTCGAAACATTCAGATCTGCGGCCATTTTACGTACAGAGCGCTGTGATTTTCATCTAATCCGTTCCCTGACCACTTTAACAACTCGTGCAGTCTGCCCCGTACGAGTACGACCGGATCTCTTCCGGTCATCCAACGCGCAAATGTCACGGTACCTTCGGATGGTTCGGCACTGCCGAGATACCCGCTGCATTACTCCGAGGTTTTTCAAATTTCTGAAAATAGCGCCCGGGCGCTCACCTTTCAAAAACTTCTTTAATCACCACAGCACGAAACTCCTTCACTGCTGGTAAAAAACACCGAATGAAAACAATCGGACATAACCTTAAAGCGTTTGTAGAAACATAGTGCAAAACTACACCAACACATACGTGAAGCACGTTGATTAATTGCACGACACCAATGCAAGGAAAAATTGTATGAGAATATATTGGACACGGTGTATTAGCACTACAGAGAGCCAGATCGAAGACTTCCTCTCTTACTGAACTTACAAAGGTTCGTTCACATCCTTTTCAACAAAAATCTATGTAATTGCTTATTATATATTCTATAAAGCATTCACCTCTATTATTTACATAAGTACTATTCCATACTGATTATCAAAAGGTAAGCATGAATTTCATTAGATGAACTCCGAATATCTAGTGATGATTATTTTTATTATTAAGTGATTTCAAATCCCAATACGAACATGGAACAACCAGGGCTGTTATCATCGTTCCATAAGAATAGATCCATAGATGTGCAAGAATACCCGGGACTGAGCTGCCCTTACATTTGCGACGGGTAATTGATATTCATTGTGGTAATACAACATCATTTTTCATATTTCTGAAACTCGTATTGAAAATGAACCTGTTTACATAAAAAAAAAATTGTAACGTTCATTCGTCTGGTTATGTTTTCGCCACGAATTATCATTTGAATTTTGCATGAAACATATAACTAGTCAATGCTATGTTGCCTGAATATCCACGCTTTGAAACTTAAGGAGTATGACTTTTATCATAACTGTTCTCAACACCCTACTGTTAAACGTCCACGGCTCTGAAACCAATACAACGTTTAGTTTGCTTTGAGTGAACTTCTTGTAAAGGACAGCCGCTGCTCCTTTCGCATGATATAAAGGGCGATACGGTCAAAATTTGGTCAATATCAACTTGACGTATTTCTTTAAATTTTGCATTTAAAACCTGAACAATTCCTCGTTTTGAAGGTGTGTGTGTGTAGAATGTTGCTCCCATTTGATTTTGGAATTCACTCTTCAGTTGTCAAAATGCCGTCCAAGCAAGAAGAGCAGCGTATCAAAATTTTGCTCGCGCATCGCGAAAATTCGAGCTACTCGCACGCAAAGTTGCAAAATCGCTAAAAGTTGCCAAATCAACCGTTACAAATGTAATTAAAGTGTTTGGGGAACGTTTGTCGACAGCCAGGAAGTCTGGATCGGGGAACGAAAACTGGAAGCCGCTGAGACGACAAAGAGAGCTGGTCAGTTTCAAGCGAAACCCTAACCTATCTCTCCGAGATGCCGCAAATAAGCTGGGTGTATCGTCTACAACCGTGCATCGAGCCAAAAAACGAGCCGGACTATCGACTTACAAGAAGGTAGTTCCATAAGACCTGAAGGAGTATCGTTCTGGACGTTTAACCCGGACAGACACAACGAGAAGCAGTGATGAAGTAGCGGAACGTGAAGAGGGGCTCTCGACGATAGAAGTGTGAGAAAGAGTAAAGCGGAAGAGGTAGGAGACAAAGCGGTAGAAATTTACGTGAAAGAGTGTTTGAATAAACGTCTGCTGCCTTTCCTGAAGAAACACGGTTGTTCCGTACTGTTTTGGCCGGATTTGGCATCTTGCCATTACGGTAAAGGCCGCGGAGTGGCACGCCGCCAACAACGTTCAGGTGGTTCCCAAGGACAAGAACCCTACCAACACGCCAGAGCTCCGCCCAATTGAGAAATACTGGGCTATTGTCAAGCGGAACCCAAAGAAGCACCAAAAACTGCTAGGACGAGCAGCAGTTCAAGGCAAACTGGCTTTCTGCGGCAAAGAAGGTGGACAAGGTGGCTGTACAAAATCTGATGGCAGGGGTCAAGCGGCAAGGCTCCGGCAATTCGACGTCTGGAAAGCGGAAGCCTAATCTGAATATTTTTCCTGAATTTTATACTAATTGAACTTGAAAAAGAAATTTAATTTGATTTTTTAAATAAACGATTTCACCGATTTGCACGCGTTTTCCTTGACCAAATTTTGATCGTATCACCCTTTAAATTGAAGTGACCAAGATGAGTGAGATTTTCGGGAATCAATGTCTCGAAATTCTAAATTAATCCAAGAAACATCACAAAATATCTTCTGACACCACCCAACACCCACTGTGAGGAAAACAGGTACACACCAACAGTTCCGCTACTTGTCACCAGCCATCGCAGGGCATCAGGAGTGGGTGGCCATCTAGGGTGGCGTAAAGGGGGCCATGATGGGGCGAAATGGGAAGATAAAAAAAAACGCCATCGTTGATCGGCCACGAAGTCTGCAGCACGCTCGCAACAAAGACGTAAAATTGAAACTGAAAGTAAAACGAGATAGATAAGAAAGTAAAGTGGAGAAGTGGATAAAGTGAAGTGGAGAAGGAGACCAAGATAGAGCATCCAGGACCCCTGAGTTTGCCTTTGGTTTGGCCTGAGCTGGTCAAGCTTCCGAACGAACGTTCCGGTTGCCCCAAACTAACGCCCCCGTCCGTTAGAGTCAGGCTGTCGTGAGAGTCCTAGTAGCTTCGACTAGTGGCGTCTAAAGCCTTGGGTCGAAGACGTGGCCATTTTGAATGCCAATTCGAGCCGACGCGAACGCCATTGCGATTGGAATCCGCCAGACCTGAAGGAGTATCGTTCTGGACGTTTAACCCGGACAGACACAACGAGAAGCAGTGATGAAGTAGCGGAACGTGAAGAGGGGCCTCGACGATAGAAGTGTGAGAAAGAGTAAAGGAAGAGGTAGGAGATAAAGGGTGATACGGTCAAAATTTGGTCAAGGGAAAACGCGTGTAAATCGGTGAAATCGTTTATTTAAAAATCAAATTAAATTTCTTTTTCAAGTTCAATTAGTATAAAGTTCAGGAAAAATATTCAGTTAGGCTTCCGCTTTTCCAAATCCGGAATTGCCGGGCCTTACGTTTGACCCTGCCATCAGATTTTGTACAGCCACCTTGTCCACCTTCTTCGCCGCAGAAAGCCAGTTTGCCTTGAACTGCTGCTCGTCCTTAGCAGTTTTTTTGGTCTTCTTTAGGTTCCGCTTGACAATAGCCCAGTATTTCTCAATTGGGCGGAGCTCTGGCGTGTTGGGAGGGTTCTTGTCCTTGGGAACCACCTGCACGTTGTTGGCGGCGTACCACTCCATGGCCTTTTTACCGTAATGGCAAGATGCCAAATCCGGCCAAAACAGTACGGAACAACCGTGTTTCTTCAGGAAAGGCAGCAGACGTTTATTCAAACACTCTTTCACGTAAATTTCTTGGTTGACAGTCCCGGAAGCTATGAAAATGCTGCTTTTCAAGCCACAGGTACAGATGGCTTGCCAAACCAGATATTTCTTTGCGAACTTTGACAGTTTCGTGTGCTTGAAAATATCTGCTACCTTTCCCTTCCTTTTGCCGTATAAAACTCCTGTCCCGGAAGCTGCTTGTAGTCGGCTTTGACGTAGGTTTCGTCGTCCATTACCACGCAGTCAAACTTCGTCAGCATCGTCGTGTACAGCCTCCGGGATCGCGCTTGGCTGTCGTATTTTGTTTATCATCGCGATTTGGAGTCACTACCTTCTTGTAAGTCGATAGTCCGGCTCGTTTTTTGCCTGATGCACGGTTGTAGACGATACACCCAGTTTATTTGCGGCATCTCGGAGAGATAGGTTAGGGTTTCGCTTGAAACTACCGGCAACTCTCTTTGTCGTCTCAGCGGCTTCCGGTTTTCGATTTCCCCGATCCAGACTTCCTGGCTGTCGACAAACGTTCCTCAAACACTTTAATTACATTTGTAACGGTTGATTTGGCAACTTTTAGCGATTTTGCCAACTTTGCGTGCGAGTAGCTCGGATTTTCGCGATGCGCGAGCAAAATTTTGATACGCTGCTCTTCTTGCTTGGACGGCATTTTGACAACTGAAGAGTGAATTCCAAAATCAAAATAGGAGCAACATTCTACACACACACACACCTTCAAAATGAGGGGTGTTCAGGTTTTTTAAATGCAAAATTGAAAGAAATACGTCAAGTTGATATTGACCAAATTTTGACCGTATCGCCCTTTAGGAAGTAAGAAAGTGGGAGAAGCCAGTACCGGTGTGCAAGTTTAAAAATAAAGTGGGTGAATGTTCAGTATTTAGCATTGTAGTGTATTCTTGGAGGCGATAGTGAAGCGCACACGCCGACCCTGAGGCGATTGAAAGAGGGGGGTCTCATTGGTGCTGGACAGGGATCGCCCCCTTGGTTACAATTTATTCGAATGAATTTGATTGGTTCAGTGTGATTTGATTAGTGGTGTTTTAGGGTTGCTGGTATTTGTGACATCAATATTTTTTGTTGGTTGTTATTGATGATTCTAGCTGTATTTATTTTATTGTTGTACATTATTACGACTCTGTAAAGCATCGTTTTCACGGGGTGCTTTAACCCTCCAGATCACCCAAATTTTTAATGTATTTTTCTTTGTATTTGTTTTGTAAATCAAAGTTTGTTTTATCAGCACGGAAAAAAATCCGTGCCCGGATCCGTGAACTGCAGTCATGAATTCAAGAACAAACAAAAATACACCGTGATCTGAATCACGTAAACGGGACTAGTTCAAGTTTTTGGGTAGAAAACGTGAACCAGTTCACGGTCCGTTTTCATTTTCGTGAACGCTTTTGTTTCTGTGAGTAGTAACAGTACTTGTATTACATTGGATGGTAGAAGAGTTTTTGGCATTCCGTCTTAGGTCTCAATATGTTTCTAGATCCTGGAGATTGTTAAATTAGGGGCCTGTTCATAAACCACGGCGACTTATTTTTGAAAATCTCAGAACCCCCTCCTCCTCGAAGGTTTTTCTCCATACATTTTTTTTACATTTTTGTATGGAGTGTAGACTTAGATCAACACTCCGCACCCCCCCCCACTCCCTAGAAAAGTCTACGTGATTTATGAATAGCCTCTTACGGGTGATGAAACATGCATCAGCGGATCGAACCACGAGGTAATCCTGCTGAAAACGATCAATGACGCTCAACACCCCAAAACTTATGAGCTCCACAGCACGATGTTCTACTCTCTGTTCGATTTATGTTCAACCACCTTGCCCATAAGCCATTTAATGATCACTTGGCATCCGAGATCAGCGTCCATAAGTTTTTGCTTCGAATCATTCCCAAAGGTTTCTTTGTTCACGTTCGACTCAGCCACACAAAATAACAGCATACAACAGGTTCGAAAGACCAATTTTATATGTTCAGAGTAGCCTCAGAAAACGGGGAGTTCAGAGCAGTCAAACAGACTTAATAGCGGAAACGCGGACTACACAGAAATGATCGTAGCATGCGGCGGTCAAAAGCCAATTATGCAGTCCGAGTCTCCTCATCAAATTACTCTCATTCTCTACAGGCTACACGTAAACAAAACAATAAATGATAAGGAGAAACTGATAACGAGAAACTCTACACAAGTTATGTTTCGAATCCGGAATAATAAAATCATCTGTTTCTCGGTAACGGATTGACGTACAAGTAATTTTAATAGATCAAAACAAAAGTAATTCACTGTACTTAATGAAAAGCATATCAACACAAATCATTTCTCTTCGTTTCTAATGAAAATTTGCATCAAACGCTGCTCACCTCCGGAGTCAACTTCCTTGGCACATTTGTTCCACATTTTAGTCATCTGAGTCGAGTCCCGAGCCGTTTTTCAACTTTTCTTAAGTTTCCGCTTTATTATTGCCCAAAATCTCTTGATGGGCCAGAGCTGCGGGCAGTTGGGTGGATTGATGTTTTTATCGATGAAATCTACGTTATTATCGCGATACCAGTGGACGACTTCCCAGCTGTAGTGGAAACTCGCCAAATCTGGCCAAAACTTCATGGGACCTTTATGGGCTTTAATGAAAGGTAGTACGCGGTTTTTGAGGCATTTTTCCTTGTACAGCTTCGAGTCCATCGTCTTATTCGTCACGAACACTTTGGTCTTTGCTCCGCAACTGCCTATCCTTTGCAAAATCATCAGTTTTTTTGAAAATTTGTCCATAAAAGCAAACTTAAACTTCGCAGGAACATCTCCTCGTGCCGTCGCCATGTAGAATTTTTGGCCAGGAAGCTGTCCGGAATCCATTTTGACGTAGATTTCATCGTCGATGAGCAGGCATCCTAAGTACTTCGTCAAAACCTGCTGGTACATTTTCCGAGCTCGAGTTTTGGTGACAAAACTTTATTAATTTTTGTAAAAAATTTAGACTTTATATCAAAAATTAGAGGAGATTATAGTATTTTTTCGTTTTCGAGATTTATTTTTTACAGTTATCAAGTTTTGGGTTTTTGCGTCATACCCATATGCGACTAACCTTTCTACCATATTTTGGAGACAATATCTCAAAAACATATTAATGTCGTAAAACAAATATATAAACATATTTATGCCTTGAATATAAAGTGATAGTAACAGAAGCGTCAAAATTATTTATCTGATTTTTTTTCAAAATCTGTTCTATTTAACAGTATAAATTAAAAGCTCTGTATTCAATACCTTAGCTCAACTTAATGGTTGTAGTTTCATTTAATATTTGCTTGCTTTTTCATTATTGTGTAAGGACGCGAGTGAGGTTGGGAAGATTGTTACCATCACTTTAAATTTCAATTTACGAGGATTTTATAATGCAACAAGACGTAGGTTGGGTTTTCGGTAAGTGAACGGTTGGAAGTGCATTGACTTACTGTAGCTGCTTTTTATATAGTCAAGTAATTTAATTTTTATAGTGTAAAATTCCATGTAAATTATTCAAGTTGAAATTTGTATATATAGCAATTGGGTCTTTCATGATGTCCTTCTATATGAGAAGAGTGAGACCTTGTAAAAACCAGCACAGTATATGCAGTTAAGTTCTTGGTCCATTCATATTGGATCAGTCTATAAAAGCAAATGAGTGCTATACGAACAACATGCAGTGGAAAATGCGTTGGAAAGTAGTATTTCTTGATTTTATGATACAGTCTCTATATATGCTTTTACGGTAAGTTATTTGAATTGTATTTTTTGTGTGAGATTTTTCCTCATTTTTTTGCCCACAACTATTTTATAAGGAACAGTAGATTTTTGCAATATTCCAGTACATCTACTAGTGCAAATAAAAACAAAAACAAATGTGTTAATTGAATCTAAAGTTTAGTATAGCCGTGACATTTTCTTTTTGTCTTAACTTTTTATAAATCATTTATGCTAAAAATTTCTACTGTTCCTTTAACAACTATATAACGGGAATTCTCTAGCGGGGTAGCCTAAAGCAGTCGAAGGATTTGTTGACTGGACAAGGGTTCGTGAGTCGACAGTCCCTTGTCTTGAAGACCCAGCCTCCCTTCGAAGTCCTTATGCTCTCTCAGAACAACCTGCTGAGAATAGTCCTGCAGCCATAGGTAATCCTTGCACTGATGGTGGGTTCTTATTACACATCACATACATCACATCACATACCCATATGCGACTAACCTATCCTATGTCTCCATTGATTTATGGAGACCGTAACATAGTCACATCATCTACACTTATTTCAATTTCGAATTTTAGACTACCATTGATTTCCCAAAGACTTTAATCAAATTTATAAATTGCTATTGGGTATCATCAATTGTCACAGGGTTACGTAGAATTATAATAAGACCCGGCTAAAACTCTTTTTAATAATGAAATATAATCTAATTGTAATGAAACTGCATAGGATATCCAAATAAGTTTTAGGAAACTAGATTCAAGGAATGCATCTTTCACGGAAAATACGATACCCCATGTCGATTTCCATTTGGACTTTGATTAGACAATCTCATGGTTTTCGATCTATTATGTGTGTAGTTTGAAGTGAAATTCGGTTATTGGTTGAGGTTTTTAGATATTTTTATAATTATAGACATAAAACTCTCAC
This sequence comes from Aedes japonicus, assembly GCA_034211315.2. Taxonomy (NCBI): domain Eukaryota; kingdom Metazoa; phylum Arthropoda; class Insecta; order Diptera; family Culicidae; genus Aedes; species Aedes japonicus. The sequence goes on from JASCZW010001295.1 coordinate 205,893, forward strand.
AGTTAACAGTATGTGTTGCTTCCGAGAAGGAAAATCGTTTGACAGTTATATAATTTTTATTTTACGGCCTAGAACTGTTAAATAACTGAGTTCTGGAAATCTGCTTCACATGATTATAACGGATTTTGAATTTTCATTCCATTGCTCTTTAATCGGGAAAAAGACCAATTTTTACTTTGGAATTGGTCTTGGAAAGCAGTTGAAAGCAAACTTGCTTTAGCAGCATTCCATTTTAAGACTCCTCCCGAAGTATCACACAAAACGTTTACCGTGACATGTGGCGAAAAAGTTCCACTCTGCATCAATATCAAACTCTCTTTTTATGTGACACAAATGGAAGGCTGTCATATTATTTCTATACTGACTGCCTGATCAATTAGAAACAAAGAGAATTTTCTTAAGGCCCGATAGTTAACTTATGATGAAATTTACAGAACTAACTACTACTAAAAGAACATTTTTTTTCCGATTAAATAACTCCTGGATTTATTACGCAGGGATATTAAAAAATCCCTTTAAAGAAAAATAATTAACAATTTTAGTCTTTGTCACATGTTGATCACCTTTCTATATGTTATTTCTTAATTTTTAAGATGTTTTATGAATTCATGTTTTTTTTGTGTGATATAATTTGACCAATGTTTTTTTTTTCATTATGACCCACAGTGCAGTCCATGTTTATGTTGTACCATCGCTTTGCGATCATCTCTGTTGTACGTTATGTTGCTTTCTGTTGTGTGTTGCATGCAATTGTGTGTCTGGCTTCGTTCTACTCACGTTTAGTGTTGTCCCGCTGTTTGATAACCAACAAATCCGTATGCTTCCTTAGTTCGTTTTATGCTAGCGGACACAGTACTGTAATGTAATAGCAATGACGTCTATATAAGGTCTGGCGCAGTAGCCACAGCAATATTAGTGAAATGAGCAAAACTCGCTCATGACACTAATACTACTGCACTCCTTGCGCACGCTACACAAAAGCTCGCAAAGTGCTACGTCATACTATTTATTTTGATTCGTTCGCTCCGTGATTGTTTACTCTCTCGCTACTCGATTGCCAAGTCTCAGCGTTTCAAAGTTTGTGTGGCAAAAATTCAATTACCTCAGTTAAATTCACTATAAATAATCTATATTATAGGGAAAAAATGCTTCTGCTCAATAAATGGCATTTGTATCATGACTACTTCCACAACTCAGCATTTATAATAAACGTTTGAACCGATTTTTTTAATCTAAACCTATGCCCGCCAACAGAAAGTTCAATAGTGTTACGTCATCACTCGTCGGCTCAGCAATGATAACATTATTTTTGCTTCCAATACAAGCAAGCAGTGCGTTATATAGACCTTATATAGACGTCATTGATGTAATAGGGGTTAGGTTTTATGTATGTGTTATACATGTTCCGTTTAATTCAATGTTCGTGTTTAATTTTAAACTAACTAAACGTACTTTGTGTAGTTCTTCGTGGTATGGCTTTTTATAAGATAAAGGAACTTAAAGATGAACTAAGTTTCACCAACTTTCCTATGCCTACATGCACTCCTAACTAGTAAACTTTGTCCTGCTTTCAATGATTTTTTGTTCTATTGTCTACCTGATGGCAGTCGTTGGTAAGCTGACGGCTGTCATCTTTATTGCGCATGCCGTTTGCGACTACGTGTGACCGGGGGTGATGCGCCCAGTGCTGCCAGTCTGCCAGTCTGTCGGTTCGTCACGTCCGTGATACTAGTGAAATGTGCATTTGCCAAATAAAGTCCTTGAAGAACGTGTTTTACAACAAATGAAAAGTTCTCAGAAAAATCACCTATTATTAAACATTCCATCGCCTTCAAGTTAATTTTTACATCTTCCATTGTACCTCTAAGAAGGTATATTTCAAACCTGGATCTAGGTATAATTATAGAATGTGCCTAGGTCACTATAACCCATGAAAAACACAACATTAAAGGCTAGAGAATAATAATCTGCCTAGGTAGTCATTGACATGTTGAAGTATTCATAACCAAGCATTATAGCTGAAGTAGAATAAATGCATGAATACATCATTATTATGTATGTCGCTATCGTCTTTTGGTGTGCATGCACCATTTTTGCATTTGGGGTGTCGTATTGCACGTGAAAGATGCGTCTCCAAAATTCAATTACTTTATACTCAATTTGATACCCTATGCATCTATATTTACAATTCTACGAATCCCTGTGACAGTTTATGTTACCAAACAGCAATCTATAAATTTGAATAAAGTCTTTGCAAAATCCATGGTAGTCGAGAATCCGAAATTGAAATAAGTGTAGATAATATAACTATGGTACGGTCACCACAAATCAATGGAGACATAGGATAGGTTAGTCGCATATGGGTATGGCACAAAAACTCAAAACATGATAACTTCAAAAACTGTGATTTATTTTTTGAAACAGTCCAAATCTTTAAGAAAAAGTATAAAAACGTATAGCGCCCTCTAGTTAGACACCATGGGAATCGCAAAATACAAACACAATCAGTTTTTTTCAATACAAAATTTCAATTTGTCAGTGAAGTTATATATTTTCCTTTAAAGAATGCTAAATTTTCTTTTATTAAGTGTCCTAACATTTGAAATTGGTTCAGTGATTCAATAGTTATTATTCCTTAAAAATAGTCATTTGCGGGAAAACTGAAAAAACGATTTTTGAGCCACCCTAATATGGAAATGATCACCGTAATGCAAAAATAAAATAAAATATGTGTCTATTGATATTGTCCCGGGAAGACCGTAAAGTAGGTGAAGACTCTACAAGGCTGAGCTGCAAGCAACCCGGTGGGTCCTCGTGTCGCGGATATGATGAACAGCTACTGAATACACGAATCAGTAGCCCTGGACGAGCGGCGGGGAATGTTTAGGATATGGGGGGACTGAGCAGTTGTTGGACTCTGTTGAGTTTCTTCCAAAAACCCACAAATATCCGAAAGCGGCCCTGACAAACCCGCTTTTAAAAATAAGGGTAAAAGTCCAAGCGTTCACCCATTTGGACGTCTGTTCTCCATGTTAGGGGCGGCTCAAAACAGCGTCTTTTCTCGATGTAAGGAGCAGCTGAGTCACCGTCTTGTTAGTGCGCCCAGGACTCTAAATACAAAAGTCGAAAGTCCTGGTGGTGCTTGGGACTGTTAAACAGTAGCATCACTATGCTCCTCCTGCGTGAAAGTGGGGTAGGTTGTGGGCCTTGCGAGCCGATACCATTAAAAAGGAATTGCAACGAATAATACACAAGGAAAAAATTTGAATCGGAACAACCGGCATGGACATAGGCTACAAAAACGGACTAACGTTTGGAAGCTCGGGACGGGGAACTGACGATCTCTCTATTTCCTTGGAAGTACTCGCGTGCTTTCTGACGAATTGAAGAACCGCAAGTTCGACATCGTAGCGCTGCAGGTGTGCTGGAAAGGATCCACGGTGCGCACGTTTCGGGAAGGTCATACCATCTACCAGAGCTGCGGCAATACACACGAGCTGGGAACAGCTTTCATCGTGATGGGTGAGATGCAGGAGCGGCTGATCGGATGGTGGCCGATCAACCCCCGAATGTGCAGGTTGAGGATCAAGAACCGGTTCTTCAACATTAGCATCATTAATGTGCATAGCTCTCACCTCGGAAGCACCGATGACGACAAAGATGAATTCTACGCGCAGCTGGAGCGTGAATACGACCACTGCCCAAACCATGATATCAAAATCATCATCGTGGATTTCAACGCTAAGGTTGGCCAGAAGGAGGAGTTTAAACAGGTGATTGGAAAGTTCAGCGCACACCAGCTGACCAACGAAAACGGCCTTCGACTTGTCAACTTTGCCGCCTCCAAAAACATGGCCGTACGTAGTACCTTCTTCCAGCACAGCCTCCCACATCGGTACACCTGGAGGTCACCGAAATCTCAGAAATCACCGACTTCAGAACCTACCGAGGCGCTAACATCATCTCGGACCACTACCTAGTGGTGGTTAATATGCGCCCAAAACTCTCCGTTGTGAACAACTTTCGGTACCGGCGCCCGCCACAGTACAATCTCGCGCAACTGAAGCAACCTGACGTCGCCGCAAGCTACGCACAATCACTCAAAACTGCGCTGCCGGAAGAGGGCCAGCTCGACGAAACCCCTCTCGAGGACTGTTGGAACACCGTGAAAACAGCTATCAGCAGCGGAACGGAGAACGTCTTAGGTTATGTGGAACGAAGCCGACAGACCGAGTGGTTTGACGAGGAATGTCAGCAGGTGTTGAATGAGAAGAACGCAGCGCGGGCACTTATGCTGCGTCAAGTGTGGAACGATACAGACAGAACCGGCCCAACTCTTCCGGGAGAAAAAGCGCCGCCAGAAGGAGGAGGAGTGTGAGGAACTAGAACAGCTGCACCGCTCACATGAAAGGTGAAAGTTCTACCAGAAACTCAACGCATCCCGCAGATGCTTCGTGCCGCGAGCTGAAATGTGTCGAGATAAGGATGGGAGAATCCTGACGGAAGATCGTGAGGTGACTGAAAGGTGGAAGCAGCACTTGGATGAACATCTGAATGGAGTACAGGAAGAAGACCAAGACAGCCATGGAAGAGACGTAGTCGATGCAGTAAGTGACGGAGATGTGCCACCCCCGACGATAAGTGAAGTTAAGGATGCCATCAAGCAGCTGAATAACAACAAATCGGTTGGAAGGGATGGAATCGGAGCAGAACTTATCAAGATGGGCCCGGACGAGTTGGCAAATTGCCTGCATCGACTGATAGTCAGGATTTGGGATACCAAACAGCTACCGGAGGAGTGGAAGGATGAGGTTATCTGCCCAATCTATAAGAAAGGCCACAAGCTGGACTGTGAAAACTATCGTGCGATCACTGTCCTTAATGCCGCCTATAAAGTATTATCCCAAATCATGTTCTAGGGACTGTCGCCATTAGCAAATAGATTTGTGGGATGTTATCAGGCCGGCTTCATCGAAGGACGGTCTACAACGGACCAAATCTTCACTTTGCGGCAGATCCTCCAAAAGTGCCGTAAATATAGAGTCTCAACGCATCATCTATTCATCGACTTCAAAGCCGCATATGATACAATTAACCGATATGAGCTATGGAAGATCATGGACGAGAACAGCTTTCCGGGAAAGCTGAGCCGACTTATCAAGGATACGATGAATGGAACCCAGTGCTGTGTGAGGATATCGGGTGGATTATCCTGTTCATTCGAATCCCGCAGAACATTTGAGGCGGTGGCAGAGCAGTACACCAGACTAAAGCGCGAAGCAGAGAAGATTGGGTTGCAGATAAATACGTCCAAAACGAAGTATATGCTGCCAGACGGAACCGTGCACGGCAGGACCCGACTGGGCAGCAGTGTAACGATCGACAGCGATGAGTTCGAGGTAGTCGATGAATTTGTATATCTCGGCTCACTGGTTACTGCGGACAACGATAACAGCCGTGAGATCCGGAGGCGGATTATCAGTGGAAGTCGTGCCTACTAAAGGGTGTATTCAATAAAAATGGCACACACATATATACTCATCAAAATTAAACTGATTATCTGATTTTCTTGAAATTTTCAGGAAATGAAGAACTACTAATGAGTTTTGATTTACAACATTTGTTTTATTTAATTTCGTCTCCCATTCCGAAAGCCCGCACCTTCCTTTTCACTCCACCCATCAAATTTTGTACAACCGATTTTCCCAGTGTTTTTGTTGTTTTTACCCAAATTCTTCATTCTACCAAACATCGGTGTGATTAGAGCTTGTTCAGATTTGAGAAGCTATTCAGCTGTTTCTTCTAGAATAGCTGAATAGCTTCTATAAATTTGTTTGAACAAGCTCTAATTAAACACCGATGTTTGTTGGGTAGCTCTGTTTTTATAGTTTTGGGATGTTTGCGAAGTTCCGTTTTCATAATTGCCCAGAATTTTTCAATTGGACGAAGTTCCGGTGAAATTGGTGGGTTCATATCCTTTGGCACAAAATTGACTCCGTTGGCTCGGTACCACTCCAATACGTTTCGAGCGTAGTGGCAGGATGCTAGATCAGGCCAAAACAGAGTTGATCCTTTGTGCTTCTTAATGAATGGCAAGAGACGCTTCTTAAGGCACTCTTCCGTGTAAATCGCACCGTTTATTGTTCCGGAAGTGATGAAGGGAGCACTTATTTCACCACATCCGCAAATCGCCTGCCAGATTAGAAACTTCTTTCCAAATTTTGATAGTTTCTTCTTTGGAACATCCTCCGGAACATCGAACTTCGACTTGGCAACGAAATATTCTTGCCCAGGAAGTTGACGGATGTCGGCCTTGACGTATGTTTCGCCATCCATCACGATGCAACCGGATTTGGTGAGCAGCTTCGTGTAATGTTTCCGGGCGCGGGTTTTCGCAGTGATGTTTTGTTTTTCATTCCGGTTTGGGGCTTTTTGCACTTTGTAAACATGTAACCCAGCACGCTTCATGGTTTTCTGCACAAAACCGACTGACACCTTAGACTTTTTAGCGACATCTCGAATTGACATGTTTGGACGGTTCTTGAATTGTTGTACGACTTTCCTGGCCATTTTACTGTCCATTGGACCACTTTTACGACCACTCACTTCCTTCCTTTGGACACTCAGACGCTCCTTGAAGGTTCTTATTACACGAGACACAGTTGTATTTGCAATTCCAAGCCTTTTAGCAATCCACCGGTGGGACGCCCCTGGATTTTGATTGTGAGTGCACAAAATTTTCTCACGGACAATTTCTTGTTTCGACGACATGACTGGAACTACTGAATGTATAACTATGAAACTTGGCAGATGTAAATAATACACTATGGATAAGATCTACTCAAATTTCAAGATTACTCATACGATTACTCATATGATTCAAAAGTTACAGAAGATGTGTGCCATTTTTATCGAATACTCCCTTTATGGGCTCCACAAGCAACTACGGTCAAACAGACTTAGCTCCCGTACCAAGTGCATCCTATACAAAACGCTAATAAAACCGGTTGTTCTCTATGGGCATGAGACGTGACAAAGCTTGAAGAGGACCTGCGAGTACTCGGAGTTTTTGAGCGACGAGTGTTAAGAACCATATTTGGTGGAGTACAGGAGGACGGACTATGGAGGCGAGGATGAACCATGAGCTCGCGCAACTCGCCGATGAACCCAGTATTTATAAGGTAGCAAAAGCAGGAAGGGTACACTGGGCAGGACATGTTGTGAGAATGCCGGGCAACTATCCTGCAAAAATGGTATTCGACGGGAATCCGGGTGGTACAAGACGACGTGGGGTTCAACGAGCAAGATGGTCAGACCAGGGAGTGCAAGACCTAGGTGGTACAATGTGCCCAAGGGATTGGAGAGGAGCAGCCACGAATCGGGCATTATGGAGGGACATTGTGTATCAGGCTATGTTATAGTATTGTGACGTTATGCCATGTAAATAAAATAATGTGTCCATTATTTTGTGATAAGGAACAAAACTACCAATTTTCACGAAAGTCTGAAATCCACTATAACGCTATTTTATGGAATGACTGTATATTCAGACCTTTCAGACCGTACATCTACCCGTTTACCCATTGAGTCCCTGGAGAGTCTTTAAAAAAATCCTCAATTGATGATAAGTCAATTTTATATGTAACATCCTCTATATTTGCTCACCAGACATAAGCGTCAAGGGTTCATGGAGGTATGCTAAATTTCCTCAATTGTTTTCAAACTTTTCCCCTTCGAAATGATAATTTGTATCGGAAAGAGCAACATCAACTATCACTATTATATTCATCCTTGTGCAGTCATGTGTCATTCGGGCGCAACTTGACCACAAATTGTTTCAAAACTTGCCCTTCCACGGGAAAAAAAAAAAACATCGCCATCGTCCGCTGGAAGCATTCAAGTACGTTTATTTCCAACTCGCAATCGCCACATGTCACGTTATCTCAAGATTTAAACTCAATAAAACCCCCCTAATCGACGGGCCATCGGCGCAGAGTCGCCAGTGTTACGGTTCAATCCGTTTTGCGTGAAGATCGAGAATGAAGATGGTAGGAAAAAAAAGGCCTGACTTTTTAGGGTTCGTGTGGCATGCAAATAGAGACGCTCACCTTGCGAGTCAAAACCGTTTCCAGAGCTGCTAAAGTTCAAATTTTAATTTAGGAACACCATTTTCGGGGGGTAATTGCGATGCGCTGCTGAAGAGCCGGCACTCATTGTAAATAAGACTTATCCAGTTAATCATGGGCTTCGAGGGGTACTCCTCTTGTGGTAAAATGGCAATTATATGGGTATTGATTTTTTTTGTTTGTGAATAAATGTTGTTGAATTTAAATGGACGAAGGAGCAACAAGGTAGGAAATTGGTTCAAGTGTCATTGAGTCGCTGTAAAAGATGGCAACGATCAACCAATTGCCTCAGGATGCTGTCGGAAGTTATGTTGGGTGAAGAATTTGAAGTACGTAATAAAACTAAGAATCCGGATGCGATGGCAACTTCTTAGAGCAGGTAAGATTACGGTTGAAGACATCTTCGTGAGACAATTACAAGCAAATAAAACACGTACGGATCTTGTTCATCTCCGGAATTTACCGTTCTTAGTTGCCAGAGTAATAAAAAGATTCACCCCAATAAATCTATCCAACGCTGCTGTGCTCGCCGCCGGTCGTGCGCATTTTAACAGCTTCCAATCTCTGTCACTAACTGACCGGTAATTATAGGCGCTTAGTCAGCTCCAACAACCTGTTCAATCGCACGAAACAAAAAAACCACAACTGCCGCGGCGGTAGTTTCTACTTAGCTCTAATAAAGCGCCAAAGCTAATCGGATTTAACAGCATTTTTGCCGTCAGTGTGTTGAACTCGCATGGTACTCTCGGTGATGCAATCTCTAAGGATTCGCGTACTTCCTCGACCACCACGATTGAGACCGCAGACAGATTAGACGCGAAAATGATGAACTTCAAATTTTGCTCAACTAGCAGCACATCAAGATGACACACGACGTCCAGCGATGGTTCCCCTCGAGGGGATATTGCAACTACGAGATTGCGTATGGAGAAAAAAGTGCTGCTACCTAAATAACCTTGGTAGCCTTGAAACTAAGCGGGTGCTTAATCTTCACTCACTCGACGAGCAACGAGCTGCATATATAGGAGACAGACGGTGAAAGGTGTGCATGCTTTTTGTTGCTGTTGTTGTTGTTGTATGTTCAGTTCTGTGCAAAGCCACATTATTCCGATATGGACAGTGTAGGACGGGGTCGAGCGTCCTCCCCAGCAGTAGCGAGTGAGCAGCATCCCAGAAGATCAATGTCGCCCACATAATCCGCGTGCGCTGAGAGAACGCACAAGATATTTTTTTACGACGAATACTGGCGTAAAGAATGTTTATGTGCATCTAGAAATGCAGTGCGGTTTTTAAGAGGAAAAGTGAAATAGATGCTGATTTAATTGTTTTTGAAGATGCAATCGGTCACAACTATTTTCGTTCAGTAACTGATGGCAGTAACGTTTGATCGATCATTGAAGTTCTCCTCACGGTCATCGATCGATCCAAAAGAAGACGCAAGCAGCTGGTGATTGTCATCGTCAACATAGATCCATCACCGATCCTTTTTTATAGGCATTTCAAGCGAACTGCTTATCACAATTAAGCTATTGTCATTTCTCAACTTAGCGTCCAAACCAACAGTGATTAAAGCCAGACCACGTTAAATTTCGGACACTTGTCAGTCTTGTTTTGAAATTATTTCATGGATCGATTAAAACATTCAATTAGGTACACTAAGGCTGTGTGTGTGTGTATTATAATCATCATTATAATCATGTATGTACTCCTGTGTAGGTGCATATAGACAAACGTGCAAGTGAGTGCATGTCTGTATGATTTTAAATGTATTTATGTGAGTATTTGTGTGAATGTGCAAGTGGCTTTGTGTGTAAATACAAATAAATAATAATATCTATATCTATAAAAATGGATTTCTGTTTATCTATCTGTCTGTCTGTCTGTCTGTCTGTCTGTCTGTCTGTCTGTCTGTCTGTCTGTCTGTCTGTCTGTCTGTCTGTCTGTCTGTCTGTCTGTCTGTCTGTCTGTCTGTCTGTCTGTCTGTCTGTCTGTCTGTCTGTCTGTCTGTCTGTCTGTCTGTCTGTCTGTCTGTCTGTCTGTCTGTCTGTCTGTCTGTCTGTCTGTCTGTCTGTCTGTCTGTCTGTCTGTCTGTCTGTCTGTCTGTCTGTCTGTCTGTCTGTCTGTCTGTCTGTCTGTCTGTCTGTCTGTCTGTCTGTCTGTCTGTCTGTCTGTCTGTCTGTCTGTCTGTCTGTCTGTCTGTCTGTCTGTCTGTCTGTCTGTCTGTCTGTCTGTCTGTCTGTCTGTCTGTCTGTCTGTCTGTCTGTCTGTCTGTCTGTCTGTCTGTCTGTCTGTCTGTCTGTCTGTCTGTCTGTCTGTCTGTCTGTCTGTCTGTCTGTCCTGTCTGTCTGTCTGTCTGTCTGTCTGTCTGTCTGTCTGTCTGTCTGTCTGTCTGTCTGTCTGTCTGTCTGTCTGTCTGTCTGTCTGTCTGTCTGTCTGTCTGTCTGTCTGTCTGTCTGTCTGTCTGTCTGTCTGTCTGTCTGTCTGTCTGTCTGTCTGTCTGTCTGTCTGTCTGTCTGTCTGTCTGTCTGTCTGTCTGTCTGTCTGTCTGTCTGTCTGTCTGTCTGTCTGTCTGTCTGTCTGTCTGTCTGTCTGTCTGTCTGTCTGTCTGTCTGTCCTGTCTGTCCTGTCTGTCTGTCTGTCTGTCTGTCTGTCTGTCTGTCTGTCTGTCTGTCTGTCTGTCTGTCTGTCTGTCTGTCTGTCTGTCTGTCTGTCTGTCTGTCTGTCTGTCTGTCTGTCTGTCTGTCTGTCTGTCTGTCTGTCTGTCTGTCTGTCTGTCTGTCTGTCTGTCTGTCTGTCTGTCTGTCTGTCTGTCTGTCTGTCTGTCTGTCTGTCTGTCTGTCTGTCTGTCTGTCTGTCTGTCTGTCTGTCTGTCTGTCTGTCTGTCTGCTCTGTCTGTCTGTCTGTCTGTCTGTCTGTCTGTCTGTCTGTCTGTCTGTCTGTCTGTCTGTCTGTCTGTCTGTCTGTCCTGTCTGTCTGTCTGTCTGTCTGTCTGTCTCGTCTGTCTGTCTGTCTGTCTGTCTGTCTGTCTGTCTGTCTGTCTGTCTGTCTGTCTGTCTGTCTGTCTGTCTGTCTGTCTGTCTGTCTGTCTGTCTGTCTGTCTGTCTGTCTGTCTGTCTGTCTGTCTGTCTGTCTGTCTGTCTGTCTGTCTGTCTGTCTGTCTGTCTGTCTGTCTGTCTGTCTGTCTGTCTGTCTGTCGGACTGAGGAGTGAGCCTTTCGTGACAAAGGGCACAGTAAATGGCGAGATCTACAAATCTGAGTGCCTCGAGAAGCGCCTTTTGCCGTTCTTGCAGCAGCACGACGAAGCTCCGCTATTTTGGCCAGATTTGGCATCATGCCACTATTCTAAAAGTGTCCTGGAGTGGTATGAGGCCAATTCTGTCCATTTTGTTCCAAAGGACATGAATTCGCCAAACTGTCCAGAGCTGCGCCCGGTGGAGCAGTACTGGGCAATGATGAAGCGAGAACTTCGGAAGAGCTAGGAGACAGTCAAAGACGAGAAAGACATGTGAAGAAAATGAAAAAAAAAAAATCTGAGAAACTGGTACCGGATGACACTGTAAAGACTTTGATGGAGGGCATCAAGCGAAAATGCGTTCAATTTTACACTCAAGGCTCCATCGATTAACTCTTCTTTTGATTTTTGAAGTAAATATATATTTTTGAAGTAAATATATAATTTCGTGTTCGCCCTTTACGCAGAAAGCAAAACCGGTAGAAACAACCGGTTCAAGGGTTAAATTAATAACACAATCCTTTTTTTTTTTTGAATAAAGCAAACAAAAATATTTTAACCAGATTCATTCATTTTTCATTCATTTCGTCGCATGCGCTGCAAAGCTCGCACCGGGTTCAGCTAGTGTTATAATAAGTATGTTGGTATGTATGTGTAGATTTGTATGTGTGTATGCGTGTAAGTGTGTATGCTTGTTAGTGTGTATGCTTGTTAGTGTGTATGCGGGTTAGTGTGGATGCGTATATGTTAGAATATACGTATGAACTTGTGTGTGTATGTTTGTGTGTATTGATATAATTCCAACTGACTTAACATCTTATTGGAATGGGGAAAAGCCATGTGGCGTAAAAACCCCCTATTTTAAAATCGTACACTATATAAATCAACATGAATAGAAGGAATACAAAGCAAGCAAAACTAAATTAATTCTAGTACACACAAAACTTGTCAGTAAACTTCAAATAATCTGTCGTGATGGAATCAGTCGTCTAGTGTCTTCGCCATTAATGCCAGTACGTAGTAAATGCCACAATTTCTGAACTAGCGTTTCGTCATCCAACTACGCTGAATCCGGTTACGGAAGGTCTCAGCGGAACAGTTGAAGTCAAACAGAGCGTAGAGTTCATTGAAGTGCGATAACATGAATCGAATTGGATCGTGTTGGCCGTAGTTTGCTGCACGAGTTCCGAGCTGTAGAAAATGTCTTGTTCGCAGAACTCGTTCAGGAGCGTAGATGAACAGTTCGGCCAGAATTCCTGGAGAGCCGGTTTCACCTAGTAGCACTTTTGCTGCGAAAACTGCTTGCATGACTGTACGCCTATGCTCCAATGTTTCAAAACCCAAGAGTGAGCAACGATCCTGGTACGCTGGAAGGTTGACAGGATCATTCCACGGCAGATGACGGAGAGCATAACGAACAAATTTTCTTTGGACTGCTTCAATCCTCGCAATCCAGATTCTTTGATACGGACACCACCCCAAGGCTCCAAATTCCAGAATAGAACGCACAAGAGAGCAGTACAATGCTTTCAGACAGGTGGGATCACGAAACTCGTCGGAGATCTTAAACATGAAACCGAGCTGCCTGTTTGCTTTGGTTATCATATCCGTGTAGTGTTGTCAAAATTTCAAACCGGAGTCATGCGTGACTCCAAGGTAACAGTATCAACTTTCTGCAGAAGTTGATTGTTTATCATGTAATCAAACGCAATTTGGTGCAATTTTCGATGGAATGTGATAATGAAGCATTTACTAACACTCAGAGTGAGGAAATTCCTGGAACACCACTCTTCAAAGCTGCTGATCAAGTGCTGTAGTCGTAAACAATCAGCGAAGCATTGCACAACCGCATAAATTTTCACATCGTCTGCATAGAACGACCTGCAGTTAGGTGGAAGTAGCAGTCCAACCTCGTTGATGAAAACTGAGAACAGCAGTGGTCCCAAGTTGCTGCCTTGAGGTACTCCCGACATATTAATAAAGTAGCTCGATTGAGCTGCGCCGATCAGTATCCTGTCCGTTAGATAAGATTTAAACCAACGAACTAAGTTATTTGACTCACCAAGTTTGTCTAACTTTGCCAAAAGTATAGCATGATCGACCCGGTCGAAAGCAGCCTTGAGATCCGTGTAAACAACGTCGACTTGCGATCCAGTTTCCATATTCCGGAGACACTAGGGAACGAAAGACGCAAGGTTGGTTGAAATCGATCTTCTGGGGTGAAATCCATGTTGTTCAGGAGAGATGTAGTGTCTGCAACTAGCGAACAACAAATCGTTGACGATGATCTCGCAGACTTTTGAGCAGGCACAGAGCGATGTGATTCCTCGATAATTTTCGGCATTTTGTTTATCTTCTTTCTTGAATATCGGGAACATGAACGCAGATTTCCAACGTGTTGGATATTTTCCCTGGCGTAACGAGATATTGAAAATCTTCAAAAGAGGAATCGTAAACACTGCAGAGCAATTCTTTTGTACACATGAAGGAATTCCGTCAGGTCCTGCCACGTTTGAGAGTTTCAGCTTCCGGATTGCGGATTCAACGATGTCTGATGTAATCGCAGGAATATTGTTTCTTGGAGTATCTCTGAGTGCTTCGCTGACTTGCTCCAATGCTGCCACGATGTTATTGAATACACTTTTGAAGTGCTCAGAAAGGAGATCACATTTGTCCACTGGTGTGCTGGCGATTCTGTCGCCAAGATAAATTTCAACCGGTAGCCCATTAACATTCCTTTTTGTGTTCACAAATGACCAGAACAACTTTGGGTTGCGCCGAAGGTTGGATTTGTTTTGAATAATTCTTGTAAAGAAGACAATTCTACATTCGGTAATGGTGTCGAGAAAATTCGCTTGGTGAATTGATTTCGAGTTTTGCAGTACTTACGAAGAGCCTTCGATCTAACACGTTTCAGGTACCGTAAATGAGCGTTAGACCAAGGAGGTTTACGAGCAGGTCTCTTCAGCGGAACAAAATCTGATATAGCCCGAGACACTACCTCGTCAAAAACATCAACCGCTTCATCGATAGTGGAGTATGAGTCAAGGAAGTGCCAATTGACTTGAGACAAAGATTGGCTCATAGCAACAAAATCAGTTCTACGGAAGTTCAGGCCATGAGGGTCAACGATGTTATCGAAGGTAATAGGTACTTATAGATTGATAGAAATCGCCAGCGCAGGATGATCGGCGTCGAGGTTAATTAAAAGTTCGGAGGCTTCGACGACAGCACATTCGATTACGGTAGCTTCATCCTATTGCTGTGGCAATGGGTCGAAAAAATCGACCAATGGTGACACCTGCTCCCGAATCATTACCGCAACCGGGCAGCTCCAAGCAGCTGCGCCATGATGACGCCGATCCAGCTCGTCTATTAGCGAGCATACAGGAGGTGCCTAAGAAGGTGAAAGTTCCCCCGCTCTTCACCACATCAAAGGACATTGCCGAACTCAGGACCGAGTTTGCAGCTATCCAAATTCATCCGCTGAACAAGCTGTGCAGTAATGGCACAAAAGTTTTGTGCTCGACGGAGGCTGACTACCCTAGTAGCACACATGTTGCCATTAAGTTTAGGAAACATAACTGTGCCCTTGTTAGTCATAATCAAGTTGCTGCAACTAATTATGATCTTGATGTGCTACCTGGGTACCGTGCTGTCGGCGCTCACCTAGTCGCCAAGCAGCACGAATTCTACACGTACGATGTACCCGGAAGCAAGCCTATGAAGGTGATCCTGCGTGGCCTTTCGGAACTCACTCCGGAATCAATCTTCACCGAGCTGCAAGTGGTGGCACTGAAGCCTCAGAAGGTGTTTCCCATCAGGCGCCAGCAACACGGGAACTACCGGGACCAACTCTTTCTGAACCACCTCGAGAAGGGATGCGTCACGATGGCGGAACTGTTGAAAACATGGGCCCTTTTCAACATAATCGTGGAGTGGGACCGGTATCGTCCAAGACAGAACGACGTGACGCAGTGTGGCAACTGCCTTGCTTTCGGCCACGGAACTCGAAACTGCCACATGAAACCGAGATGTGGAAAGTGTGCTGGAGCACACGCCACCAAGGATTGTGCCCCGATGGACGAAGGTGCCCCTATGAAGTGCGCCAACTGTGGCGTAAATCATGAGAGCAGCAACCGAACCTGCCCCAAACGTGCGGAGTTTTTGGCTATCCGAAAGAAGGCGTCCACCAAGTCTCGCCCAGATCAACGCCGTCCACCACCTCCGATGAACGAGGAGAATTTCCC
Source organism: Aedes japonicus (assembly GCA_034211315.2). NCBI lineage: Eukaryota > Metazoa > Arthropoda > Insecta > Diptera > Culicidae > Aedes > Aedes japonicus. The sequence continues at coordinate 221,502 of JASCZW010001295.1, forward strand.
GTCGCTTCGGTGCCAAACCTACCGCCGATACCATTAAATCATCGCCATGCAAACCGCCCGTCACCATTGGTTCAACATCGCCGCCGCCGCCCCAAACCCAGCTCCTCCTCCAGGGTGCGGCAACCCGAGTTGCAGTACCTCAACGCAACCACCCGTCGATGGACAGCTCTACTACTCGGAGCAAACAGTCGAGTTCGTGCAAGAGCTCTTTCGCCAACTACGTTCCTGCCGCTCCAAGGAGGAACAACTCAAAGCCACCACGTCCGTGACGATGAAATTTCTTTTCAAACAGAGACCGTAAACGCACCATCAGCATCCTCAACTGGAATGCTTGTTCCATCCGGAACAAAACAGTAGGGCTCGGTGACTTCCTTAACAGGAAGGCCATCGACTTCGCCATCGTCACCGAGACACATCTCAAGCCGGAACTCACTGTATTCATCCCAGGATACCGGATTGTGCGACTTGATCGTAGCGGATTGAATGGAGGAGGAGTTGCGATCGCCCTGCGCTACAATATCAACTGCCATTTGCTTCCGAGCTTCCAGCTGCAGTCTATCAAAGCTATCGGAATCGAAATCGAAACTACCGTCGGTCCAATCACCATCATCGCAGCCTTATGTCCCAAGCAAACGACATCCGTAAGCTAACTCGAAGACAGGGGCAGTTCATCATCACCGGCGACATGAACGTGAAACACGAAAGCTGGGGGAACACCCGGTGGAATCGGAACGGAATAATTCAGCAGGAAGACCTGGAAGAGGGACATTACACCGTCCTGGGCTCGGATACTCCCACCCGATTGAGCAGATCCGGGGTCCATTCGACAATCGACATCTTCCTCACCAACATGGGGAACAACATCGGCCAGCCGATCGCATACCAGGAGCTCAGCTCGGACCACTATCCGCTGATGGCCGAAGTTGGCTCCTCGGTCAACCGGCATCGAATCACCAGACGGAACTACCACCGAGCCAGTTGGGAAAAGTTCCGACAACACGTTGACGATAACATCGATTTCGACATGCCCCTTGATTCGGTTGATGACATCGAAGGGCAGCTGCAGAGCATCGAGCAAGCGATCTCCCAGGCCTGGGAGCAACATGTCCCGGTTAACAACTCTGTACCTGTTGATAGACCCACTAAAGAACTTATTCAATTGCGCAACGCCATTCGAAGGCAATACCAGCGGACTGGTTTGCCAAAGCTAAAGAGTCACTGTAATCGAGTGACGAAAATTATTAAGGCCAGAATGGTGAACCTTAAGGATAAAAATTTTGCCAACAAGATCCGCTCTCTCCCAGATTGTGAAAAGCCGTTCTGGAAGTTGACCAACATTTTGAAAACTAAGCCTAGGACCATTCCACCGTTGATCCCATTCGACAGCAATGGCTCTGAGGATCGATTGATCACTCCAACAGAATAGGCTGCGGAGATAAGTCAACACTTCGTCAGCTCCCATAATCTCGGACAAAACATCGTCAGTCCACACGAAGCTGCCGTTAGCGCGCTTATTACTAACATCCATATAAGCCCCAACGACTTCACAGGGGAGTGTGAGATCTCAGCTGACGAATTGTTGATTTATATGAAAGGTTCAAAGAAGGCCCCAGGTTTCGATAATATTATGAACTTGGAGCTCAAGCAATTGAGCCCCCACTTCTATAACCATCTGGCGATGGTTTTCAACCAATCGCTCTGACTTAGCTACTTCCCCTCATGTTGGAAGTCAGCCAAAATCATCCCCATCCAGAAACCTGGGAAAGGTCCATCGTGTTCCAAGAGTTATTGGCCCATCAGCCTTCTCTCAGGATTATCCAAGCTGCTTGAAAAAACGATCTACCGTCGGCTTCTTTCATCTGCCGACGAGCTGAACATCTTGCTCGACGAAGAATTTGGCTTCCGACGTGGTCGGTCGACAATTCAACAACTTAATCGTGTCATTAACATCCTCAGACGGAACAAGTCTGTTTCAAAATCATCTGAAATGGCACTTTTCGACATCGAGAAGGCCTTTGATAACGTGTGGCATGATGGCTTGGTGTCCAAGCTGCATCGATACAATCTTCCCATCTTTCTGTTGAAGATAATTAAAAATTATCTGACGGACAGGACATTCCGAGTTTTGCTGCAAGGTGCAGTTTCCGATGCACAGGAGATTTCCGCCGGTGTTCCGCAGGGGAGAATACTAGATCCACTTCTGTTCAGCCTATTCACCTCGGACATACCCCCGCTCCCTGAAAATGAATCTCTGTCGTTGTTCGCCGATGATACCGCAGTCGTCCACAATGGTAGGGTAACAAGAGCGCTTATGGCGAAACTGCAACGAAGTCTGAATGTTCTGTCAGAACACTTCACTGAATGGAAGATCTGTATCAACGTGGCGAAGACCCAGGTCATCTTCTTTCCACACTCAAATTCTCCCAGCCTTGTTCCGCCTGAGGATTTTACAATTAGCCTAAACACAACGGTGGAATGGGCCGAATCAGCTGTCTATCTTGGCGATACCATAGACAGCAAACTTATTTTCAGGGAGCAGGTTGACAAAACTGTCACAAAGTGTAACATTCTGTTGAAACTACTGTATCCATTGATCAACAGAAGGTCTTCATTACTTCTGAAAAACAAGCTTGCTGTCTACAAGCAAATCATTCTTCCAGTCATCGAGTACAGCATGCCAATCTGGGTGAGTTGCGCAAAAACACATCACCTGAAGGTTCAGCGAGTTCAAACTAAGTTCCTCGGGATGATCCTGAACACCCCTCCAAGGACAAGAACATCTGAGGTCCACCGTCTGACCGTGAATCTATCATTCGCTACGAACCCCTAGGATTTTCCAATTGTTATAGTTTTGCAATAGTTTTCGTTTGAGTAACGTTTGCATTTAAAACAAATTGCCGATTTTTCATGGGTTTTCCTTCACCCGTACTGACAAAACTACCCATGCACCATCAATCATAGTAGCCCATGAGTCAACAGGCAAAATGTGACAGCTCTATTAGTCGAACTCTAACCGTGATGGCAAAAACAGTGAAGCAACTCCGTTCAGAAGTGTGCGCGTTCAAAGAACGGCGTCGAAAAGGGACATCGTGCGGTACTTTGTGGACGCCGGTTACGCCCATTCTGGCATCTACAAAATCTTTGTTAGACAACAATCCGAGTACCGAAAGAAAGCCCGGTTCCAGACGGCCGACGACCCTGAGCGACAAGAAGCTCCAAAGGATGCTGAAGAGGAAGACCGAGAGAAAAGTGGCTACATCGCTACAACCGGCTAAACAGCGAAAAAGTACCTGACGAACATGAACATACATGTCAGAACGGAAGTCGCGCCCGCTGGTTTCGAAGCTGCAGGCAATGACGCAGCGGAGGGCGGCTGAATAAGTAGGTCAACTCGATTATCCCGGAGAATCACAACGTGGCGGTGTTGATCTTCCTCTGGATGGCAACGACTGGCAGGGAAATTCGTATTTTACTTCCCTCACGAAGGAAGTGAGCTCCGAGGTGAAGTTCATTTCACACACCAAGTTCCTCAAGAAAGTGCTGCTGTGGCTGACAATCAGCGAGAAGAGGATGTCAAAGCCGCTCTTCTTTTGCTCCGAACTGGGTGTAAACGGGGAAATTTATAGTACAAAATGCCTGCCGGAAACACCATAAGGGCGAAGGCGCGGTGTTCTGGCCGGATCTGGCGTCGGCCCACTACTCGAAGCGATCGTTAGAGGAGATTGAGCGGCTGAAGCTGCGTCCCATAGAAAATGCCTGGGCCAACCTAAAACGTAAGGTTTACTCCAACAATTTTGTCGCAAAAACTGAAAAGGAATTGATAAATAAAACGAAGAAAGAACTCAAAAACATGCCTACACGCAAGTTTTCATCCGCCATGGAGAATGTTCCGGTTGACTACCGGAAGGCCGCTCCAAAGGTCGTTAATTTTTTTTGCAAGTTAGCTTCCATGGGGAATTTATCAAAAGCAATTATCTGTTTTAGCTTTTTTTTTATCACCAGCGGAAAAAAGTCCCTTTTTTAATGCAAACGTTATTTTGTAAACAATGTTAATTTCGTCGCCAAAGAAATGCATTCTCCGAATTCCCTGGGCATTGGCAAAACCTTATGGTAGCTTAGTAACTACCAGGTTCCAGGGCTTATTTGGATCTTTACCCAAACGGGAAAGATGCAAACCAGTGTTGCCAGGGGTGATGTGGACCAGAAGTGCATTTGAACCCACTAGTAGTAGCATACATATTAAGTTTTAATTCGATACCTGTTCTTATTTTCATACAATAGGTAAAGAATATGCATAATTTCAATTATATTACTGCTATTCAAAGAATCGTCTATTAATTTCAACAGTTTTATTATAACTGAGTTTTATTATGGGTCTGCAATTTTCTGGAAAGGATCACCACAAAGATTTTACATTTGGTTTGGCTGTTTTTGGCAGAGGAAAAAAACCAAAAAATCGAGGACGAGATCGATAAGGACTTGAACAAGAAGAAAAGTGGACAGAAAAGGGAAGAAACAACGAAGATTGGTAAGAATGTTACAGTTTTGCTTATTTTATACATAAAACCATAACTAAATACGCGCCAGAATAAAAAAAACTGAATTTTGATTCTGGAAGTGTGATTGCATCCCATATATCCATTTGATATATGGGTGTATTCATGCGGGGCTTATTGCACATGATAGTGACCTCAGAATGTACTATCACATTTTATCTTCAGGGCTAAAAATATTTGCACCTATAGATAGCGTATTGTCAATAATAGGTGCAGACAAATTTCTTCCATAAAAGCACGGCTGGTCAGTGGGAGACACACACGCACATACACGCACATCACACACACACACACACACATACACACACCACACACACACACACACACACACACACACACACACACACACACACACACACACACACACACACACATATATATATATATATATATATATATATATATATATATATATATATATATATACATATAAACATACATACACAGAGAGAAATTAATCTTCCGAATTTCCCTAAGCTCAGACTGATCGAAAAATATTGGGCAATTGTCAAGCGAAAACTTCGAGGATGCGGTAAAGAAGTGACAAATGCACAACAAAAGCGTTTAAAGTTTAATTAGTTCGCCAGTACAGGGTCACCAGCGACTGTGCTGATCATGATGGCATCGATCATAAGTAAAGTGCGACAGTTTGTTCGAAACGGTAAAATGTAATAAGGCTTTGTGCACAAATTACGTAACGCATGAAGGGGGGAGAGGGGGGTTGAGCAACCGTTACTTATTGTGACATATGGGGGAGGGGGGGTTTTAAAATCGTTACGTAACAAAATAACCAATTTGAAATATAAATCAAAAGTGATAGCCAATTGAAGATCAATAAAATTTCCTGCGTGCCAAGCTAAGTAACAAGTAGCAAAGGGTAAATTTATACTAGTTAAGAATCATGTTTAAATTTTTTGCGAAAACCCCACTTTCAATGCGTTAAATGAAAGCTTTAAATCATTTTTTTGAAGAAAAAATCAAAACTGAGCCAAAGCTTTGTTTTTATATTATTGATCACGTTTGCCATAACTGGAACACTGCACCAATTATCGCCATAGTTTTAAATTGTGGTTCCTTTGGTGGCCAATCGCATGGATTCCTTATGGGAGTGGCCATAATAAAAACACATTTATGGCTAAATGGAGCAAGAAAGCTGAAATTTTAAGGAAAATGGAAGTTTTTCTTTTGATTTCAGACCAAACTCTAAAGCTTCGATTAATGGAGACGTACTATTTAAATGTGATCTTCTGAACGAAAGGTATCTTATGGCGATTTGTATCACCAATTGGCGCAATTGTCCATAAACGGTACATCTACATGCCGAGAAATGTATTGTTCTGTATAAATTCAAGCAATTGTATAGTTGACTCACGGCTTACCCAGAATTTTCATTTATTCAAACAATACGGATTTTGTTTGAACCAACAATAAATTTTGTTGCTTCTAAAAGCGCTGTAAAGAAGGCTTCTCTTGAAAACAAAAAGCACTTATTATTGAATCAAAAAGATTTTTGGAAACAATACACCTCTGCATTAATTAGACCAAAGCGGTTGAATTGAAAAAAAAAGTTATTTATATTGGAGCCCTTCAAATAATAAGGAATTTTGTTAAATTTGTTGTTGATTGTTGAATCTACAAAATTATTTTGTTGAATCAATAATTATTTCTGTGGATATAATAATTGATTAACAATATTGTTGTTTATCTTTATTTGAGAGCCTTTCAGCCGGTGGCTGGTTCGTCTTTGACGCTTTAACAATATTGGATTCGATAAGAAATTTTGTTTGTGATGATATATCATTGCATTATACTAAAACAAGTTGTAGTTTGATTTAATACACAGAAAATGTTGATTCTATTCCTTGCGTTCAATCACCCAATATTCCCCTGCGTGTAGCCTACATCAAATGCACTTGATACTGCCCCTTTTTTATGTTTTTGCCGTCATGAATTAGTCGTACACAGCCCTAATTCATGCACTGCACTGATTAAACGGAAAACTCTGATTGAGATATTTAAAAAAAAATAATAATAATTAGATTATAAAAAATTGCAACAGGTTAATAGAATGCATTGCATAAAATACTGTTGCAATCTTTTTACTAGATTTAAGTGATATGAGCAAAAAAATTTGTGATACTTTAAATAATTGAAAGACATTTGAGTGAACTTTTTGAACTAATATTTGTAACAGTTATAAAAACATTCAGTAACCTGAATAAATGCAATACAATGAGTACAATGTTTTTCGTAATCTTTATAATTGCTTTATGTTACTTAAATGACATTAATTGACTGATGTTTGCCATCTTTACTAATTTCAAGTTACCGAAATGAGATTTAAACATTAAAACCACCTCAATTACAGTTTTTGAGATGATTTTATAACAATTGAGAAGTAGGGGGGGGGGTCCGTGAGCGTTACGTAATTCAAGGGGGGGAGTCTAGTCACGCGTTACTTATTGTTACATAGGGGGGAGAGGGGATCCAAAATCCCGGTTTTCTGCGTTACGTAATTTGTGCACAAAGCCTAACGGTAAATGTAATAATATATCGTTTGCAAGCTGAATTAATACCCTTCTGTTTGACGTTTTGATCAATCGTGTATGTTGTTTAATTCTTGAGCTATGATCACTTGAATGCGCCCAAATTTACTTTGAATCGGGTTTTTGATAAAGCCATCCCTTAAAAATGTCTCTCGATTTAACCTCGGCTAAACAGTGAGTTAAAGGTACAAACCCCCGGTCCATGTTATAAAGAAACACAAAATATCGGCTCCGTGAAGCTAACGCAATTGCACCTACTTAATTAATGAACACAATAAAAATAAATACAAAATTTAAGGTTAAATTTGTATTGTTTGTATTATAGAAGTCGACGATCTTAAGATACACAAACCTACAATTCTACTTTATGGCGGAATCACTTCACACTGATCAGGTTAGATTTTTCTCACAAATATAGCAGAGCGCAGTCTCGCAATCAACTGCCGACCATTTCATCTCTCCTGTTGGTATTATCTCAGCAGCCATGCAATGCCCAGCCGTGCCGGGTTCTCCATCCTTCCAGTTCTGGTGATCGTTTATTTCACCAACGGGTCGCAAAATCGGTAACCAAATCCAGGAGCCGGATTTTCCCAGATCAGTTCCACCAAACCACACCTGCTGACCATCGCCCATGGATTTCACAACTCTACGTAACTTTTTCGAATCCTCTGGAGATGCATCCCACACCAACTGCAGATCGTCTTTCATACAGCTTCTGAATGCGGTGAAATAATCAACCTGTAATGGTAACAATAACAAAAACAACAGTGGTACTTAATTAGTAAATGAAAAGTGTTTTGGATTGGTGAATAATTTAGTGGAATTACTGACAAATCACTTCAATCGCATGAGACTCATTCTCGCTTGAAAATTGAACATCAGCATCGGTTGTTGAAATGTCTTTATTCAAATTTTACAAGTTATTAAAGGCGATATGAGTCCACTGATTGCTGAAAAAGCTGACGGTGGAATAAAAAAAAACTCACCGCTGTTGCTAACGGGTCTAACGTTGGGCAGATGGGCTTATAAAGTTTTCCGCGATTCTCGAACTCATCAGGATTCACGTCGATTGCTTTAAAGAGTTAAGAGTGTTTAATCAAGTTTGCACCATGTTTCAAAATTAACAACTTACGTGAGAAGAGCCTTAGTTGATCGTTTGAACTGTCCTCCTGCTGCTGGTTATACTTCTCGGCCACAGTTGATTCGACGGAGAATGCCACTTCTACCTGGCAAAGCACAGCCACGGTTGCAAGAATAAATATCAACCGGAACATTCTGCCTGCCTGAAATGAGATGTAAGTGGACAAGAATGAGGCGAATTCGTTTGGGATATCATATTTATACCGTTCCTGCAATGCAGTCCAAACATCGATTCCCAAAAGTTCATTATATGCACTACGAGGAACCGGTTATGTTTACAATGCACCAATGCAAAATGCGATCAATGACCGTTTGAAAAATTCGCCGATGAACGGTAACTGGAAAGTGAAAAGAGAAAAAAACGCTCGAACTCATCTTAAGGGCCAGTATATTGATGTTCGACTCGAAAAACGTCGAAACAAAACTGCATCAGGTAATGCATGCATCCTTTCCGTTCCATCCTTCAGTTTTTTTTGTTCGACATTTGGATAAAAGTGATTGCACTGATCTAGATTGCTTGATTGTTTAAAGAGCGGCCGAAATTGGTTTTGTTCCGAATCTAATTCCCATACACTAAACGTTCGCACTACAAACTTAATTATTTGATATAGCTTGTCTTGATGTCTATGTTCATACATCTTTCACTGGAAATAAAATGTATGACATATGATACCAAGATACTCTATATCACGTAACACACCTTGTTCTGCGAATGGGTACCCGAGCAAAGGTTTATACCAAATTGATAACAAGTTCTAATATCAGATTATCAGTGTTCGATAACAAAATATGTTATCATTTAGCCTGGATAAAAAGCCACAATAACAGAAGAGATAACTAAATAACATTCGTTGGATATCACAATATAAACTCGTTTTATTATCATCGAGTTCATTTTGATAACAAATTTTGTGATATGAACAAATTTCTTGAGATAATTTCAAATTAAGTTATCAACATGATATCAAATTCATACACTTAAAACTTCAGTTGTGCTACTGGTGAAAATCTCTATTTCATATCGATCACATGCTGATAAGACTCAGCATTCGTCAGCATGCTGCAAGAGTTCAGTAACGTTCACCAAAAATCGTCTTAGAAAATTTGATAACAGATGATAACAAAATTTGTCAATGTTCATAACTAAGTTTGTTATGCGATAACTGGTGAATTCAAAATGATATCTGAGATAGCAAAACTTGTTACTTACTTGATATCAGTTTGTTATTTACTTTGCTAGGGTAATTAGTCTATTGGGCCACTTCTACCCAAAAGGCTGGTTAAATTCACCTGAGTATAAAACCCAAACAAACATATTTTATGAAAATTGTAAATTTTTTAGATGAGGTAGTAAAATTTAAATTAAATCTACTCTATAATAGATATCATTAATAAATAATATGTAACATTCAAAATATAGGCAAGCGGGACCTATCTTGAGCTCAATAAGCAGACCCCAAGTGAAAATTGGCGAATATGCACTGAATACCTAACACTGAGTACACAAGTTATTCATAATGTATTCGTTCACTTACCGTTAATCGTTTAGCAGCACACAAAACATTCGATTCTGATAATTTTCTTCCAATTTAATACGGAAAAGTTGCCACTGCTATGTATCTATTTTAAAAATATCACGAAAAACATTAATTCTATCTGTGAACATATGTTAATCGTACTGAATTTAATCAAGAAAAAATATAAACAAGTTAACGCTCTCCACTACTGCACCCAAAAATGAAAAAGATCATTTGACAGCACTTCACGTGTGTTGGGTAGCAGACATATAACCAAGACAAAATGAAAGGGTTTGTTTGTTATTTGTCCATGAGAGTATTGACTACAAGACTCCTTTGCACTACAAATTTAAGTCTCCGAAACGTTTTTAACTATTCAAGACCAAATTATATTTGCTGGATTATATATTCTTGGTAACTGCGTCCATTTATTGGAGAAATTAAACATCTTTTAACGTTTTTAGTTGGATGACTGCAGAATGTGTTGAATATATGGTTCCGCTTCCCTACTCTTATATTTTTGAGAATAGAGCAGTTCCAGGCGCAATTTGACACGAGCCGCTTGGATTTGGACGAAATTTCGCAAACATATTCAGTTTAACAGAATACGTATTTTGACCTAAGGATGTATTGTTTGCTTTGACTCAAGAGTGACTTTTGAGAAGGGCTTATGTGTTTTTGATAAAACAGTTTTAGGAAAACTTTAACTCGGAAATAGTTCGTTTTAGAGAAAAGGCGTCTGAGCAAAAATGGTACACGCTCGTTTGTCATTACTCTAAACTATGTAGAAAATGACTCAGTTTCGTTAAAAGTGAAACTACCCTTATAAGAGTAATTGAAGGTTTACTCATTTTTGGTTAACTAGGTCACCTGCCAAAATTAAAGTAAACATAACTCAGTCACGCTCGTTTGTATTTTTTCAAAACTGAGTAGAAAACGACTCCGTTTTGATGGCTGAAAGTCTCTCAAATAAAGACAAACGACTCCGTTTTGTTAAAACTGGAACTACCTTAATTAGAGTAGCTTTAAAGTTACTCATTTCTGATTAGCTAGGTCACTTATCAAAATTTTAGTAAACATTACTCAGTGTCTAGTTTTATATTTCATTTTATTTTAATGATGTCGTTGATTGCTCCCGACCACTGTCCAGTTGAAACGGAAGTTTAGAAAAAAAATTAAACTTGTAATACTCAAATTATATTTATTTGACAACATCTTCGACACAAAAGTCGCGCAGACTGGTTAATCGACACTCTTAATTTTATATTTAAAAACTACTTTGCTAAAATTAAAATCGAAACAGTCACACACTTCATTGAAACGTCTACAACATAAATCCAGTGGATTGTTCAGGCCGTAATTTGTTCGATGGCTGGGGATCCACAGCAGTTGCCGACTTCGGAGCTGACGAGTAGGTACATAAAACCTCACATTTTCGAGAAGGCTGCTACAGTCGATGTTGCACTTAAGCACGTCGAAAATGAACAACCATTGCCATCACTCGACGACTCACAGCGGTTGTAAATGGAGGAGTGCGCATCGATGTTTGTATGGCGGTAGGTTCACTGGGTCGTTCCATGGCAGGCCACGTAGAGCATACCTTATGAAGCGCTTCTGGACTCTCTCAATATGAGCTATATGGACGGCATGATACGGAGCCCAAACCTGCACTCCATATTCAAGTACACTGCGAACTAAAGCACAGAACAGGGCCTTCAGCGCATGCACGTCATTGAAATGGGCTGTGTTTCGGCGTAGGAAACCTAGCATCGCATTGGCTTTCGCAGTTGTCACTGAGATGTGTTCGTCAAAGCTAAGTTTACTATCAAGTATGACGCCAAGATCCTTGATCGACGTGACTCTTTCTAATGGCAAGTTGTTCAGCCCGTAGTCAAAAGATACAGTAGTCCGACATTGAGTGAACGTCATTACTTTTTTCGCCGCATTCATTTGCATTCCGTTCATTTCGCACCAAGTTGAAACACGTTAAATATCAGCTTGCAGTGCACCGCAATCCACAAGTGACTTAATCACGCGAAACAGCTTTAAGTCATCTGCATAGAGCAGTTTCCCAGACTTGAGGCTATCGTACATGTCATTTATAAAGAGTACGAATATCAGAGGACCAAGATGACTGCCCTGCGGGACGCCGGAAGGAATATCAAATACATTCGACCTAGTATCGTGCACTTTGACAAAAGCTTTGCGCGCAGACAGATACGATTTCAGCCATTGAATGATCCAAGAAGGTAGTCCCAGGCGGTTCAATTTTTCAATGGAGAATACGTGAGTTACCTTGTCAAACACTTTTGAGAAGTTAACGTAGATTGCGTCAACCTGACACCGCTTTTCCAGCTCATTGTTCACACTGTGGGTGTATGTCATGAGGTTCGAGGTTGTTGACCGCTTTTTTACGAATCCATGTTGATGCTCGGATATCACAGGTTGCAAGGCAGGATACAGCGCGTCGTGCAATAGACTCTCAAAAACTTTCGCTAGGCAGTTCAAAATAGGTATCGGTCGATAATTCTCCACGCAATGTGTGTTTCCAGCCTTGTGGATTGGAATTATAGATGCCAGTTTCCAAGCATCCGGAAATAGTCCTTCGATCAAGGATCGGTTGAAAATCGCTGCGACGGGAACAGACATCGACTGAGCACATTCTTTGACAAAGACAGGCGGAATGAGATCGGGAACAGGACCTTTAGATGAATCGACAGCGCTGAGAGCTTTCTGAATATCTTCGTCACTGAAAATGACTTGGGGAAGTCGAAGGTTATACGATGGAAGACTTTCCAAATATTGCTGCGACATTGGAGGTGGGTTGTCGTCGTATACGGAACGAAAGAACTCGGCGAATAGATTCGCAGCTGCAACCGACGAGCGAGAGCTATGAGACTTGTTGGAAACATCAATGGGAACTCTGGCAGAACTCTTGCGATTGTTGATGTAGGTCCAGAAGGAAGGAGGATTTTGTCTGAAATTTGCTTAGATACGGTCGACATACTCACGGAAACGAATCTGTTGCAGATGAGTGTACTCCTTTTCAGCAAGCTTCAACTCACTCGTGTTCGTAGAATTCCTGTTGCGGAAGAACCGTTTCCTGATCTTTCGTAAGCGGTTACGACAATTGCGAAGTTGTGGCGTCCACCAAGGTTGGCTAAACTGCTAAGGCCTACGAAATTTTTCAGGAACAGTATCCCGGATGATTTGATGGATAGTTCCATAGAAATTGGTAACTGAGGCATCGATTGAATTGTTGTTCAGTAGCTGGTTCCAATCCTGGGAGGCGATCATTGCATTATTGTAGTCTCCAAAACATACGATTACATCACGATTACATGGGTTGGCTTGACTTTGAATTTGGTTGACTGATTCCGCGTGTCTTGCGTAGCTCTCCGGACAGCTATTTGGTCGAAGATAAATGCAGCAAACGAATAAGGAAAATTGCGGAAAAACAACCCGAACAGCCGTTTGTTCCAGACTATCACAATCCACTAGATGTATGGCCTTGCAGTTCAGCTCCAATTTTACAGCAATCAGTACGCCACCACCTCTTCGCAGATTGCTGGTAGAAGCATTGCGGTCGCATCGATGAATAGCGTAGTTACATGCTGATTCTGCGGAAGCGATTTCGGTGTGCAACCACGTTTCCGTAAGAACAACAATATCGAAATCACTGGCCAGCAGAGAGAGGAGCAGTGTGTTCGTTTTAGTTCTCAGTCCACGGACGTTCTGGTAGTATACGGTGAGTGGTTTAGAGGTGAAAGGACGAATGGGAGAGGGTTCTGGAATTAACACGGCTGGCTCGATGTGCTGGTCGTTGGGCCTGCATCCACGTTTTGCACAGGTTTCCAAAAATTCATCGCTCTCGTGTTATCTTCGATGAACTCCCAGAACTCGATTCCTTGCGGCCAGGACAAACGATCCATAGCTCTCGACTTCATTTCGACACTGACTCCTACCTTAAACGAGATGATTGTCAGTGACGACAATGGCCGACCTCTCGGTATAAGCGATTTCACAACGGCTTCATCCACATTCAAACAGTCCTTGGCCAGTTTTTCGATGTCTGTCTCAGAAACGTCAGGAGAAATTCTTGTGAGATAAACCCAGAATTTGTCAATGGATACTATGGATAGATTAAAATTCATGGTTTGAATTCCGCACATCGGCTTAATTTTTTTTTTTGATTACAACATACAGTCGTCCCTTCTTAAAAACTTTTGATCGGTTGAACCTTGGACTCAACCACGGTTTTCAGCTTTGACAGCTTCATTATAATTACTCTTTTTTCATAAGTACAGCGCTTTTACAATCAGAGTTCCGTTTGCTCAGTTTACTTATATGAAGTTACTCAGTTTTTGATGTTTAGTATGGAAATACGGAACTGGGTGAAAGTTACTCTATTTAGAGTAGATCTGAAAGAGCGTTTAGAGAATCAAAATGTCCGTAAAAAAACATACACTGAAAGAAAAACTTTTTATTCAAATGGTAAAATCGTAATTAAAACTTAAAACTCAAAGTCCCATATACGCTATTTTTATTTTTTCAGTTTTTTTAAATCATTTTAATGGTAAAATTTGGTTAAAAAAAACCATTGTTTCGAAGGCAAGAAAAACATGGACAAAAATTATCTTCCTAACAGCAACTTTTGGAAGATTTTCATAAAATTAATTCATGGTCATCAACAGAACTTTTCAATGCCAAAATATGATTTAATTTCAATTGTTTTATCGAAATGCCCATAGTGATAATCTCCCTAAAGATATAGATATTTTGATGTTGATTTCATGAGTGGCTAAAAGATTAGAAACACGCCCTTTCCATAAGTTATTCGAGATGGTCCATTACCAAAACACCTATGTCAACACCTATATTTGTTTCAATAAACATGAAAATTCCAGCAACATTTTCCTGAACTTTCACACGATTGGACTAATATTTTGATAGTTATAGGAGATTACTTCTTCATTATTGTTATTAATTCCACGACGGTTTGGTCAATTCGATAAGCAAACCCAGCTTTCGGCAAAGCAAAAGAGTTGTTTTGATATGACTTTTAGTTATATGTACACAATAATGTGAAAAAAGAGCATCCATGCAAAACAAAAAACTGATTAGAATCTAGTATTTCTGAGATATAAGGTACAGGGTGTGGCAGAAAATAATGCGAAAATTTGTTCTATTTCTTTCAAATTCCATTTTCAACTAATTCAAGCAATAATATCAACATTTTCGAGAGCAGTTTCTTTAAAGCAGTCTTTTTAAACAAATGTATTCAATGTGTCCTCCATTTTTATTAATAACATCCTTGAGCCGACACCGGAAGCCAGAGCATGCCTTTCGGACGTAGTCCTCCGACATTGACTGCCATGTGCGTGTTATGGTTGGCTTCAGGGTTTCCACACTAGGGTGTGATGTTTTGCAGGCTCGTGCTTCAACATATGCCCAAATCGAATACTCCAACGGATTAAGAACTGGACTGCTAGGGGACCACAAATCCTTCGGCCAAAACTTCATGTTATCGTTCAACCATTGTTGGGTTCGATTGGACATGTGACACGGCGCTCCATCCTGCTGTAGGACAACATTTTGGTCCTCGGAGAAGTTGGCCTTCACCCAGGCACTTGGTCCTTTAAAATACCGATATACACTTCGGTATTGATTTTAACTCCAGCATCAACGAAAACAGGCGGCATTTTCAAACCGTTGGACGCCACCAAGCCAAACATCATGACACCAGCCGGATGTGTGGTTTGAATTTTGAATTTCACTTTTTCCGGAACGTTCTCGATTTTCTGCGGTGAAATGAACCGGTCCGTGCGGCTGTTGGCCACAGTTGAGTGGCTAAAACTTCGATGCTGAAAAGCTTTTCGTCGGAGAACAGGATTATCATTTTTTCCTTCTTCAACTAGGAAAGCAATCTCTTGGAATGAGTCACTCGTAGTTCCTTGACCTGGTCCGTAATCAAGAGGCGTTTCACTCTGACTCTGGAAGATTCATGCAGGTTTACTTTGATGATTCTCCGCATGGATTTCTCCGACATATTGGCTTCCTTTGCAAGTTTTCTTATGGAACGCACCGGGTTGCTAGCAATTTTTACACGAACCGATTTGATCACGTTCGGCGTGCGTGCAAAGAGCGGACGTCCGCTTCCCGGCTTCCGCTGCTTAGGACCATCCTGCAGGGATTTTGTTATGCGGTAAACTGTTGCCAAATGGCACCCTACCACCTTGGCAATTTCTTTCGGCTTCTTCTAGGCGAGCAACAAACTGGTGATCACTTCTTTCGCGAACATTTTGACGAATTTACAATAAAGCAAATAGAATGTTTGGATGCAGCACATGAAAGTAAACATAAACAAATACACTTTCGACAGAAATTAGTCCATAGCTACACGAATTAACCCAATACTCAAGTTTGAACGTTTTCGAATTATTTTCTGCCGCACTCTGTAGGTCGAAGTTAATAGACTTTTTTTGCTACTTTCAGATAATATAAAACATGTTTACCTCCCTTGTGACTTTTTTTCTTACTTTAACACTATGGCTTTTTCCATAGTTTTTAATATAAATAGTATAGTTGTGCGATTCTTCTATTTAATAGTATTAAATTTATTACTTGTTCACTTTGTTATATACATCATGAAAGCTGCCTACTTTGTCGTTAGAAAACAGTTTAGCATCAATTGGAAATAGGTACAAAGCAATGATACTTCTGGGTTCCTGGAACTAATTTTGCTTGTTGGTATGTGTTATGTAGTTCTTCTAACCCTTGCTTCTAGTTCTCTTGTGACACGAAACGATACTGTGCTCAGATGATCTTCATTCCGCTTACTAGCCCACTCAAACAAAGTGTTTGCACTCATGATTGGAAACTCATTGCAAGGCTTGCTCTATTAGCCATCGTTTTCTAAGTACCGCCAATTGCATCACAGGCACTTTACAATGCGAAGTTGCAAAAAAGTGCCATTCTACGTCAATGTTATATTTTGATTTAAATTAACATAAATTGTAGTTTTTCTTTTATTTTTATTTTTGGATTCAGCTCTATCAGACATAAATATGTTGCTTTTTATTTGCATTCGCATTTTCAAAAAAGTTAATAGTGGGATATACATGCTTGTACTGCTATTGTTTCATGACTCATGAATTCAAACACAACAACAATACTCAAATTTTGTAATTCTCCTTTATCTGTGAAATATATAACAAAAGGGTGAATTGTGGCTTGACCATTTCTTTCTATGATGGTTTTGAACTTCATTCTGAAGAACAAAAGAATAATGTTCAGAAAAATCAAATATTATGACGACGTTTTTGGCTTCCTTTGCTGTATTAAAATTTTAACCAAACTCTTTAATCACTTTTTGCACAGATCAAGTCTTGGGTAAAACTGCTTAAATACTATACTTATCGGCCTTTGTAGTCTCAACATTTTTTTTTCTGTCAGTTGATAATTTCATCATAGGGTCCCTTAACTCAGCCTATTATGCAATGATCGATTACATTTTTTATTACAACTCATACAGTTTTTTAGCTGTAAGCGAGATTAAACTAGTTAGACATTTGCTAAGATAAGTTTGATAAGATATTTGGAAGTATGTTTCACGAAAGTTACACAACTCTTTTTAAAAAGTCAAAAACATTCGAGGGATATGGATTTAATGTCGGTCTATAGGCACCAAATTGGGTGTATTCGTGGATGCAACTTCGTGCCATTCAAAGGATTTGTATGGTTTTTATTTTCTAACTTTCCTAATTAAGGCATTGCTAGCTGTATTCGATTTACTTAATACAACATTTCACAAAACAAACTAAAGTAAAACTGCCTCGAAACACTTATATGATGTTCATATATGATATATCAGCCATTCAATAATGAAAATATTTTAATTCACTATACAATGAATTTGTTCCACCGGTTTGTGTTCAGATGAGCCACTTGAATATAAACAACCGCAAATTCATGCATTTCCACATGAAATTTTACCAATAACAACCTTTTTACTTAGTTATTGATAAAACAGGCCATAGTTGGGAACATACAAAAAAATATGTCCCCAACATTGGGTCTACGATTTTCTTGTAAAATCATTGTTATTTTAGCTATGTAAACAGTTAGTTTGTAACTTGTAACTATTGTCTGAACATCCAGACTGCATTACTTGCTTTATCGATTCAATTAAGCCAAATTTATATCATTTGAAAATTGTGTGAATCATCTGTTCAGCTAAACCAGTGAAATCATGATGCCCCAAAAGTTCAATAAATCGAAAATAACGCGGAAGAGAACAACTATAAGTTGATTAATATTGTCTCAATTGCATCGGATTACATCGGTTATCCTGATAGCAACACGATTTTGTTGATACGGCTCGGCTTCTGGTGAAAAAAATTTGGATGACGATAACCAACTAGATGATACCGTGGGGGTCCCATAAGTCCTATAATGTTCGTGGTGCAATCGGATTACGATCGTATGGTAGTGCAGCGAGATCATGCTGGTTCCAGGATAAACGGCATAATCAACACAACGGCCATTTTCCAAGCTATGGCTTTTGAAACTCGACGCGATATGTTGAAGGAGTGCTATAAAGCGTACGATCTGGCTCAAAGCACACTGGAACAATGGTATTGCGATGATGTAAGGAGCCGCGAACAAGTAGAATTCCTGGACGTTAATGGATTTAATACATTCGTACGAGAAATCGCAACCAAAACCCGGGAATACATGATTTGTCGTACAGCCAGCAAGGACTCCGTTCGCCTACCTGTAAATTTCCAAGAACTGAGGAATCACCCAAAGCGCTGCACTATACTTTAAGACGATCTTACCTCGTTCACTGCCAGAAAAGGAAAGGCAAGATGCTTGGTCATGAATCTATGTCTACTGCGAAAGTGATATGCCAAAGATATGCGTACAAGGTAGATTGTATTTAAGGGATGTAACGGACGTGAGTGGCAGTGTTCACTATCTATTTACGTTGTACCTCACACTACCCATAATAGATCGTCCTTTATTTTCGGACCATGAGGATACGTGGTTGGAATGGTTCGACAAATTCAATGCTGTTCACCGCCGGAACTCGTTAGCCGTGATACAAAAATTTGAGTATCTGAAATTATCCCTACGTGGTCCAGCCTTGGTATTGATTGACACCTTACCGACTACTGAAGATAACTATTCCATTGCTTATGAAATGATTGAAAGACGCTAAAATAATCCAAAATTGTTGGTTCAAAAAACAACAACACGGGAGAGCTTTTCAAGCTAAAAGCAGTGGAGGTAGAGTCAGCGGCTGAACTGCGGAATTTGAATGATTCGGCTAGAAACAACCTACGCTGCCTTGAGAATCTCAAACAACCTGTGACATCTTGGGATGCGATGATTATTTACCTAACGGCAAATAAACTGGATCCAACTACTCGTCGAGAATGGGAATCGGTCGCATCAGGAACTATTCCGCCTTTCTACACACAGCTGGAGAATTTCATGCCCGATAGGTGTCAAGTATTGGACGCGATGCCCATGAAGTGGAAATCTACAGCTGATTTTAATATCACCACACATAAGCGATTCATAGCAGAAGTTAATACGTTTACTATAACGAAGCTATCCGGATCCCAAACATGTGTCACCTGTGGAGCTTGTCATTTCATCGGTGGCTGCAGCCAGTACAAAGCACAGTCTATCGAAGAAAAAGTCAAGATTATCAAACCAGCTTCCTTGGTGCTACAACTGCCTGAGATCAGGGCATAATGCAGAGCAGCGTAAAAGTGTGACCACAAGCACCACACGTTTATTCACCGCGAAAGGGGTGGCCACGGAATTCACTCGACAGAACAGAATTGAAAAGCGTGAGTAAATGAAAGATTGAAAATGACGAGATTCTTGTAAGTTTGAATTTGAACTAGTAAAATTTGTTGTAGAACCTGATGGAATGATTTATCAATCTCACCTGCTGCTTTCGTGAAAGTCGAAGCAAATCACGATTTTTCTGTTGCAAGTCGCTCGTTGCTTGATTCTGGATCGCTGTCTAATTTTGTGTCAAATCATTCATAAGTCGAGTGGGAATCGCAACAAATCGCATTCGTTACCAAGTAGCTGGGTTCGGTCAGTTTTCTGAAACGATTAGCGAAAGAGCAACGGTGTTCATCAAGCCACGCACAAGTAACAACTGCAAAACGATGTCTGTGCTTGTTACAGATGCCAACCTAGCGGATCCGAAGTTTCACGTAAGCCAACCAGTTGCTATGCTACTGGGAGCATCAGTGTTGTTTGACATCCTGCGTAGTGGAAATAGAGCGATTGGCGCGCACTTACCCTTCACGCAGAATACAGAGTAAGGCTGGATTATAGAAAGAACTGTAACAAGGATGAAGACGAATTGTACCGTAACTCGATTTATGACAGAAAACACTGTTTCCTGAACAGAGACTGGACTGAAGAGGATGTCCTTTGCGAAAAAAAAAATCGCGACATCGCGAACACCAAGCGTCGGATTCTGTGTGAGAGTACCTGTGAAACAAACTTTTTATCAACTTGGCGACTCTAAAACGATGGCGCTGGACAAGCTGTTAAGTCAAGTGAAAAGATTCGAGAAAGAACCTAAGCTACAACAAGAGTACGTAACATTTATGACCGAGTATGTAAAATTGGATCATATGAAACCAAATTGACAACCAACATGCATTAGAAAACACGCCAGTATTTTACTGCACACATCACGCAGTACTTCGACCTGATAGCACGAACACCAAACTGATAACAGTATGTAATGGTTCAGCCTCAACATCAAGTGGAGTATCGTTGAATGATGTACTGATGACATGACCTCTACTGCAACAAGACATGTTTGATATTCTGATTCAATTCCGCTTCCATCGATATGTCATGTAGGCTGATATAAAGGAAATGTTTTGACAGATCGAAGTACAGCACGATCGACTACAGCAACTGATTTTATGACGCTTTTCAATGTAAGAACGAGTAAGCGTATATCGTTTGAACGCTGTTACTTACGGTACTAGCCTCATACAACTTGCGTTGAAGTTTGAAGCTGAATATCCTGAGACCAGTTGATGTGTTAACGGGTCACGACCAGCTGGCCAATCTGATCAAGATAAAGGAACAGTTAACAGCAATATTGAGCAGTGCAGGATTCGAGCTTCATAAATGGAAGTGTAATGAACCTTGTTTGGCAATTGAAGACGAAGGTGCAAACGTTGTAAAAA